>JAOTQM010000010.1:0-130705 GCA_026939265.1 Oreonectes daqikongensis
GAGGGCTTTAAATAGGGAGACAACAAGGGATAATTACACGGGACAGGTGTGAATCATCAGAAACATTGCGGAGAGATTACCGGAGAACAAAGGGGCGGGGCTTAGACGCGCGACACACGGAAACACGCGGCAATGGCGAACCAGCACGAGCCGTGTGTAACCACAAAGAACATACACACAAAGACGAGATACTTACGCAATCCTGCCACTAGATCAAGAATACAAGGCATAAACAAGGAGGACAGGATTGCGGAAGTATCCGGGGGCCGTGGTCATGACGCAAGACCGGAGAGCTTGTGACGTAGGTGATCCCCGCCCAGGCCACGAGCTTCCACGAATAACAAACACAGGGCAATGGTACTGTTATGGCCCTGCCCACAAGGCTCTAGGAATTTACTAGACGAGACGGCAGAACCATGACAAGATGTAGCTGGAATCGATGTAAAGAGAAAAATGCATACCCATGATGTGAACTTGATGGTGTGCTTATAATAATGTTTTAAACAATGGCACTAGTCCTGCTTCTGAGCCCACAGGGTGTCCTTTTGTACCTTTTTCATGTTCTCTATCTAGTCTCATCACAGTGATGCCAAGAAAGGGTTGATCAAAAAGGTTGATTGTCAAGGCTTAGTCATTTTATCACACAGTCAGTTTAGAAATCTGGAGTTGCAGATTTTAGTTGTGGTTATAAAATACATGACTATCATCCTTGCCTGCCGTAAATCCAACTACAGTAGTCAACATTTGAAGTGGATCAAAAAAAGTTAATCAAAGTTGTCCTAAGACAAAAACTTGCATTGTTCTTGTCTTAGGAGAACTTTGATGAACCACTTCAAATGTTGATTACTGTATATCCATATATTGTTTCTAAAGTGTTATTTGTTTCCTAAATGTCTTAGTTCATAGATTCATACACTGCTTGAGAAACTTTTGGTTTTATTTTATTCGTGACTATAGCTCTAAATAGTTTGTGTGTTATCCCCAGTATATAGTGCAAGGGGTGAATGAATCCTTGGGCCAGTTGAGTGAACAGTAAAAAAAGTCCTTAGCGTTGAGCCCTGCAGTTGGATCAAAATTGTCGGGTCAAAGATGGGTCAGTGTTCGCAAGGGAAGATGTAAAAATGCATTATATCACCATAGACAGTGTGACTGTAAAGTGAAGTCCAGTAACAAAACTCAAACGTAGTGTATAAAACCATAGTAAATTGACAAATAGAATTGTTTTTCATGTCTGGCCAAACTCTCTTTTTAGAACATGGATGGTGCAATGGTGAAAGATTTGGTGTTGCCATTCTTACCGGGCCTTTCTGACGAAACTCTGACTTCACTGCTGAATGGGTTGCAAGAGCTTAGTGTGGAAAATAAGGAAAACCTTGCTTTCGTACAGGAAAAACATATAGAGAAATACCTTCGACCTATTCAGTTTTCGAAAGTTACTGAATGGCTTTCAAGGAAACTATTTTGATATTGTCTTACATAGGTGTTTTACATAGGAAAAGCTGAATAAACTACATTTGAATAGATTAATAAAAATAGAATTAAATAAAGTTACTTAAAGTTAATTAAAATAAATAGAATGCAGACAATCAAGTTAAAAATTTTTTATATGTTATATGTTTATATTTTATATGTTTATGCAAATATTAACATATGTAAGTTAAAAGGTTTTTGTGCAGTATTTGTTTGTGTAACAACTCCCTCCCGCCTCTACGCCGGCCACACCTCCCACGTCGACATCCACTCCCCGTTTCACTCACTTCACTGTCACCCGAATTCTGAAGGACTACACTACCCATCATGCACCGCACTTGCACCCGCCATCTTGATTGGACTCTGCACCTGTGTTTGATTTGTTTGCACCTGTTCTGTGTTTGCTGTCTGGTATTTAAGTTGAATTTGAGTTCCGTTCCGTGTCTGGTCTAGTTGTTATTTTGATGTCCGTGTAGTCCTGTTGGAAGTACTACGTCGTATGTTATTTATACTTGTGTTGGATTACATACTTGTTACCTGCTTTTGTATTACTTGCCCGTTTATCTGTCTGTTGATCACCTGCCCGTTTACCTGTGTCTCTTGACTACGTTCTCGTCTGCCTGTGTGTGAATTAGTATCTGTATACCTGTGTTTTGATCACTTACCTGTATACCTGTGTTTGGATCACTTACCTGTTCACCTGTGTTTGGACTACCCTTTTGTGCCCGTGTTGTCAATAAATATCGCCTTCTCTACATCCCTTGTGGCGTCCTCACCTGACTTCACCTGCACCGTGACACACTCTACTTAACAGATTTACACACTACCCAAAAGACCACTTTGGGGAACGAGGAATTTGCCTTGGTAGGCTGGTGCATACATTTAAAAAGAATAAAGACTTAAGAAGACAGGAAAATATATAAATATATATATACAACATAAAATTAAACTTAAACTATATCAAGGGAAGGCATGTAGCCATGTTGTGCAAATTGGGCAGGGTGTGCAGCAGTGAATTTAAGGAATCACTTGGACATGGTCAAGGTGTGTGAATTGTTTATGAGTCCAGTTGCAGATGGGAAGAAACTGTTTTTGTGGCGTGAGGTTCTGGTCCTGATGGACCTCAGCCTCTTGCCGGAGGGGAGCGATTCAAAAGGTTTGTGACCAGGGTGAGAGGGATCAGCTACAATCTTAACTGCCCGTTTCAGAGTCCTGGAGGTATACAGGTCTAGAAGAGATGGCAAATTGCAGCCGATCACCTTTTCAGCAGAGTGGATAATACGCTGCAGTCTGCTTTTGTCCTTGGCAGTGGCAGCAGCGTACCAGTTGGTGATGGAGTTGGTGAGTATAGATTCAATGATGGAGGTGTAGAAGTGCACCATCATTGACTGTGGGAGGTTGAACTTCTTTAGCTGCTGAAGGAAGTACAACCTCTGGTGAGCTTTGCTGATTAGGCAGCTGATGTTTAGTTCCCACTTGTTTACGCTGTGTGTGTTGAAGAAGATTTATTTAGGTTAAATATAAATAATCACATACAATCTAAGCCACCATTATAATTCAATTATACATGTGACTACATGTCTTTGTTCCAAGAACCCCCACCCCTAAGCATTCCATCGGACATGTGTGCCCACCCCCAAACATTTCATCTATGAAAGGCTTGCCCCTAGTAGGCCAAGACAGTTCTTTATATGCAGGTCCCTGTCCTTTGCGGTTCTCTGTGGGAGGGCCCGGCCTTGCATATGGGGGGGGCTTGGCTTTCTATTGGTTTAATCAATAAAAGTCTATCTTATAGAATCGAAACCCGACTCGAGTGCCTCCATTTAAAAATGACAAAAAGAAAACCACAACAAGTGTGTGTGCACTTGGATGGGTTAAATGCAGAGCAAAAATTCTGATTATGGAACACCATACTTGACCACATATCACTTCACACAAACCTCAATCATGGTAACAAACCTCAATCATGGTAACATCATTAAACATTATAAAGTAAAAAAGGAACTTTAAATATTACAGGTAACTTACAATGACAACAACAAAAATATAGCCAGCAAACACTAAAACAGCAGTTATTTAAATAATTTTAACCACCTATTTGAAAATGATGCAATGCATGCTGGAAACTTTCAAACACTAGAATGCAAGTTGGTCAAACTTCTTGACGCACTTTGGAAAATTACTTCAATATCTAAGTACAGTAACTAAATAATCTGTGTTAATACCACATTCAGGCTAATTTTGTTCACTATACTCAAAATATTATGTTTTTGTACTTCTACTAAAAAATCTTTGTTTGAGTTACTTTATTACCTTTGTTGAAAGAACAATTTGAAGTTATATTTATTTATAGTGTTGTCAAGCTTCTGAAATCCTAATATTTTAACTTGTTTGAATGACAAAAACTAAGCAGTATCTTTTTTGTAACTTTTGAAATCACAATAACAGCTAGAAGTTTTTAGTGTCATAATCCAATAATGTTTTCATCATAATACAATGAATTAATAAGAAAATTAATGTAAAAAATCTTGTTTTTTTTAAGTTGCTCTTTTGGAGTAAGACGAGAGACATCATTCAGAATTATGTAGCTGTCACACAGAGCTTCTGGACCTTGGAAAACACACTGGTGGGATACTTGTTCAATGACCTTATCTGGTGTGGACAGCCAGAGAGAGACTTAGGTACCAAATCAATGCTTTATATATGTAATTATATATACTATTCTGGTTTAGATACAGGCATGATGTTAAATACATTAGGCTCCTAGGTGTTATCTATGAATAGTAAAGTTCTCTCTGTTCCAAGGCTTGGATTATCACTCTTGTCCTGAATGGTCAACATGTTTGAACCACCCTGTGTTCTCCCTATGGACGCAAGCTTCTCAGAATGTAAGTCTAACCTAAAGCTTGGCATTGATCCATTATTGAAAATGTCCTTTTTCATGATTAAATGTTTATCATCCTCAGGTTATTAAACCTGTATATTGTCAAATTAATATGATGCCGCATAAAATGGCGGCCGTCGGCCGTATGAGATGAGTGTGTGTGTGAAGCTGAGTTTGTCACAGCACTTTTGTTTTACTCGCAGATAAAGTCCGTAGCAATGTCGTTTTATGGATGTGTGTGCTTCCAAGAAACACTTTCACTTTTGAGCTAAATGGACTGACATTGAGTTGCCAAAGAGGGCAATGGTAAATTTCAGGATCGACACGAAACTCATCAATTTCTGTGCTAAATGGATCGATGTTGAGTTGTGGAGTGAAGAACAGTAAAAATGAGTGTGATTCCTTACTCCCTGGATTGGAATCCTTTAATTGGAAGACATATACAACGCTAAGTTGCCGAAGCTTTCCATTTGATGGCCTTGCAAGAACTTAAAGTAGCCGTGAGTAACAAGAACTAATGAATGACCATCTGTTGACTATCTTAATACTTCTAGAATTGGGGTTTAATGAAATTGCTGATGAATTATTAATAATGATGCTGTTAAACTGAACTGATGTATATGATATGTGATGATGGACATTCATGAATATTGTGGGATGTTTTGGACATTGATGAATGATGCAATTGAACTTCAAAATACTATGTGATCTAATATGAATGTGGTTTTTGTGCTTTGTTTTTGTTATATTAAGAGTGGATATATTCTCTCATCAAGTTTGGGGTTTTGTGAGGAAATAATATAGCATTGTACACAAGACCTTTGTGCCCTTTCCCCTTATAATTGACAGGAAACTGTCTGGTACCCCAGCAATTAATTTAAAGATATATTAAAAGGAGAAACCAGTTACACTGCTTGTACTGGAACACATTTACATTTATTCATTTGGCAGATGCTTTTATCCAAAGCAACTTACAATTGAGGAAATAGCAAGCGATTCGTGTGACATTTTTAGGGTTGGGTACCAAAAATCTTGGTGCATAGGAGCGCGAGGTCCGGTTATGACCCAGTGCAGGATCGCGTCTCTCTGCGTCTTCTGCGCTGTGAGCCCGGTAAAGAGAAGTAGCACGCAACCACAGATGTCTCGCAAATTAATGTGTACTGTACACCGTTTCCAAACATTTGTCACTTACTGAATGTTTGGGCATATAAATAATTAAAAAAAAATATTTAGGCTATATAGCGCCTTTACAACACCCAAGGTCACTTTACAAAGTCAGGTTTAGGGAACACAGTCAAATAAGCATCAACATCAAAGCAAAAAAAGAAATGAATTAACACTTTGTAAATGCACATAGTTCGTTACTTAGACTGAACTTTGTGCTGCATGATACAATAATAATAAATTCCTTCTTTACAATCGGTAAATAAAGTAACTTTATTGGTAGTTCATTGGTAATGGTTGTGCTGTATTTCCGTTTGTAAAAAATAATTATTTATTATCTAGTAGCCTAGTTCAAATCAAATCACCACGAGTGGTGAGTGAAAGTCTTGGGTGCATGCTCCATACAAAGCAGAATGCAGTTGGACAGACAAACAACTGTGTGACAAACAACTGTATGACTAAACAACCTTTTAAAGTAGTGACAGTATTTAGTGCAGGCAAGCAGTGCAAATTATAACAGATGGACTGCACAAAAAAGACAATATACATTTACACATATGCACATTATATATATATACACAAGATATACACATTGGTCGGTGTCTGTAAAAAATAACAGAATATAGAGATATGCACACGGAGTGTATGTGTTCAGCACATAGTGCAGATTGTTAATGGATGGTTATTGCATTATTCCATGATACTGTGGTGTATGGTATGGTGAAGAGTGAGTGTGTGGAGTGTGTGAGTTTAAGTGTTGAGTTTTAAGTGTTGAGCAGTCTAATAGTCTGAGGGTAAATGCTGTTCTTCAGTCGGCTTGTGTGGGACCGGATGCTCTGGTATCGTCTGTCCGAAGGCAGCAAGGAGAGCAGCCCATGATTCGGGTGGCTGGAATCACTGATGATCTTCCTGACTTTCCTCACACACCGCCTGGTGTAGATGTCCTGAAGAGAGGGAAGAGCGTCTCCCACCACATGACGGGCAGTTCGCACAACTCTCTGCAGTGCTTTGCAATTGCCGGCAGTGCTGTTTCCATACCAAGCGGTGATGCAGCCAGTTAGAATGCTCTCTACTGTGCAGGTGTAAAAGGTTGTGAGGATTTTGGGGCTCATCCCAAACTTCCTCAGGCGCCTGAGAAAAAAGAGGCGCTGGTGTGCCTTCTTCAGCACTGCATCAGTGTGAACAGTCCATGTGAGGTCCTCAGTGATGTTTACCCCAAGGAACTTGAAGCTGTTTACCCGCTCCACGAGTGTCCCGTCGATGGTGATGGGGCTGTGTTCCTTGTCCTGTCTCCTGATATCTATCACCAGTTCCTTGGTTTTATTAATGTTAAGTAGGAGATGGTTCTCCTTACACCAGTGTGTCAGACTGCACACCTCCTCTTTGTAGGCCGACTCGTTGTTGTTGGTGATCAGGCCTATCACTGTTGTGTCATCTGCAAATTTCACGATGGTGTTGGAGCTGTGTGTGGCTATGCAGTCGTGTGTGTACAGAGAGTAAAGAAGTGGACTTAGAACGCAACCTTGGGGCGCTCCGGTGTTGAGAGTCAGTGGGGAGGAAGTATTGTTTCCCATTCTGACAACTTGATGTCTGTCTGACAGGAAGTCCAGAATCCAGTCACACAGGGATCTGTCTAAACCTAGAGCCTGGAGCTTCAGAACAAGTTTGGTCAGCACTATGGTATTGAATGCTGAGTTGTAGTCTACAAACAGCATTCTCACATATGCGTTCTTGTTGTCAAGGTGGGAGAGAGCAGTGTGTAGGGTGAAAGCGATGGCATCATCGGTGGAGCAGTTGCTGCGATATGCAAACTGTAGAGGGTCTAATGAGGCAGGCAGCACAGAGCAGATGTAGTCTCTGATAAGCTTCTCAAAACACTTGCTGAAGTTGGGTGTTAAAGCTACAGGGCGCCAGTCATTCAAGCATGTGATTTTAGCCTGTTTTGGGATGGGCACAATGGTGGACTTTTGAAGCATGAGGGGACCACAGAGAGCGAGAAGGAGAGATTTAAGATGTCCATGAAAACTCCAGCTAACTGGTCAGCACACGTTCTTAGTACACGGCCTGGGATGCCGTCCAGTCCCGCAGCTTTGCGAATGTTCACCCGTCGGAAAGATCGGGTTACATCCGCTATGGAGACGGAGAGTGTGCTGACCTTGTCCGTATCAGCCGGACTCTCATTATATGAAGCTCAGAGGGCAGCGGATTTACCTAAAAAACTTCTTTATTGCCCTACTTAAGTCAAAATGTCACCTACGTCACGGATGGCCTGGGGATGTGTACATAAACAGCAAATTAGAATTTTTGGTGAACTATCCCTTTAAAGAGATAGTTTACTCAAAAATAAAAATTCTGTCATCATTTAGTCACCTTTGAGTTGCTCCAAATCTGTTTACATTTCAAAATATATTTGAAAGCTTACTTGTGACCAAACAGTAGGTGGCCCCCATTGACTACCATAGTAGGAAAAATGACTTATAATTTATTTTGTTCTGTTCAACACAAAATGAGATATTTTAAGATTTATTTATTTTTTGGCCTTTTTATGCCTTTATTTTTAAGTAGTGAAGGAGAGGACAGGAAATGAGGTGGGATAGAGGGAGAGGGGTGGGGGGGGAAAGGACCTCGAGTCGAGACTCGAACCCGGGTCGCTTGGAGCGCAACCGCGCTATATGCCGGATTACTGTCCACTACACCATCGGCTCCGGCCAAAATTAGATATTTTGAAGAATGTAGGACAGCAAAATGTTCGGGGGCTCCTGTGTCTACCATTGTTATTTTTCCTACTATGGTAGTCAATGGGGTCCACCTACTGTTTGGTCACAAGCATTCTTTCAAATATCTTTCTCTGCATTTAACCAAACAAAGATATTTATATAGATTTGGAACAACTCGAGAGTGAGTAATTCATGACAGAATTTAAATTTTTGGGTAAACTATCACTTTAAGTATAACATATGCAGGTCATAAATTAAAGTGAAACTTTTTTACCCACTTGTTTTATGGCTAGACACAGGCGCTGGCTTGGCGCCCATGACGACTGGAGACGCTGGCTTGGCGCCCATGACGACTGGCTAGACACAGGGACAGGCCTGGAGGCCTGGCTTGACTCGAGATCAGGTGAGTCGGCCATCTTGACTTCGGGATCAGGTGAGGCGGCCATCTTGACTTCGGGATCAGGTAGGCGGCCATCTTGGCATCAGGATCAGGAGAGTCGGCCATCTTGACATCGGGCTCAGGTGAGGCGGCCATCTTGGCATCGGGCTCAGGTGAGGCGGCCATCTTGGCCTCAGGATCAGGAGAGTCGGCCATCTTGACATTGGCAGGGAGCTCTGAAGCATCCTCGAGAGCAACAGAGCAGTGCACAGCCCAGACACACCATAAGGCTGCCGCCACGATTGGCAGACCTGCCTTCAGGAACAGGGACAACCGGACTTGGGACCCTGGGAAAGCCAGCCGACGCTAGAGGAGTGTCCTCCAAACACGACATAAGACACCTGAAACAGGAACTAGCCATCTTGCGGGCAGCGGACTCCGAACTGGAGGCCATCTTGTGAAGCGTGAACTCTGGACTGGCGGCCATCAACACCAAAGACGAGAAACAGGAACACCATAACATAAACATCGACCGACCACAGACAACTGAAACACATGGCTATAAATACACAGATGAAGGGACAAATAGGAAATGAGGCACAGCTGAAACAGGTTGACAATGACGAGACACAAGGCATGATGGGATTTGAAGTCCATGACAAAAACAAGGCAGAAACACTAAACAAGGAGGCGCCCTCAGGTGGCGACCTGAGGCGCTGGCCATAGGGCGTTACACTTGCAAAAGCCACAGGTCTACATTTAGATTAGATTAGATTCAACTTTATTGTCATTACACATGAACAAGGCAACGAAATGCAGTTTAGGTCTAACCAGAAGTGCAATAGCAGCAAGTGCAGGATATACAGCGGTTGCATAAGTTACATAAATAAATCAATATTATAGAAGTAATTTACAGATGGATATGTACTATGAACATAATATACAGATGACTTTTACTAAAAACAGGGATTTACAGATGATATGTACTATGAACATAATATACAGATGTATATTACTATAAACAGAAATTTACAGATGGATATGTACTATGAACATACTATACAGATGGCTATTACTATAAACAGAAATTTACAGGAGGATGTATACAATGATAAATTAGGCTATGGTGAGCAGCAGTGCAATGAATGCAGTAGTGCAAATAAATTATGGACAGAAGCTATCTAAGTATCAGTGCAATGGAAGTTATAGCATATTTCAGTTAAAGTGTAGGAGTGCAAGATGCATATGTAAACAGTCGGTACTGTAAATGAACAGTTGGCAGTGCAAATGAACATTACTGGACTGTCTATACATAACATTTGTGCAAATACAAAGTGAAGCCAGTGTGCAGTGAGGGGGGAGAGGAGCGTGTAGCAGTATATGGGGGCAGTGGGATCAGCGAGAAGCAGAGTTCAATAAAGAGACAGCTCTGGGAAAAAAGCTGTTCTTCAGTCTGCTGGTCCTGGTCCGTAGGCACCTGAAATGCCTGCCGGAGGGTAGGAGAGAAAACAGTCTGTTGGCGGGATGAGAGGATTCCTTAAGAATGCTGCGAGCTCGACACAGACAGCGTTTCCTCTGGATGTCCTCCATGGCTGGAAGTGGAGTCCCTGTGATGCGCTGGGCGGTTTTCACCACCCGCTGCAGTGCCTTGCGCACTGCAACAGAGCAGCTCCCATGCCAGACTGTGACACAGTTGGTTAGGATGCTTTCTATTGCGCAGCGATAGAGGTTCACCAGGATATCCAAGGAAAGTTGATTCTTCTTTAGTGTCCTCAGGAAGAAGAGGCGCTGGTGAGCCTTCTTGACCAGGCTGGAGGTGTTGGTAGGGCAGGACAGGTCTTCCGAGATGTGGATCCCCAGGAACTTGAAACTGGAGACACGCTCAACAGCCATCCTATTGATGTGGATGGTGTCATGTGTGCCTCTTGACTCTTTCCTAAAGTCCACAATGAGCTCCTTTGTCTTGGAGGTGTTAAGGAGCAGGTTATTGTCATTGAACCATGTGGCTAGGTGCTGGATCTCCTCCCTGTAGGCAGTCTCATTGTTGCTGATGAGACCAATCACTGTAGTGTCGTCTGCAAACTTGATGATGGAGTTTCTCTATTGTCTCTCTCAGAGTGAGCATAAAAGTCATTAAGCTCATTCAGGAAGAGGACATCAGTGGCTGCGGGGGTGGAGTGGGTGGGTTTGTAGTCACTGATGGCCTGGATGCCCTGCCACATGCGTCGAGGGTCTGAGTTGGAAAAGTGCCCCTCTATCTTTAGCTTGTAGCAGTGCTTGGCCTCTTTGATGCCCCTCTTCAGGTTAGCTCTGGATGTGCTGTAGGCTTGTGCATCACCTGATCTGAAGGCAGTATTGCGTGCCTTCAACAGGAGCCGCACCTCCTTGTTCATCCATGGCTTCTGATTTGGGTATGTGGTGATCTGCTTCTGAGTTGTGACACTGTCTATGGTGATATTGATGTAATCCAATACAGAGGAGGTGTAGCAGTCAATGTCCATGTGAGAGCCACTGGTGGCCTGAGAAGCAAATGTACTCCAGTCTGTGTGTAGAAACCTTTCCTGGAGTGTGAAATCTGCCCCCACAGGCCACACTTTGATGGTCCTTACTGATGACTACACTTGATTATAACCACTTGCTAAGTCTAATGTGGAGAACCATTTTGCCCCAGTCAGTGCATCCAGATACTCCTCAATTCTGGGAAGAGGCAACGCATCCTTCAGAGTCTTTGCATTTAAATGGCGATAATCTACACACATTCTTAAGGAGCCATCCTTTTTCTTTAACAGCACAATTGGGGATGAATAGGGGCTACAACTCTCCTTAATAAACTGACTCACCAGCAGCTGTTTAATGTACGCTTTCACTGCTTCTAGTTGGCTTGGAGGGATTCGACGATGGCGCTGACGCACTGGGGCATCATCCAACAAGGGGATGTGATGCTCTATTAAGGAAGTACAACCCAAGTCTCCCTCATCCTTAGCAAAAACATCCTGATATTTATACAAAAGATGTTTAATTTCTTCCCTCTCAGATGCTAAAAGCCCTGGTAACTCAACCCTTTCCAGCTCCCTGAAGTTTGAAACAGAGGCAGACATCTGGTACTGAATCTGTCAGCTGTGACTAACCTCATTGTTCCAGCTGGAATCTGCACAGGATGCTTAGCTTGCACTCGTACATGGCCCATGAAACCAGGACAGGAAGGATCATTAGTTCTCTGGCACTGCAACAATGCATCCTTCCAACCCAATTCAGCGAACTTTACCTGCGGGACTGAAAATAAGGCAACGCCATGTACTTCGAATAATTCATTATAACACTGCCCTATAATATTAATACCCAACAGGCCTGGAACCAATTCTTTCGTTTTGGACACAATATTTTCATGGTCTTTTACAACCAATACACCATGTTTAGCTAGAATTCGTCCCAACACATTAACATCAGTTTTAAAGTATCCCACATAGGGAATGTCCAAGCCATTTGCGGCTTTTAGCTGAAGCCAACCCCACTTTTTTAAAACATCTGGTGCTAAGTATTGAAAATGTTGGTCAAAAAAAGACTCTGTTATTGTTGTCACCATTGACCCAGTATCAAGCAAACATTAAACTGAAACTCCCCTCATTTGAATAGTAACAGTGGGACATTTACCAATCAGACGTTGTGCCACTGTAGGGCAGACCAGGCTAGTCTTTAAACCATCACCGTCTACTTCAGTAATCTGACTAGTGACCACAGGGGATTTTGGTTGCTCACTGTGCTCCACAATTGTCTCTCTCGTTGTAGCTTTGGCTGACCTAAGATCAGACTCAACAGGCCATGGCTGTCTGCAATATCTGGCAATATGACCCTGTTTATTACAATGTAAGCACCTTCTAGAATTATTTTGCCTTGACCCGAGGGTAGAAGGATCATTACTCAAGGGCTTAACAGAATCTAACCGCTTGGCAATCTCATCAATTTGGGCTTGTTGTTGCTTTAACAGCTCCTTGATTTCAGTTAGCTCTGAAGATTCTTAAAGCATCTGTGATTCTGTTATTCTACCATGAGCAACATTACACCATAATTGAGCAGCAGGAGAAGCTTGCCCCCCCCCTTCCTCGTTCCATCTTATGGCTTCACTTGGAACATTAAGCAAAGTACGTGGGGTTTGTCTTACAAAGCGTTTAAGTTTGCGCTTAAGAGCAACATCATTTACATGTTCCACAAACTGATCACGAAGAACTTGGTCAGAATTTGGTACACCATCTGGACAATTTACAAAAATAGAGTCCATCAAGAACATCAGTGCATGAGAATACTCAATAAGGTTCGCCCTCTCTTTGTTTTCGATCATAAAACCCTTTCTGCAACTGTACAAATGTTTGCTTGGTACCATACATACTTCTTAAAACCCTAAATATGAGTTCAGGGGTTTCTCGTTCAGCTGCTGGGCAGAGTTTAATCTCCATTCTAGCTTCGCCTCCTAAATGATCAAACAGAAAAGTGACCCTTTCTCGTACAGTCTAACTCCCATCTCCAATACAGGCCTCAGCCTCTTCAATCCAATCCTCAATGCTCAAATTAGAGTCCAAGTCTCGGAAAAAACTTCGACATTTCCGTTCAGGAGGAACGCACATCACTCTATTGAAAGACACAGACGATGAAGCATTAGGGTTGGATACAGACGGGGTATGGGACTCATGACTGGATTCTGGATGTTCTTTCATTAATTGTTAATTTGTAACTCGATCAGCTCCTGCTCCATAGCTCCAATGTATCTTCTTGCACGATTGCCATTTACTTACACAATTACCTTTTAAATACCAACACAAAAAGTGGCTACTGGTACACAAAGAGAAAGGAAAAAACAGAAAAACACACTGCAGTGCTGCCTTAAACCAAACATCCTGCCTGACTACGCCATTTGTAACCCCCACATCTTATGAGGACGAAGAGGACTTAACACCGGGCAGTGAGTTTCTCTATGCAAAATACAATATTTATTTAACAATGCTCAAAAGACAAATGGATAAATGAAATTGGCAAAAAAACTGAATAAACCACAAAAGATATAACACAATAGTACACCTCCAAACTACAAGGTCCCTTAATTACGTTACACAAATACTCTGCCAATAAGTGCACGCACACTACATGACATCACACAGAAAACAAATCAAATTCGCATCAAATTCCAAAACAACAATAATCACCAAAGTCAGATTAATATACTTATGCCCCCACCTTAGCAGAGTACTATACATACCTACAATTTACAAAACTAAACATCCCATTTACTAGGGATGTAACGATTCACTCAACTTACGATGCGATGCGATTCACGATACAGATCTCACAATACAATTGGTCACGATTCACGATTCGTTTTAACTAAATGAGTTGACAAATTAGAAATGAACAAGTGCCCTTTATAATTTCTCAAAAAAAATTTTTTTGCACATTTCTTTGTAAAATAAAAATGCTTTTATATCAAATAACAAAAGAAAATAGCAATTTTAAATTACAAAATTAAATAAAAAATGAATAATACAAGTCTCCTCCTGTCTTTTATTATAAACAAAGACTGTGCTTTTCCTAGCACAAATAAAAGATGTCTCTTTAATATAAAAAATACTTTGTGCTTTTCCTAGCTTTCTGCCTTTCTGAGTGTCTCAACTTAGATTTTGTTTCTCTGTAAAGTGTTGGCATGACAGTTCGGCTAATGTAGGGGCGTGATGGAAATGTGTATCTGGGTTCCAGTGTCTTCACCAGTAACGTTAGCTGAAATCCTGTATGCTTTTTGCGTACAGGTGGCTGTGACTGGAGCTTTTCATTGTGGTGACAGTTATACGTGCTGCATCCAGTGGCGTTACTTTGTTTTGAAAAGTGGTGGGGACATGCACGCAATTCAAACTTGAGTCGCGGCTCTCTCTGTCTTCCGCAAATATAACTTACGAGTGCGAGCAACAGGAGATTGTGAGAAAGCAGCGCATCCTGCGTTTCCACGAGTTTTAGATGTTGATGGCCACTAAACAATACACATCTTCCGCAAACATTTCTTAGAATAGGGTTAGGGTACTTTTGAGGAACAATGAAATAAAGTTTAGTACAGTTTAATTTCCTCAATATCAACATCCACACTCATTGTCGCCATACTGATTTCTACAACATGTTGTTCGCTGCTATTCCGCCTGTTAGATTAGATTAGATTAGATTCAACTTTATTGTCATTACACATGTACAAGTACAAGGCAACGAAATGCAGTTTGGGTCTAACCAGAAGTGCAATAGCAGCAAGTGCAGGATATACATTGGTTGCATAAGTTACATAAATAAATATACAGAAGTAATTTACAGATGGAAATGTACTATGACCATGATTTACAGATGTCTCTTACTATAAACAGAAATTTACAGATGGATATATACTATGATCATGATATACAGATGGCTATTACTATAAACAGAAATTAACAGATGGATATATACTATGCACATAATATACAGATGTCTATTGCTATAGACAGAGATTTACAGATGGATATATACTATGAACATGATATACAGATGTCTATTGCTATAGACAGAGATTAACAGATGGATATATACTATGAACATAATATACAGATGGCTTTTACTATAAACAGAAATTTACAGATGGATATGTATTATGAACATAATGTACAGATGGCTTTTACTATAAACAGAAATTTACAGGTGGCTGTATACAATAAGTTAGGCTATGGTGAGCAGCAGTGCGATAAATATAGAGTAGTGCAAATAAATTATGGACAGAAGCTATCGAAGTAACAGTGCAATGGAAGAAGTTAAGTGAGTTTGCAGTAATCGCAGCGCACCCTGCTGTTCAAAACATGCATTGCGATTCGTTTAACATTTCAGCCGACTGAAATTGTTACATATTTTAATAGATTTTCAACCAGCTCATGGTGAATCGTTACATCCCTATTGACAGCAGAACAACAAACAAAACAAAACAAACAGAAAACAAAAAGAACAAAACAATAACGTTGCCATACAAAACCCAGTTTAACATGACCAAAATACACACTAAGCCACCATTGTTCTCAGTAAAAGTAAACGGCACTCATGCATTCTCTGCAAAGAAAGAAATATAATTTATGATTGCCACATAAAACATTCACTTTAATTAAACACTTAAAATCAAGCATAAAACAAAGAAAAACATAAAACCCAATTCAAGAAATTGACCAAAATCAATACCTGTACTTAAAGACTTAATTTTCGGAAGCACCAAACAACATTTCTCCACAAAGACACTAAAACAGAAAACAAATATAAATATTAGAGTGGGAACTATGTGGTAATAGGGTCATGCATAACAATTACCTTTAATATCGCTGTTCTTAACAGTATAATTAGCCAACCTCCACCACATATTTGTAGCATATGAATGTGGTGGTCTTCATGTTCTAACCATTCATCATCTTCACTTATCAATTTGATGGCTTTTGCATTGGCAAGAATCAATAAGAGAAATATGATTAACATGTTGGACAATCTGGACCCAAATGTATAACAGGGTAACCTTCAACCTTCATATTTAACCTTCATATTTTTAGCTATTACCAAACCAGGGAAAGGTTTGCCCAGGACCTATGTTCAGCCGACAGATGCCCCCCTCGCTCACTAGAAAAGCAAGGATCTTCTGTCTGACACAAGACCTCTCACCAGTTCCCTGTCACACACTTTGGGCAGGCTTCTTAGGCCCTACAATGTCAATTGGTGATACGGATGTTAGCAGATGCTTCAATCTGGATGCATGAATCCACTGTGGTTGATGATCAGTCAGCACACCAGTTCTGGTCACCGCAATCACAACAGCTGGCCCCAGATATCTTGGTTCTCCCACTGCAACCGGTTTCAAACTTCGGATCAGCACCTGTTGGCCTGGAACAAAGTTATGTGTGGGCTTATCTGAGGAAATAGGGAGAGAAAGAGAAAAATCAGCACCCACAGAATTCAGTTTATTGATTAAGGAAACCACATAGTCATCCAGGATCACCATGTCTCCTAAGGGGCAGTTCACTGGGAGTCGTGGCCCAGTGGTTAGAGAGTTGGACTCATGACCAGAAGGTTGCTGGTTTGATTCCCAGGGCTGGCGGGTAACGGCTAAGGTGCCCTTGAGCAAGGGACCTTACCGTCTGCCAAATGCATAAATGTAAGGAAGAAACGCCTGCGTGGCCTCTGACCCATGGGGTCGGGAAAGGCCTACCCATTAAAATCTCAAATGGTGAGTATTTTTGTCGTTGAGGATGGTGTCATTCTCATTTCTGCCAATACGGCTGGTAATACATCTGGCCATTTCCTACCTGTTTCCATACTGGCCTTCGTAATCTTATCTTTAATCATACGATGAGTCCTCTCAACTACCCCCGAGGACTGTGGATGACAGGGAATATTATAGTGCCAATCTATGGCCAACGCCTTGGCCAACAGTTTGGTCACTTTTGATGTGAACGGTGTGCCGTTGTCACTTTCAATTGTCGTCGGAATACTGAAAGGCAGAATTACTTCTTTTGACAATATTTTGACTACAGTTTTCGCATTCTCTTTTGCAAATGCAAAAACATTAGGCCATTTTGAAAACCTGTCGACAATAGTCAGCATGTATTTTAGATTTCCAACTGCAGGCGTATGCGAGAAATCAATTTGAAGGTGCTGAAAGGTGCTTCTGGAAATGGTAACGCGTCATGTGGCGCTTTCCTGTGAGGATTTGTTTTAGCACAAATCAAACACGAGTCTACAATTAGTTTGACCATTTTCGCTGTATCCTTTATACAATACAGACATTGATCGATTGTCGCTTCTATCTCTAATCAAACCATTGGCATCTGGTGCTCATCCATTTTCTGCCCAATGTTTCACGTCTCCCTGTGTGGGTTGACTTCAAGTCTACGTCAGGCACGCATGATATATGTGCAAACATTATTGCTTCTACGTTACTATTCTGCTCCCTCTGATATTTACATTTACGCATTTGGCAGACGCTTTTATCAAAAGCAACTTATATTACATTGTACATTTTGTATAGTAAGCAAGTGGGGGTTAGGTTCCTTGCTCAAGGGCACCTCAGCCGTTACCCGCCAGCCCTGAGAATCGAACCAGCAACCTTCTGGTCATGAGTCCAACTCTCTAACCACTGGGCCACGACTGATATGGAGAAAACGCTGCATGCTCTGCGGCCCATTTGGCCATCTCATCTGCTTTTCGAAATGACCTTCTGGGTCATTTCCTTGGGCATGACCTTTCACTTTTACTACTGCCAGCTCAGATGGCAGCATTACTGCCTGTAGCAAATCTCCTACCAAATCTGCATGTGATATTGGTTTGCCCTCAGATGTCTGAAAATTACGTCTTTCCCATGTTTTGGCAAAATCTTGAATTATGCTGTAAGAATTTTTGCTCTGTATAGATTGTGGCACTTTTGCCTTTTGTGAGCTCACAGGCTCTGATTAATGCAATTATTTTTGCAGCCTTTGCAGAGTTGTGATTAAGGCGATATGCTTCCACCCTCTCACCTTGCTGTGTCACAATGGCATATCCACACAGATACACTCCATCAGACGGCCTTGAACATGAGCCATCTATATATAAATGTTCCCCTCCATCCAGTGGCGTATCTTTTAGATCGACCCTGGCTGAAGCGGAACTCTCAATTTCATTCAGGCAATCATGAGGCACAAGATCAGTTATCAATGTGGATAAGCCATACAGTGACTGAATTGCTGGACTACAAACTGAAGTGGGCTTAATAGTTAAATTTTCTGTAGCCAGAAGCGTTGCTTCATAGCCTGACCTACTCTGGGTTGTCATGTGCTGTGTCTTTAAATTTAGCAGAATAACACCCACCTGGTGTGTGGTGTATAAAGTCAAAGAATGTGATAAAACAATTTTCTCAGCCATCTTAACCCTCTGGAGTCTAAGGGTGTTTTAGGGCCCTGGCCAAGTTCGGACATGCCCTGATATTAGTGCTTTTTTCAGTGGCTTTTAAACATATCAATGGCTAAAGTCTGATAACACTGTAATCAGCACAAACTGGGCTACAATAATATGTGAACAGTAGGTTTATACATGAATGTGTTTTTGAGAAAACAATGTTTATGCGTGCTTAAAGAAAAACTAAACATTTTAAGTCACTGAAACAAGGTCATAAAACACATACAAAATATTGGTACTCAAGACTTTTGAGAAGTGGATATTGTAGCCTAGAGTGTTTGCTTCAAAATGATGTGAAAATCATCTTGCTGACTCATTCACAGAAAACAATATATTGATTAAAATATTCTAAGACACTTTTTGCTTCAAAAGGACATATGCAAGGAGGCGTGAATGATCATGAATAATGATGTGATTGACACCTGAGAAGACAAAGACCTGCATAATGAGCCTTTCAGTCAGGAATGATGCTGAGCTGGAAAAGTTTCTAAATTAGGGATTTGAAAAAGAATGTGAAGACAAAAGAAATGTATATATTTTTTGTTTGTAGTTTATTTAGAACAGAGAAAAAATCCAGTTAGTGAGTACACTGTATATAACTTATAATATACTCCATATAATATAATCCATATAAACCTACACATAGCAAACCTACTTATATTACTTAAAAAAACACTTTACATATAACTTGAGACCTATACTGAATCTACACATCAAATTGTCATGAACGTCACACTGAGATCCAACTGCGGTGAAAACAATGAGAGATTTATTGTTTGCTGACACACACACACACACACACACACACACACACACACACACACAGTCAAAAACCACCGGGAATGTTACGTCCGGGGAGAGAGAGAAACACAGTCCGACGGGGAGTGCGCTCGACCCGTAACCCACGAGGGGAGAAAATCTTCCAGAGCCAAGAGGATAAATCAGGTGGGGAGTCCTCTCGACCCGCAACCCACGAGGGGAGAACCAGACCCAAGTCGGGAGGATAAATCCAGCGGGGAGTCCCCTCGACCCACAAAGGGAGAGAAGTAATCCGGCTAGGAGGACCGGCAGTGGTGGTGTGTGTGTCGAATACAGGAGTCCGAGCGCCAGCGGGAAGCTATGGCAAAAAAACTAGGAGATAGGCAACAGAATATGGCAGAACAAAAACTAGGCTTGGTATTCAGAGACAAGACAAGACACGACTAGGAGGTCTGGATAATACTGCGTTGCACAAACAACATTCATCGATCCAACAAAGACGAGAGGGGAATAAATAGGAGAAGCTAACAAGGCTAACTGGAAGCAGGTGGCGGGACAATAAACGAGCAGGGCTGAATGACGGGATAACCTACAGGTGCGAGAGTGAAACAGAGGTGAGTGGGGAGAGACCAGACAGGGAGACACGGGGGGAGGAGCCTCGGCCGCAAAGGTGGTTGATAACCCAGAGAACATTCAAAGGGAGACATACCTGAGGAGGACCCGGGTAGGGAGTTATGGGCGTACTCAATCCAGGACAACTGTTGGCTCCAGGAACTAGGGTTGTGAGATGTCAGGCAGCGGAGTCTGCGACCGAGATCCTGGTTGGCCCGCTCACATTGCCCATTAGTCTGTGGGTGGAATCCAGAGGAGAGACTGGCAGTGGCTCCGATCTGCATGCAGAACTCTTTCCAAAACCGGGAAGTGAACTGAGGACCCCTATCGGACACCACGTCAACCGGCAGGCCATGAAGGCGGAAGACGTGGTCCGCCATCAGTTGTGCTGTCTCCCGGGAGGAGGGAAGTTTGGGTAATGGGATGAAATGAATCGCCTTGGAGAAGCGATCCACCACCGTGAGGATGACGGTGTTACCATTGGACGGAGGAAGGCCAGAGACAAAGTCCAAGGCTATGTGAGACCAGGGGCGTGAAGGAATGGGAAGTGGGCGTAACAGACCAGCCGGAGGGCGGTGGGACGACTTATTTTGAGCACACACGGAGCAAGCCAACACGAACTGCCTGACATCGGCGGCCAGGGGCGGCCACCAAAACCTCTGACGCACGGACGCCTGGGTCCCCTTAGTTCCTGGATGGCCCGTGAACCTGGAAGCGTGGCTCCACTGGAGGACATCAGGGCGCAGCGCAGCCGGTACGAACAACCGCCCCGTTGGGCACTCCTCTGGCACTTGCACCCCTCGACCGGCCTCCTCCACCCGCCTCTCGAGGCCCCAGGTAAGAGCCCCGACTACCACTCCTTTGGGAAGAATGGCGTCGGCCGCAAGCTCCCACTTCGGGACCTCGAAGAGACGAGAGAGCGCATCGGGATTGACATTCTTGGACCCAGGCCGGTACGAGAGGGTGAAGTTAAAATGGCCAAAGAAGAGTGCCCACCGAGCCTGTCGCGCACTCAGCGTCTTGGCTGAACGGATGTATTCGAGGTTCTTAGGATCCGTCCAGACCAAGAAGGGCTGCGCTGACCCCTCCAACCAGTGACGCCACTCTCCCAGAGCCAGACTAACCTCCAGCAGCTCCCGGTTGCCGATATCGTAGTTTCGTTCGGCAGGGCTCAGGCGGTGGGAGAAGAAGGCACAAGGATGGACCTTCTCGTCTCGGCAGGAGCGCTGAGACAGGACCGCGCCTACCCTGACGTCTGACGCATCAACCTCCACAATAAACTATTGTTCACACCTCTTGTGTGTCCATCCGAAATACAGAAGAAGACGTCCTCATTTTGTCCTCACATTCTTATTCACAGACCTAAAAGAATGTTGTAAACAACTATTAGCATTTATCACAGTGTCTTAGTATATACATACTTGGTGAGAAGACACAATATCAATAACAAAGAAACTAGGCTATATTTATATATAAACTATTTAAAAGTACAATTTCTATAAACCCATACAGAAAGATTTACATATTGTGTTATCCCAACGTTTCTCAAGAAACTTTATAGTGAATATGTACTTACTCGTTGTGAAGACACTCGCGTGCCTTTCTTGTGCAAGATGCCGGTGATGCAGCCACAGGCCTAACGAAAAGTGAAACTGTTGTTAGCAATTATCAGAACAAGCTGATATACAGTAGCATCACTGATAAGAATGGACGCGTGTTTGTCTGTCAATAGTCACTTATCTGTGACATTTACAGTTTACTGATACATTAACACATATCATCGCGAACGCCAATGACCGCCTATAATACATTCAACACATTCAGAGCAGATATTCGCGAACAGAAGCTAGTTAAGATAAACACTTTCACCATTTGGGAATATATATCTGTCTATAGCATAACGTTACGCGTTTTGTACAACATATTCTGAAATAGCTGATCTGATTTTAGTCTGACAATAGCATGTTTGTAAATCATGAAGGTAATATTAAAAGACTTACTCGTCAGGAATTATATCCTCCGCTGGGTCAGTCGCTCTTCAAAATGCAAACGGTCGTCATCTGAGGCGCGTTCTTCCTCTGAGGAAAAACTGTATCCGAATTGTATCTTCATCCGTGTAGCCATTTCTCGATCGGAGATGTGTACACAAACCTGACTGACCTCAGATCATTACCATGTGAACAGCACGCACAGTGGGGGCGGGATCGCATTAGCTATAATGAGGTGATACAGGAAAAACCGTACTACTCCTTACTTTCATAAGGAGTACATAAAAATAAATTTTTTGTTTTCGACTTGAATTGGTTAATTTAAAAGTTGACATTTCAAGCTTTCTATACATAAATTTCTCATGTTGTTGAGGCAAGTATTCGCTGAGATTTAGATTGTTTTATTTACGTTTCTGTGAAGAGAGGTGGCAGAGACAGAGAAAGCAGAGTACGCATGTTGTTGTTTTGGGTGTAAACAAATAAAAGTAGACCCTTTAAATATTTGAATGACGTATTGCTCTTATCTGTACGATCAAAACTGACAGAGTAATTTAAGTTCATTTCGACGTTATCAGGAGAAGATGAGACAAACTGCGCCGACGCAGGCATGCCATGGACTATTGGGTCTAAATGTTTGGACAAATAAGAAACAGGACGTGGTTTACCGCCATGTTCTTGGGTTAGAATCCCTATTGCAACACCCAGAGCCTCCCCCGCATGTAAGTGAAATGGCCTGGAATAGTCTGGTAGCCCCAGTGCAGGAGCACATGTGATGGCATCCTTTAATGCTTGAAAATGTTTCTCTGCTTCGGATGTCCAGGCCAATGAGTCCCTCGGACCCATGCCATGTTTGATGAGACATCGCAAGCCCTTGTCATGGTACGCACATTCTGGAAGTAGTTCACCAGTCCCAAAAAACTTTGTAACTGTGTCACAGTTTGAGGAGTATGCAAAGCTGCACCCGCTCAGCTGAAATCGCCTTTTGGCCTTGAAATCGCCTTTTCGGATCCTGTAGCAAATGCTAGTCCTACCAATTGGATTGCGCCAAGCCTCTGTGACCCCTCCTCTGAGTATATGGAAAAAGGTAAATCGTAAACAATTACATAGTTTATTTAGTTGGAATAAATTAATCTTTATTTTAGTGTTGCAATTTTATTACACACATATCTCTTATAGAGTCTTTATCACAATGTGAATAAATAAACATCATTAGAACATAAACATCATCTCTTATGTGAAATAGTTCATTCGGATTAGTACTAAATATAAAAGCAACTGTGCTTTAGCAGTCTACTTGCAAAAATAATGTCACAATTTACAATATCTTTGTTATTTATTGCTGAAGGCCAACTATCAATGTGTTGAAAACCCTCACTTTTTTATTGCGAAACAAATGAGAATTAATTGCTTCAAATCAATTATTAAACACCTTTTTCTCATCAAATCCCTGTGGTGTGCTCTTCCGTCTGCCCAGTATTGTGACACTTATATGCTTGCTGAACAGACATTAACACCACAATATAACAAAAAGAAAAGCATATGGGAAAACCCAGAATCATGCCAAAGCATGTAATAGACACGCCGGTCCATTTGAAAATGCGTGCCAGTGTCTTGCTTTGCCTCCTTTAGGCGTGAACATGACATGCTCAGTTCTTTGCACTTGTACTGAAAGACTTATATATATATATATATATACATATTATTAGTATTTATATATAAAATAATATATATTTTAGAGCACCCTACCCTAAACCTACCAACCTCCCGACAATTAAAAGACACGCAACAAGCAAATAGAAGTCAGCCATGGGCATTTATTAAAACACACACCAAAAACAGTATAAAAACATTACAAACAGATTGCGTTACATTCCGAGTCTTCAAAAGCTCTACGACGATATCATTGTTTGAGCACAGTAGCTTTAATCACACAGATGACCGCGCTCCAGGAACGCACGTAGTGGCATATATGCTCAAGTTTAGCGTGTGACGCAATCGGAGCAGGATAGCCAATGCCATTTCGTAACGTATGCTAACGTAATGACGCAACCAGTCACAAGAAACACGAGAGCCAATGCCATTTCACAATCAAAGCTGACGTTCCGGCAGCAATATTTTTAATTGTACGCAACTGGAACCGGTTTTACAGCAGACAGAGAAGGGGATTGCTGTTCTTTGGCTTTGGAACACTTTAAATAATTGCACTTTTTGAATAAATAGCATCTGTAGCCGTATCTGCCTGTTATGCATTGTGTTTTATATTATATAATATACAAACTGTTAGGTTGAGGAGTGGAATCGGGTTACGTGCTAAAATACGTCTAATGTGTGCGCAGAAAGTAATAAACGTACACAAAATACCATGTACAGCAGTACACGTCATGAATTATAAAAACATTTATAAAAAAATTAAAAAAAACAGGCTTTCCCATATGATTTTCTTTTTGTTAGAATGTGTTGTTAATGTCTGTACAGCAAGCATATACGTTTTATAGATCAACCGTAAGCATTTATAAACATTTACGAACGATGAATAGACTTTAGATTGGGTACTGCAAAAGCATTAACGAATAATGAATAAATGATTTATCTAAATAGTAGAAGTATGTTTACACACCACAATAAACAAAGATAAACTGTGTAACCTAAACAGCTTGGTTGCGAGTTTATTAATAATTTGTTAACATGAAGAATGCGTGAAGTAACTGCAATCAACCAGGGATATTTGAACAACCTTTGTAAATGTAAACATGTGCCTTAGATAATATATGAATGAAAGTTTACTGACATTTGTAAGCATTCATTCATACATTAACAAACAAGCTGTTAATTGTTGGATACCATACATTACCGTTATTTATAGTTCTTTAAATTGCATTACGTGAATTGAAAAGGTACTAACATTTGTAAGCATTTTAATCAAATCAAATCAAAATCAAATCACCTTTATTGTCACATCACCACGAGTGGCGAGTGAAAGTCTTGGGTGCATGCTCAATACAAAGCATAATGCAGTTGAACAGACAAACAACTGTATGACAAAACTTGTAAAGTAAGTGACAGTATGTAGTGCAGGCAGGCAGTGCAAATTATAACAGATGGGCTGTACAAAAAAGACAATATACATTTACACCTATGCACATTATATATATATATATATATATATACACACAAGATATACACATTGGATGGTGTCTATAAACATTAAATATTAAATATATAACAGAATATACAGATATGCACACAGAGTGTATGTGTGATGGTTCAGCACATAGTGCAGATTGTTAATGGATGGTTATTACATTAGTCCATTACATTACATACATTACTCACCCAAAGAGTGAGTGTGTGAAGTGTGTCAGTTGAAGTGTTGAGTTTTAGGTGTTGAGCAGTCTAATAGTCTGAAGGTAAAAGCTGTTCTTCAATCGGCTTGTGCGGGACCGGATGCTCCGGTATCGTCTGCCCGAAGGCAGCAAGGAGAGCAGCCCGTGATTTGGGTGGCTGGAATCACTGATGATCTTTCTGGCTTTCCACATACACCGCCTGGTGTAGATGTCCTGAAGAGAGGGAAGAGCGTCTCCCACCACATGACAGGCAGTTATATCATGTTTAAGCTCCGGGTTCGGTAGGAACCGCCGAGCTCAGAGCCCGTTCCCTGGACAGCACTCAGTAGAACAAATTCAAATATTTTTTTAGGTATGTCACAGTGTAGCTTATTTTGCTATCCTCACTTACATAAATGAACTACAGTGTCCTGACAAACTTTTGTGAATTAAAATGCAAATTAATATGACACTTACCTGACTATAGAAAACCATGCACTAAAAATAAAACAAATGCTTTAAAAGCTTCACATGGGTATGTGAACCACTAAATGTTGATATCTGTACTATTATTATAGTAAAAGCTTAACTACTTTTTTCATGGTAAGAATGACATTTTCATGGAATTGCCAAATAAGAAATCACAGATTTTTTGTACAGTCAATCTCACAACAGCTCTTTCACGTTTGTAAATAGAATGCAGCTAGTATCAAATGCTGCTGCATTCAGTCTTTCTACCAGCGGTCATGTCATGTGCATACCCTCCATTGAAATTCATCATGAATGTATACAATCCCTATACCTACGAACAAAATAGTTAAAAACTGATCCACTGATGCATTTTTCTGAATATTTTTTTTTGCAGTTTGCAGCGGCTGCATGTGGAAATATTACAGTGTTGCTAAATGGATCAATTCATCAGGCTTTCAACAAAAAAAGGTGGGTATGCTTACTATGCTAGATATGTTCAGTCCAAAACTACATACACTGAAAAAGGTTCCTTTGGAATTACTCAATTTAATCATGTACATCAGTTCCACACGATTGAATGAATTTTTTTCTTAATTTGCAAGAAAAGTAATTTAAAAAAAACTTAAATCATGTGGAACCGATGTATATGATTAAATTAAGTAATTCCAACAAACTTTTTTTCAGTGTATGTAGTTTTGGACACAGGTTATTTGTATTTACCCCATCTACATAATTATAAATGGCTATGAACACCACAGATGTTCACAGGTTATTTGTATTTACCCCATCTACATAATTATAATGGCTATGAACACCACAGATGTTCTGGAATATACAACTTTGGTTTTATATTACAAACATATTTTATATTACAAAGATTTTCTCCATGAGCAGACTGGAATCAAAAAGTGGCCCTGGACTTTCTGGTCCAAATGGCATATCACACCTTCCTTACATTTATTAATTTAGCAGACACTTATCCAAAGCGGTGGGTGGTAAGGTGCTACATTTTCTCCATTATATTTACTTGAGTATAAAAATATATTTAAAGTAACTAGCAACTCACTACTTGAGTAGTCTTTTCATTGCATACTTATTTTTTACTTTTACTCAAATAATTTTTTATATTATGACTTTTACTACTTGAGTAATCTATCTATCTACTTTTACTTTAGTAACATTTTTGAATACTCAACACACCTCTGTGCATAGCACATAGCACACTAGTAGCCAGGGGTGTACATGTAGCACAAAATCTCAGGCCTTATTCAAAATAAATGTGGTGCTGTATAACACCTCGTTTTTTGAATAATACACATATACACATAGCACTTACTGCGAATTACTGGTGTAATAAATACACAATATTAAACGTGAATATATGAATCTATAATACAGCACTGAAACTCAATTGTTTAGGAATTGTGCTATATATAAATATAAGGGTCAATGACATATAAGGATCACTTATCATGCAGTGCGACCAATAATTGTATTAAATTAAACTAAGATAAAACTATTTTTTTGTAGCTGAAATATGAATCTCTGATACAGCATGCTGAAGTAAATGGTATTTTTTAAAACATTTATGTCAGTTGTTTAAGATTGTAATTTAAGAAGAGAAAATTCTATAACAAAATTATGATTACTTAACAAAACTTAAAAGCAAATATTTAGATACTAAACACTTTTGCTAGTCCCAGACTAAAATTAATGTTTGAGCTGTTTTAGCTGAAAATAACTTGCCTTGACATATCTTAAAATATGTGAATGCCATTGTTTTGTCTCAAGATGCACACCAGTAATGTTTTTTTCAAAGGCATTTTTGTAAAAGCGACCTAATTTAATGAAGGCATAGTCATGGATTAAGCTAAACCTTGTCTGTGACTAAAAATAAAAAAAAATGCTAAGCATGTTAAGGAAACGAATTACATTTAGGCCAAATCACAGTTGCACTGTAATGCCGGGACGGGGAAATCACAAGCTCTCCACAGAGCTCCGTGCAGTCAGGGTGAAATGGGTAGAACACGGAAAAAAACTGGATCCACAAAACTCCAAAAAACAGGTAATCCAGTTCCAAAAACAGTAAAGCATTTACAAAAATGGTTCTACAAAAGTCGCTTTTACAAAAAAAACACAGATCCTATAGAAACAAGACAACAAACAAACTTTACCGGAGCTGACAGAAGAACGTCCAATAAAGAGATCAGAATAAACAGGTATATAACAGATTAACAGAGGCCACAGAAAACAAGAAGATCAGACAATGTGAAGGTGAAACAGGCAAACTTAAATAGTGTCCAGTAATCAGGTGCAAGTGGTGATGAAATCAAGATGACTGTTGGAGTGCAGTGCATGATGGGATATGTGGTTCGTTAAAAGTCCAGTGACAGGGATCGGGTGAAACGTGGGGCGAGCGTTGATGTAGGGGGCGTGGCCGGTAGTGGAGTTGGAGACCTTACATGCACCACATGACATTTTTTTAAGGCTATGGCCAATTCATAGATGAAAAACTTAATTTAACATTTTAATCTGCATTTATGTGCACACCACATAATGTTAATTTTTTTGAATAACTGAAATATATATTATTATTTATTCATATTTTTAAATTGGCATGTTGAACATTCGTATATGTCATTGAGCCATAAATAGAGCACCTGAGTATCCCCTTAGACATTAATTGATTGAATTCCTTTTTGTTTAATATACTATTACTAATCTGAAATATTAATATATATGAAATATTAAAATAACAATAGTTAACCTGCAAACATTATAATTTCTTTCCGGATAATAACCTGAGGCCTCAGGGGGCTAATGCATCAAGACACTGACATGATCATGACTACATGAACATCAGTTACATATCATATTTATTTGTGTTACAAGCTGGGGTCTCAAGAGACTAAAATACCACAAAGTTTGCAATGTGGCACTAAGGTCAGTACGACTTCATTAAAATAACCTCAGAAAATAGTAACTTTATCTGAATTTCAGACAATTGATCACAAAACCTTGGAAGAAACAGTACAGCATCTTAAAGCCTCAAAATCCAGCCTGGACACACTCCCCACATAATTTTTCAAAAGAGTGTTTAATTGTTTATAAGCAGAGCTCTTAAAAATAGTAAATACCTCACTGCTTTTAGGAACTTTTCCAGAGTCCCTAAAAATTGCAGTTGTCGAGCCTCTACTAAAAAAGAGCAATCTAGACAAAACCTTACTGTCTAACTACAGACCAATTTCAAATCTTCCTTTTATAGGTAAGATAATTGAAAAGGTTGTCTTCAATCAGCTGACCAAATTCCTCAACTCAAATGGCTATCTGGACAATTATCAGTCTGATTTCCGTCAGCATCATAGCACAGAGACAGTGCTCATAAAGATAACTAATGAAATTCGATTAAATTCTGATTCAGGCAAGATATCAGTTCTGGTATTATTAGATCTCAGTGCTGCCTTTGACACGGTAGGTCACACCATAATCCTACATAGGCTGGAAAACTGGGCTTTCTGGGTTGGTCCTTAAATGGTTTAGGTCATACCTTAAAGGGAGGGGTTACTATGTGAACATAGGTAACCATAAATCTGAGTGGACATCCATGACCATGGAAATCCATTCCACAGGGCTCAATTCTTGCACCGCTTCTGTTCAATTTGTACATGCTCCCACTTGGTCAAATAATGAAAAAAACCAAATTGCTTACCACGGCTATGCAGATGACACTCAGGTCTACTTAGCCCTCTCACCCAATGACTACAGGCCTATTGACTCCTTTTACCAGTGCATTGATAAAATTAACAGCTGGATGTGCCAAAACTTCCTTCAGTTAAATAAAGACAAAATGAAGTCATTGTATTTGGTAACAAAGATGAAACTAACAAGGTAAACACATACCTTGACTCAAGAGGTCTAAAGACTCAAAGTAAAGTTAAAAAACCAAGTGTCATTTTAGAGTCTGACCTTAGTTTCAGCAGTCATGTCAAAGCAATAAGCAAATCAGCATACTACCATCTCAGAAATATAGCCAGAATCAGATGTTTTGTCTCAAGCCAAGATTTAGAGAAACTTATTCATGCGTTCATCACCAGTAGGGTGGATTATTGTAATGGACTCCTTACAGGCCTTCCCAAAAAGACTATCAGACAGCTGCAGCTCATACAGAACGCTGCTGCCAGGATTCTGACCAAAACCAAAGAATTTGAGCATATCACTCCAATTCTCAGGTCTCTACACTGGCTACCAGTTACTTTTAGAATTGATTTTAAAGTATTATTAACTGTCTACAAATCACTCAATGCTTATTAAATATAAACCAAACAGACTTCTCAGATCATTAGGATCAAGTCAGTTAAAGGTAACAAGGGTTAACTCAAAACAAGGTGAGTCAGCGTTTATCCATTACGCCACTCGTAACGGGAATCTGCTTCCAGAAGACATCAGATGTTCACCAACAGTAGTAATTTTTAAATCAAGATTAAAAACACTTGTTTAGCTTAGCCTCATCGTCAGCAATTAATCTCTGCGTTTTATTCGATAGAAATCTGTCATCTGAAAGCCATATCACCAACTCCTGTAAAACCGTTTTTCCATCTTAAGAATATATCTAAACTGCTGTCACTATCAGATTCAGAAAAGCTAATTCATGCATTCATGACATGAAGACTAGATTACTGTAACACACTATTAAGTGGCTGTCCTGTGAGATTATTACAAAAACTCTAGCTAGTTCAAAACGCAGCAGCTCGTGTTCTTACACGAACAAAAAAGTATGAGCATTTTAGCCCAGTTCTGTAAGCATTGCACTGGTTACCTATCAAGCTACGTATTAACTTTAAAATCTTACTGCTTACCTACAAGCAGTAAGGCCCTATATGGTGTAACTCAGTACCTGAGTGAGCTTCTACTGCATTACAGCCCTTCTCGTTCACTACGCTCTCAGAGCTCCGGTCAGTTGGTAAAACCTAGAATTTTGAAATCAAGTGCAGGTGGTAGATCGTTTACCGATCTAGCGCCTGAACTTTGGAACATTCTTCCTAGTACTGTGAAGGAGGCAGACACAATCTGTCAGTTTAAATTTAGATTAAAGGTGCATCTTTTCAACCTTGAGTACACACCACTTCTATAATACAAATCCTCTAAGGAATTTAGGCTGCATTAGTTAGATCAACCGGGACCAGGAACACTGTATTAAACAGTATTTTGCTCCCAGTTGTCATTTCTCAATGTTCCGAGGTTACCACAGCGAGCAGGATGCAGTCAGTACCCAGACCAGATGGTAGAGAAAAAAAAGTTTCTTCCCTGAAAGAGGGAAGCGGCGACCCAACAACAATACTACAAAACTGCAACTGCAATTAGCTACAGGAATATTAATGATAATTGTACACCTATAGCTACCATTTTATTTTATTTTAGCCTAGTTGTGCAAGCACTGTCAAGCTTGTAGAGATGCTGCAGTTGTCAGAGGGGAACTGGTTCCACTGGTTGGGTCTGAGTTCTCTTGAGGTTTTTTCTCCACTGGAGTTTTGGGTTCCTCGCCTCTGTTTACATACTGTTTTGCACAGTTTGCCAGATTGGAGGACAGCTTTCCTGTAGCTTAGTGGTTAGAGCTTGATAGATGTTTCTTGGTCTCTTTGCATGTTTTCAGTGTCTAGACTACTTTGGCTACTTCAATGAAATATAAAAATATATAATATAAACAGATATGTTTTATATAAAATATAATATATTTCTGGGTTCCTGTTCCCTACCGAAAAAACAGCTGGGTGGTTTAAGCTGGTCTCCCATCCTGGTTTTAGAGGTGTTTTAGCCACTTTTTAGCTGGTCAAGCAGGTTTTAGCTGATCTTGCTGAATCTTGAAGACCAGCTGACCCATCAATTAAAACCAGCTTATAAGCCAGTTAAAACTAACTAAACACCAGGTTGACCAGCTTTGCCAGGCTGGGTGGACCAGCTTTAACCAGCCAAACAACTTGGGCTGGTTTTAGCAGTTTATTAGTAGGGTTAGGTACTGCATTTACTAATGTTAACATAACATCCTTATTGTAAGGTTTCATCAATGAAACAGTGAATGTGTATTTGTACATTTGAAATACATTCTCAAGTGTTTATTCCACAGCATGTTTGGCAGCGTGGAAGTGGACAGTCTGAACCCAAGGATGGTCTCCCACGTCCTCATAAAAGTTATATACAATCTGGATGGACCTTATGTGTAAGGGAGAATGCATGCTTTTATTTGTTTGCTTTTCATCATTTTTGTTTGAGTTTAAGGTGCACATAGATTAGTATAACATTTCAATTAAGAATGGACATGTTGTGCTTGACCATGCCTATAATAATAATTTAAATAAAAACAGCATCTGTACCGCAGAGCGTCACGCTAACATTCTCCTTGTGTTTTGCTTGTAAATTCTTAATATTAGTCAAATTTGTGGATAAAAGTATGTCACAAAGTAAACAGCTTCTTACTCTTTTTAGATAAAGTATTAGAATTTAAATCAGATGACACTAAATATTATCAATACCAATAATAGTACTTTTGTAATTTAAGTTTCAGGATCGTAAGAATGACCCACATTAATACTATACTTATAGACCATTTTAGTTGTCATAAACCACACTAGTTCAAAAGCACTTCCTGTTTTAGTTTTTTATTTTAGTTTTTCACATATGTGTCTTAAGTAGCACAAGAACATTTGTAGTAATAACCAAGCATACATTGTATGGGTCTAAATTATCGATTTTTCTTTTATGCCAAAAATCATTAGAATATTAGGTAAAGATCATGTTCAATGAAGATTTTTTTGTAAATTTCCCACCATGAATATATCAAAACTTTATTTTTGTGAGTGGATGCAGCAAAATCGGGAACAAAAAGAGAGCATTAAAGCAGGGGCGGCGTTTGCGTATGGCAGAGTATGGCAGTTGCCATACCCTAGCATTCAGATAAAATAGTTGAAACAAAGTTTGCATAAAAGATAATTAAAATATATTAAACTGACGTGTACTTGTAGCTGAGGCATCGGAAGCATGTGTATTTTAGTGTGTACAAACAATTCACATATGTCAACATCTTCAATGGCGTAGTGAGTAAGACGCGTGATGCTAGTTTTGACACCATGGAAATGCAGTTTCGAATCCCTGTTTTGCTGAACTCGCTCGTCTACATTTTCACATTTTAGATCATACACAGGCATTTATTTTCAATAAAATTAAGAAACCGCTTGAAAAATGGCTAACAGGGGTTTAGTAATCAAGTGTATGGTAAGCTTAGGTAGTGGAGAGGTCTTCAATTTCCTAATTAGTTGGCATCTTTTTAATTGTAATAAATCGAATCATTTACACTCCATTTTATTTTGTTTTTCATTTATAATGTACAACAATACTTGTTTACGTTGCTGTGTTGAAACGGAATGGAGTTTAATCATAAGGATCCTTTCCTCAGGGTTATGGGTAGTGTAGTTCTTTAATGGTGTTAAATTGGCAGTTATTATTTTTTATTTTAAGAGTCGCATAATCTCATTTGCCCCAGCCAGATGTATAAATATTGCAAAGCGAATAATATTCGTTACGTTATCTGTGAATAATAAAAAAATGAACATTGTACATAATTACATTTTTGCGCAGTCGCAGTTTATCGCACTAATCATCCACGCGTTTTTTGGATTTACTAGCTGTGCCAGCATTAGCATATAATAAACTGCACCGCAACAAGGTAAGGTAGGTTTTATATTTAATCCTGTTTACTGATAATTTTATTTAATGGTTGGACTAAATTTTAGATTCGTAGTCAATTGACGTAGTCCTCGGTGGGGGGGGGTTATGACATGGTTGTAGGTTTGGAGTGATTGTCACACAATGGTAGATGGTTTCGTGAAGTGCTGTGATAATTAGCAGATTTTTTGTTACTACTTTCTTTCAGTTTTGTGGATTCTTCTACATATTTTGGTTATATGATGTGGTATAACGGTTTCATTACTTTATGGTTCGTTTTTGTATGGCCTGAGTAAATTTTGCCATACCCTAAGTTTTGGTGAAACGCCGCCTCTGCATTAAAGCAATCCTGTTTCTTCTTAGCAGCAGCCTGCTACAGCACATCTAATTAACAACTTTATTCCTCTTGAGTTTTAAATAGTTGTATCTTGGTCAAATATTGTTCTATCCTAACAAAACCATACATCAATGGAACGCTTATATATTTAATATAAATACGTTTTTGAAGAATATATTTCAGCAGGCAGTGCTTCTGGGTCTGTGTGGTTTTAGTTTTGCAAAATGGTCTATACAGTACTTGAAACTAAGAGTAAACTTAAAGTAAAATTATAAACTAAATCGAACTATGATAAACCACATTAAACGATATTTAACCATACATTATCTTAATACTTCAATCTGCAACTTTTGGCTCTTTTTTTTTTTAAAAACATAAGACTGCAGGTTATTGTCCTTCATGCTCTTGTCTTCTGTCAGCAATCACCCACATCTGCCAGGGATCTTCTGCCTAATCTCCACTCCATTTATATCTGCTCTGTTTTCCCCATTGTTGTCTGGTCTTGTCACTGTTATATGTTTTTAAGTTGATCTCCTGTTTAATTATATGTAAATTATAAAGTAAATATTTGTAATTCTCCATGTTTTTGGCATCCGTGACCGTTATGTATGAAGTAATTTTGTCTTAATCAGAATTAGAGACACCCTTGGTAAATATGACCAAAAATGTAGTGAAAATGAATCTGCATTGTTTATTATTTAAAAAATTACACAAAAATCTAGGATTTTGTTGAAATAAAACAAATTTACAAAGGCCAGAGAAAATCACATTATAAATTAAATGTTTTTCTCCAATACAGGTTAGCCACAATTATTGGCAAAATTTTATTCAGATTTTTACAAGTTAAAGCAATAGAGCTCGCTCGTCTTTGTGTGTGTGTGTGTGTGTGTGTGTGTGTGTGTGTGTGTGTGTGTGTGTGTGTGTGCATGCATCTGTTTTGTATATGGGGTGGGTATGTACTTGTGTGTCTGTGTGTTGTGTGCATGTGTGTGTTTGATGAGTGTGTGTTGTGTGCCTGTGTTTTCTTACATGTTCTTACATTTTGGTGGTGTGTGTAATTGGGGTGTAATTATTCAGTTTGTTGTTCTTTCCTTTTACAAATTGAATGCTTTGCTTAGTCGTTATATTTCATGTACAGCTGCTTTGCAACATTGAAAATTGTAAAAAGCGCTATATAAATAAACTTGAGTTGAGTTAAAACTTTAGTAACCTAAAAGCTTTTAGTCATCATAATGTGCTAAAATATAAAAAAGAATGAGAGTATACTTCAGATATATTTTAATAAACAATTTTGGGGGTGCCAATAATTGTGGCCAACATAAAAAATGAAAAAGGTTTCCTTCTGAAACCTTGTATGTCCAAATTTGCTGTTTTTCTGTAAATTAATCATGAAGGGCATTGAAAGAAAGTATATAAATTAACACCATTACTTAAAAAATGGATTGGCATTCTAATGCTCTGTTTTTGTCTCTTTTTAGGGAGTCTTGCACTAAGGGTTCTATACTTGGACTCATCAAGGTTTTAAAAACTAGGGGTTTTCACTGGACCTGCACGGAGAATGACCCGTATGTTGTTAAAATATGCAAGCGAGTTACCCAACTCATTTCAAAGACAAGCAGAAACTGTTTTGCATGCCAATGTTAACTTAAAGCATAGACAGTCAGAACCAAAAAGTTAATAAGTGAATATATAAATATTAGTTATTCAATATACAACTCAAATGAGCAAACTCATGCTCTTGTCCAGCCCACAATATACCTTGCCTAGAATTATGTGTAGCTGTGTTAGCAGCAATATACAGACAGTCTTATCCATAATGCCATCAAAAGATTATATGTATAGGTAGCCAATAGGGTTGCTTCAATAAGAAAATCAACACATGAGTTGTGTGAACACAAACAACAACCTAGCAGACCTTTACCAGAGCTGTGTCAGCAGAACCTGTACAGTACACTGTAATATGTTCAAATGTGTGGAGGAAAGAGGCAGGGTCGGCAGGTATAAATCCAAATAAGGTTTATTAAACTTCAAAGCAAAACAGTCTCAAAACACCAACCAAACAGAAATAAACAAAAAGTAAGCCCACGAGGTAGCCGTCCGTGCTAATGCCTCGTTCTCAGGCACGCTCCCTGCGTGCATGTGTCTCTCTGGTAACAAAAACACTTTTTGCGCCCTCTGCGGCGCCTCTTATACGTCCTCTTGCCAATCACTGAAACGAGAGACAGCAGGTTAGCGGTCACACTTGACCTACTTACCGCCCTCCGTGCTCTGGACTGAAGCGTGGCCAAGCCCCCCTCGCCACATACACATTGTTTATTGGGCCACAGTTTCTACTCCTGCGCAATAGCTCCTCTGTGTAAATCCTTGGCTGTTGTGCTAAAATAGAAGATCCTGATTGCAAAGGCTGCCAACATCCGGTATCTCTGTAGCATAAGTGAACTGGCACAAGCTGAGAACATGATCACACCTGTATGTAAGTTGTGTTGAAAAAAATGGTTAAAACAGCATTCATAACAGAAAATCTGCATCTAAATCGCACTATGTTGCATGCTAGGGTGACCCACCAGCTAGCATTATATTTGGATAGCTGACTGTTCAGTGTTTGATGAATCTTGATGGAGAAGGAATATGCAGAAGGGGAAAAAAGTAACCACTACCGGGACAAACTAAATGCCAACGCCAAACAACTGTCAGGAGAAAAGTATGAAGATTCAGTTGCAGGTTAACAAGGCTTTATTTAGAACACAGTCAAGGAGTTGAGAGACAGTGCAGATAGTAGACAAGAGACCGGAAGCAGGGTGAAGGCCGCCGGAGCAGGTGGAGAAGGCAGGGAGAGACCAACGGAGATGGGAAATTAGGGAGATGGCTCAAAGGGGAAAACCAAAAAGACCTGGAACCTGCGCCAGTGAAAGGATGAGGCTCAATAAATCGATGACACAAGAGATTACTTTAGTCGAGCCTTTAATGGCAACCGCACAATAAAGGAAACAACAACGGCCAAGCGCATGCGCCGTTTCTGACGATGGGACCACGTACGGCGTCAAGGATGTCCCGAACCACGTCACACGCCACACACTGGCGCCACCCCTTTTACCTCCAGGACACCCCTGTGGAAGCAAGAAACACACAACAAACACAAGAGACTGTGGCATAGGACAACACCACAGAAATGACATGAACCAACCGTGCACTAGAAAGAGCATCATCGAGAACAAAAATGCAAAGGAAAACAAAACAAGGCAACAAGGATAGGGACGACCAGAGGCCGCCTAGCACAGTTCAAAATCCCATAACCAGTTGGGGAGCCGCCTACGACGAACAGACTGCCACAGAACTGGCCCCGGGATGGCCAAAAGAGGAGCAACCGCAGGGCCTCCTCAGAGGGAGACAGGGACACATCCCTACGACAGAGCGACAGCTACAGACAAAAGCACAGGGTGTGACGGCCCCACAGTGAGGTTCCATATGTAAAATATCACCCTGTAGTTCCTGGATGGCTCTTTCAGCCACTGGGTTTTTGTTACATTCTTAGCATCGCCTACCTCAATGGCCAACCTGTACTGAGCAAGCGCTGTGTCCCTAGCCAGTGCCACAAAACCAGGTGCAGGATCAGTTCTAACTATGGCAAAGGGGCCATCAAGTGGACAAAGTTCAAGACATAGGCAAACGATACCATCCCGCAACGTCTCCTTCCACTCATCAGCAATCAGCAATCAGCTATGCAGCCGTAAAGGAAGTGACACACTCACAGACAACTAGGACGAGCCAACAACAAGTTTCAATTGGTGCACCGAAGGGTGATTTAACCTGATGTGCAACGACATAAGCAACCCATGCAGCACTGACCGTGGAACAACAATGCATTCAGTGGAGTGCGACAGTGGTGTGTTACGCTGAACAACTAAATGGCCATCACTAGATAAGGTAACAGCGTGCAAGTAACGTTTTACTTGCCATCCTTAACATTGGTAACTCTTTTGGATATGCGCGTACCCTGCCGAAGATGTGTGTGCACTCTACGGAGGTCCGGACACTAAGCCAGAATAGACATTCACGTGGCCCTATTGGCAAAGGGTACCTTCTGAGCCCCACGCAGTATGTCAGTGACATTGGCACGGTGATTCCATAGAGTCCATAGATTCGCGGAGGAAGCAACACACCTGGCATGCAGGATGATTGCATTGTGCGGCATAAAAACTAGCATAATCTGAGTAGAATAGCTGCTCCAGCTACATGACGAATAGAGACCTGAAAACGACAAGCAGTTGACAAGAAAGTGGGAACCCATGGGCTCGCAGAGATTTCACCTGATTTTTGCTAAGTTTAGCACTAAAATATCCGGCAACACACAACTTGTCCTCCCGGGTAACATAAATTGTGGCTCCCAGCCCAGGATCTCTGAAAGCACCATCAGTGACAATCCAGAGCTGGTCACTAGGTCGTGGTATTGTTACAGTGCAACTAGAGGATAAAGCCTGTTGTGCCTTATGAAAACACTGAAGAAGCTCATCTGACCACACGATTGCAGCTGTAGACACTCCAGCAGCGACCACATTGTCAAAGGGTGCAAGAGTCGCTGCGCACCCCTTAAGAACACAAGCTGGAACTTTGTATGCACCGATAAAGGACCACAGGCCACTAACAGTTGTACACGAAGCCAATGTCATGATGCGGTGCGAACTAGCACGGATAGTACCCTGACTCCAGACCCACCCTAAAAGTTTAGTCTGGACTGGAGCAATCTTACTGGGAGATAAGCACAGATTGCATGCCTGGAGGGCCGCTAAGACCTTTTTCCACACTGCAAGGAAGTTCTCGAGGGAGTCAGCACCACAATACAGGTCATCAGCGACTTTGGCCACTTGACCTTGCTGAAGGAGTTTGCTGAGTATCTGACAGGTCAATTCCGTCGGTGCCGTTTCTGATCCAGGCATTCTCATAGTGTAATACTCCTATCTGTCACCGGACTTCACTTCCCAGAATCCCCTGCACCGCACCTCCGCCATTTTGATCTGTTGCTCGTTTGTTGTCACACCTGTTCTATGTTTGCACTTGTATTTAAGTTGTACCTTGTGAAGAAGCCTAATGGGGGAGTCATCTTGTTACAGCGTTTGCCGACGTAGGCCGTTACAGCAAACCCCAGTTGCCGCTTATGCCAAACATGGATGCCACGTTGCGTCAGATAGCTCTGTGGAAGTATATTGATGCGACTGACCTCACCAAGGCGTTCTATCAAATTCCACTTTCTAAATCCTCTATGAAGTTTTGCAGGGTAGTCATGCCCTTTAAAGAGGTCTGGGTGTATTCCAGGTGTGCTATGTGTAATGGTATGGGTTCAGGCAGGTGAGCACACCACAAGGTGAATGATGGTAAGGTGAGCATTTAATAAACGATGTTTATGTATAATGTTGCTTTGAGTGAGGAAGGTAGACACCTGATTGAAAACAACCTGTTTAAGTGCTTTTGCTATGAACGGAAGGAGAGAAATGGGTCTATAGTTCTCCAGTAGGGAAGTGTCATGTGTGGGTTTCTTAAGCAGCGGGGTTACCCGGGCCTGCTTGAATGCAGTGGGGAAAATTCCTGTATTGAGAGATGTGTTGATGATATGAGTGAGCGATGGTAGGAGTGTGGGTGAGATGGCTTGTAATAGATGTGAGGGGATGGAGTCCAACGGGCAGGTGGTTGGGTGAGTAGAGAGAAGTTTGGAGACATCATCCTCTTTAAGAGAAGAGAAAGAGGAGAGAAGATGGTCTGCTGCGTGGATGTGTGGAGCTGAGAATTGACTGCTGATGGACCTAGTTTTGTCTGTGAAGTTGCTGGCAAAGTCATCAGCTTTTAGGGAGTTGGACGGAGGTGGTGGAGGGGGACAGAGGAGAGTTTTGAAAAGCTTGTGTGTGTCTGAGGCGCTGTTAATTTTGTCATGGAAGAATTTTGATTTTGCAGTGGGAATGTCTGCAGAAAAGATAGAGAGCGAAGACTGATACTTACAGAGGTCAGCAAGGTCTTTTGTTTTGAGCCATTGCCATTCAGTTGCTCTAAGTTTAGCCCGGTGTTCCCGGAGAGTATCGGACAACCAGGGACTTGAAGGAGCAGCACATGCTGGCCTGGAGGGAAGAGGACGGATAGTGTCTAGTCACGAGGTTAGTGTTGTGAGAAGTGTGTCTGTGGTAGAATTAACATCAAGTGATGCAAAGTGTGTGGATGATGGAAGGGAGGTTTCTATGACAGAGGAAAGATGGACAGGAGAAAGGGAGCGTAGGTTCTGCCTAAATGAGACTGGCAGAGGGGTTGGTGAGTTGAGGCAATGCAGTATTCAATTAAAAGTGGTGAAAAAGTGATCAGAGACATGCAGAGGTGTAACCAAGGTGTTCTCTGTTTTACAGCTGCGTGTGTAGATAAGATCAAGTTGGTTACCTGACTTATGGGTACCTGTGGTGGGGACTAGTTGGAGATTTAAGGAGGTTAGCAGACAGTGGAAGTTAGAGACATAAGGCTTCTCCAGGTGGATGTTAAAATGCCCAAAGACAAGAAGCGCGAGACGTCCTCAGGGAAAGACGATAGCAGCATGTCCAGTTCTTCTAGAAATTCACCCAGTTGACCTGGAGGGCAATAAATAACTACAATGTGGGGTTTTAGTGGAGAAGTAATCGTTACGGCATGGAATTCAAAATAATTTGTGACGACTATGGAGGGGTAGGTGGAGAACTTCCAGTCTTTGGAGATGAGAAGACTGGTGCCACCACCTCTCCCATGCTGGCGGGGGGTGTGAGAGAAAGAGAAGTTACTAGAAAGAGCAGCAGGGGTTGCCGTGTCCTCAGGAGTAATCTAGGTTTCAGTTAATCCTATAATACTAAAATCAGAGTGGGATGCAAATGCAGGGATGAAATCAGATTTAGTAACAGCAGATTGACAATTCCAGAGACCAATGGAAAGAGAGAGGGGAAGAGTGGAAGAGGTGCAGATAGCGCGGAGGTTGGCAGGATTGCTCCGCCTTCTTCTTGTGAAAGAGTGTCGTGGGCGAGAGACCACGGGAATGGTTTGGAAGCACATCATGTGCGACTGAACGCTTCCTCGCCAGCGCCTCTATCGGTATTAAATAGGTTGCTAATCACGTAATGAGTGGGAACAGCTGTCCTTGCGTTTCAAATTAGCAAGACAAAGCCTAAAGTAACACGCAGTGGCTCAAATCGAGACTAATGCTGGACTCTTCCGGACTTAAGTGCTAATTTATCCAAAGGTTTTAATTTTATCCAAAACTTTCCTGTAATCTAAATTAAACTAGCAGTAAACAACACTTTTAATTCAATTTTATTTAAATAGCGCTTTTCACAATGAGCATTGTTCCAAAGCAGCTTTACAGGAGAAAAGAAAACAGAAAAACACAACAAAGTAAAAATGACCAAACCTTTAAGTTAATTTAATAAAATAAAGCAGTCTCCTGGTGAGCAAGCCGACACAGCCCTGTGGCGAGGAACCCAAACTCCAATGATAAATATATGGAGAAAAAAACCTCAGGAGAAACCAGTCTCAGTCGGGAGGGCCAGTTCTCCTATGACGTTTCACAGCTGCACTCAGTGACTTTGATTAACGGTTATTGAGAAAATGTTTAAAATTATCAGAGAGAGCTTAGTAAATGTAATAAGGAAATTGATTTAGTTAAATCTGTTATAAGGAATGTTATACGCAGGGAATGGAACGGTGATGGCATAATGTAACTGAGTGCAGCTGTGACTTTAAACTGCTGTCATGTGATGTAAGTTTAGCATTTAAAGGCATAGTAGATCATTTGGAAAATGCTAATGTTAGTCTGCTAGCAGTGCAATCATTCGATCCCTCCCTCTTGCGAATCACCATTCAAAGCCACGCCTCCTCCGAAAACACATGAGCGTGCACAGACCAGAATCTGTTGGATCGGTTCCAGAGAAGTCATGTCACATTTACCGGTGAGCCGTGGCGTAACTTTGTTTTGAAAAGTGTTGGGGACGCATTTCAAACTGGAGTTGCGGCTCTCTGTCTTTCGCAAATATAACTTATGAGTGCGAGCAACGGGAGATTGTGAGCAAGCGGCACATACTGCGTTTTGCACAAGTTTTAGATGTTAATGGCCACTAAACAATACACTTCCGCAAGCATTTCTTAATTTCTTTCAAAACATGATGGGGACATGTCCACGGCTGGATTGGTAATTGGGCATATCGGGCATTTTCCCGGTGGGCCGACGTAATTTTTGGGCCGATACATCTCTTTCTGGTGACGTGATGTATTTGTAAAAAAAAACAACAGATCGGCCCATGAGACACTTAATCAGTAGCCCATTGGCTCTCTTTTACAAATGACATTGGGCTGGCCCAATCATACAGCTCCCCGGCCTCTGTGAGGATCCAGCGACAGCGTCAGTGTGCAGCGTGCGTCAGAAAGATCATGGAGAAGAAAGGCAAAGGTGGCACAGAGATATGAGGACCTTCAACCAGCTAACGTTATGCTTGTCGTTGTCGCTGTGCTTGTTCGTGACTGATGTTAACTGATGGCGCACCACTATTTATTTTAGTTTTTGAAATTAAAACTTTAAAAATTTGTGTGTGTATTTTACTATACAAGGACATATGAACACGTGAACTTCATCCACAGAGCTGTTCCAAATTTATTTTACGAGTGTTAAACTGTTTGAGTGATGCTTCCGTCAAACACACTGACTCAAGCACCCCCGCGACAACCCGTCAAAATAATTTACTTGTCATAAATTTATAAACTGTAGTAAACACTATAGTATACTTTAATATTTACTATAGTAAATTACTATAGTTCCTATGAGTTTTAGTGCAGTATACAATATATAACAAAAGTTGCCAGACATACACTTTTTTGTCAGGTCCTGAAAATATACTTTTCACCCTTAAAACACTGCCAGCTGACTGCCAGCAGGGTCGTACATTAACTTTTTTTACACATAGCACTGGTGCTACAGAGGTTTAAGGTTAAAATGTCTGTTATCTTTGAAAAAACATAAGTGCAGGTCATCGCATAAATACACAGCTTTAATGTTACAGATAAAATGATATGGCCCTAACTGATCTTAGTTGTAGCCAAATTCGTTTATCCTTTTTAATTTTTCTGAGTTCTGTGTTTTCAATTTTTTACTTTACAATAAAAATACTGTATACTGCACTAAAACTCTTAGGAACTATAGTGGACAACACAGAAATTCTCAAGACTGTATTTGTTTCTTTATTTAACTTTAAAAAAAAATCTATTTCCTATATGGGATTGTTATGCCAATGCAGCTTTGTGTGCCATTTATCGTATAATAATACTGGACATGTTTGCATCTTGTTCACAAAATCTCTCTCAGTACGGTCAAGAAGTATTAATAAATTACACTTTTTAGAAATATTTAATGTGTCAGCTGAGCTCTCACTCTTTACTACTCATTATATGGCTGTAGTGCTTTTATGGAATAGGAGTTGAAAAACATACTTAAGGGCACGCAAAGATGGATGGTATTTGTGATCGTACTGTATGTGGGCCGTTCTGGGCCAAACTGCCAGTGCTGATTTTTTTGTCTCAATCCAGCCCTGGACATGTCACACCTATCCACCCGCAAATTATGCCTATGCCACTTGTGGTTAGTTTAGGAGGAAGATTTCCAAGTGCATGCACTCTGTCCATTGCACCGAGGGCAATGATTGGGCAAACGTTCTTTGTTCCTACGCCTTTCACAGACGATATATAATTATAAAAATACCAATGTTTCATTTTACTTATTGATTGCTGTCAGGATGATAAGAGACTTCCAACCAGCATGACAAAAAATGTTTCTGGACAGAATTGCCTACTCTGCCTTTAATACTAAGTATAGTAAATACTGTTAGCATTAATATGACAACAATTAGTCCGTCTTTGATCTTGGTTGATGATGGGGTTGCATGAGCTGGACCAGGGATGGTCAGTCAGGCAGAAGGTTATCGAGGGTGGTACCGGATGTTTAACTGGAGCTGCTGTAACCTCTAGTTAGGGATGGGCATAAGACGTTCGTCCGGAATCTCACCTCGGGATGACATCCGTCTGGACCTGGCGTAATCTCTCCCTCCCTCAGGATGGGCATCCCAAGGAGGGGGAGAGAAAAGACTCAATTAGCATAGCTGCTGTTCTTAATATTTTATTTGGTTTACAATTCATGCATTATGTGAATGCTTGGCTGAAAAAATATGTCTTTAATCTTGGGAGTTTAAATTGGTATACTGTGTCAGACCCCCGAACAGTAACAGGAAGGCTATTCCAGAGTTTAGGCGCAATGTATGAAAAGGCTCTACCCCCTTTGGTGGATTAAGTTATCCTAGGTGTTATTAAAAGTCCGCTGTTTTGAGATCTTAAGGAGCGAGCTGGGTTGTAGCGTGATAGAAGGTCTATTATGTAGGTAGGAGCTAAACCGTTTAAGGCTATATAGGTAATTAAAAGAACTTTAAAGTCAATACGATACTTAATGGGTAGCCAGTGTAAGGATGATAAGATTGGGGTTATGTGATCATATTTTCTAGACCTTTAAGAACTCTGGTAGCTGCATTCTAAACTAACTGTAATTTGTTTATTGACAACCACTTAGTAGTCAAGTCTTGAGGTCATAAATGCATGAATTAGCTTTTCAGCGTCAGCAGCAACATAAAATATTTCGTAATTTGGCAATATTTTTAAGATGGAAGAAAGCTGTTTTTGTGACATTTGAGATGTGTTTTACAAGTGATAGGTTGCTATCTAATATAACTCTTAGAACCGATCCCTGAGGCAATCCATAATTTACTTGTGTTAGATATGACAATTTCCCATTTAATTGGACAAAGTGATATCTCTCAGATAAGTACGATCTGAACCATTGTAATGTCTGTCCCTCAATACCGGTATAATTCTGTAAGCTATCTAAAAGTATTTTATGGTCTATGGTATCAAACGCAGCACTAAGGTCAAGCAAGACGAGGAGTGAGATGTTGCCTTTATCTGATGCAATAAGCAGGTCGTTTGTAATTTTAACGAGAGCAGTTTCAGTGCTGTGATGTGGTCTAAAACCTAAATGAAATTTTTCGTGCATGTCATTATTTTGTAGGAAAGAGCATGGGTGGATACTACTTTTTCTAATATTTTAGAGAGGTATGGGAGATTTGAAATTGGTCTATAGTTTCCTAGTTCATTGGGATCTAAGTTTGGTTTCTTAATAAGAGGCTTAATGACAGCCATCTTAAAGGGTCCTGGGACGTAGCCTAGATTAATTGACGAGTTGATAATATTATGAATGGGCTCAATTGCAACGGGTAGTAATTCTTTTAATAATTTGGTTAATATAGGGTCTAATAGGCATGTTGTTGTTTTAGATGTTGCAATAAGTTTAATTAAATCATCCTGTTTTATGGGTGAGAAACACTGTAGCTTTTCTTGTGGGATGGTTGATACTAATTCATAGGGCATACACGGAGGTTAAGTTTTTGCTATATTGTCACGTATATCTTCGATTTTCTCTGTAAAAAACTTTAGAAATTCATTGCAACCAAGGTGCGGCAGAATAGCCAGGTCAGGTGGCGTCTGATTATTTGTTAGTTTAGCAACTGTATTAAATAAATACCTTGGATTGTTTTTGTTCGTTTCTATGGGGTTGCGGTGGTGCTCAGCCTTTGCCACTTTAAGTGTCTTTTTATAACAGTTTGCACTCTCTTTCTACACAATTCTAAAGACCACTAATCGAGTTTGTCTCCATTTGCGCTCCAGTTTACGTGTTTCTATTTTAAGGAATCGGGTGGTGTTATTGTACCACGGTGCTATGCTTTTCTCGTTGATCTTTCTCAAATTCATAGGTGCGACAGTTTCTAGTGTGTTGCCCATGTTGCCGGTCATATCATTGAGCGATTTTGTGGTTTTTTGGAATAGTTATTAGATGAGTAAGGTCTGGTAGGTTCTCTGCAAAACTATCTTAAGTAGTCGGAGTTATTGTTCTACCTTGTCGATAGTGAGTTATGCGGACGATTTCTGCAGTGTGTATTGCACAAGTTATAAGGTGGTGATCGGTGACATTGTCGTTTTGAGGTATAATATCGATATCGGATAGATCGATTCCACAAGATATAATCAAGTCTAGTGTATGATTAAGACGATGAGTGGGTCTGTTGACATGTTGTATTACTCCAAAAGAATGTAGTAGTTCTGTAAACGCCACCGCAAATGCGTCATTAGTACAAGTGCAATTAGTGCAAGTGCTTCAAATTAGTTACATTTAAGTCCTTTTCTTAGAGTTGCGGTAAGAAAGTCTCTATAAATCATTGCAACACCACCACCTCAACCAACCGGACGTGGCTCGTACATATAACAGTAATTAGGTGGGGTAGACTCATTTAGACCAAAAAACTCATTTGGTTTAAGCCAAGTTTCAGTTAGGCAGATTATATCAAAACTGTTGTCTGTGATCATTTTGTTTACAATAACTGCCTTTGAATTTAGCAATCTAAAATGAAGTAGCCCGAATTTTATGAGTTGTTTTTGCTCATTAATTATTTTGTCTTCAGGTTTAATCACGATTAGGTATTTTTTTTGACGTAAATTATTATTTTGCGTAATTATTCGGGGGACAGACACAGTCTCTATGCATTTAGGAGCAGTCACATTTTTGACAATTGAGTGGGAGGGACACAGACTATGTTTAAAGTTTTTACTTGCCAGTCAGATGGTGTGTAGGGTCTTTGAGATGTTGTCAGAGAGAAGATTCCCTCCAATGCTGCTGGGGTGTAAGCCGTCAGGGCGAAAGAGCCTAGGACGCTCCCAGAAAAGATAAAAATTATTTACAAAGAGCAGCTTCTGTTCAGTACACCATGACATTAACCATTCATTTAGCGCTAATAGTCTACTTATCTTTTCACTGCCTCGTCGGTAGGTAAGAAGCGGTCCTGACACGATGATCCTTGCTGTGGGCGATGCGTTGCATACTGTCTTGATCAAACTCTCGAAATCCTTCTTCAGAATCTCCGTCTGCCGCATCCTAACGTTGTTCACCCCTGCGTGCAGCACGACAGCTCCGATTGTAGCATCGCTTTTCAATATCGCAGGTACCTGTGCAGACACATCGAGAACACGGGCGCCAGGAAAACAGTGAGTATGCACCTTACCTTTAGTCACGGAAGGGCATATGTGCCGGACAATTGAGTCTCCGATCACCACAGCGTTGCAATCTGTGTCACAGAGGGGGGCGAAGCGGTTCCTGATCGAGATCTCGATGGTGGGTTGTGGGAGACAGGTCATCGCTCCGGTCCTGACTCGCATCTTTCGCCGTGCCGGTGCAGGAGTGAAGTTCACCTAGGCTGGATGCATTCTCGAAGCCTGGTCTCTGAGCAGAGAAGCACGTGGAGTAGAAGTGGCAAAAGTAATACAATCGCATCGAAAACTTACCATGGATTTGCAATGTCAGCCCGGGATGATTCCAGCGTTGTTTTCCGTTCACGCAGCCGCGCTTGTTTCTCTAGTAGGTCGTAGATCTGCCTACATTTCGGAATGCACCAAATGAAGCTCGAACATATCTTCATCTGCACTCAGAGGTAAACATATTTGTGAAACATTTGTCATTTGTAATGTAAAAGGTTAGTACAAAAGGCAGTGAGCTAGTAACAAAATAAGAAACGTTAGCGGATGGTAACGTTAGCGCTAGTAGCCTAAGGGCTAATAGCTAGTGATCAGATAAAAAATGATTGTCTGTAGGTTTAAAAAACGATTTTGATAGGGGATACACTTAAGGATAAAGTCTAACCTTGATCAAATATAACAACTTAAAACAAATATTTGGTATAAGGCAAGAATAGACGATATAAAAGGAAAAGTTTGGCGGAGCTCCGACTCAAAACCCAGCGCCTTCAGCGTCACATATATACATTCCAAAGCACCATAGAATTATAAGGGAAATAAATTAGAAACAAAATATTTCTCTCTACTTAGCAAATATTTCACCCAAGTGTCATACAACAGGCACAACGTCTCGTTCCCTCCATCTTGCAAACAGAGGTTACAGTCATAACCGAGACGTTGTGCCGACAGAATGGGGTTTGAACTTGAGAACCTATCTCTCCGAGAGGAATTTCAATAGGCCAATGAACTTGGCGAATGACGGCGCATTCCAGTCTCCGCCCGGATTTCTGGGTATAAAAGGAGGACGGCGTGCCCATTCATTCATCTTTTTTGCTGAGGAAACGAGAGGCTTCTCCCGATCGCTGCAGCGGATGGCCCAGCGTTGTGGCACAAAGGTTACAGTCATAACCGAGACGTTCCCTTTCTGTCGGTCACTCCACGTTGTGCCGACAGAATAGGGTCCCTATGTAAAACGCTATGGCGCTAGGCCGTGTCACGACTGTAGCGGAGCAACCCTGACTGGCCTGGGCGTGTCACAGGTGGAGCTTCCGCAAAGCGCGACCTTCCAGCGTATAAGATAAGGACTCAGCTTAGGTACACTTGTCATCGGCCGTCAAAGGCGGTGGCCTTGTTTCTCTAGTAGCGAGATAGCCGCCCAGCACCGTAAGGGAACACTGGGAAACGCTACTCCCTCGTGGATGAAGTGCGCTGCGGAGACCACATCCCACCGCAGGGGTAACATGTGGGGATACCGGCATGGTCTCACCAATGGGGGAGAACTACATGGGAATATGCGGAGGAGACTGTAGGCAATCTCTGTAGGAGACTGTCCTCCCTTGAACCGTCTCTTGAGCCTACTATGTATTACAAAGTCGAGGCTAAAAGGCAGGCGTGACCGCGCTTTTTTAGTTGCTGCTCCCAGATTGTGGAATGATTTGCCCCTCTGCATCAGATCTGCACCTTCATTATCTACTTTTAAATCCATGCTGAAAACTCATTTGTTTGACCTAGCTTTTAGTGAATGAAATTCTTAGGCTTTTTGTTATTAACTGTTTTACACTGTTTGTTTTTCAGTGAAGGGTTAGGGTTAGCCTTTTGTCAGGTCCTGAAAATATACTTTTTTTACCCTAAAAACACTGCCAGCAGGGTCGTACATTAACTTTTTTACACATAGCACCGGTGCTACAGAGGTTTAAAGTTGCCTCTAAGTAACAGTGCAATTTTAATTTTTCTGAGTTCTGTGTTTTCAATTTTTTACTTTACATTTGTAATACATTTGTCCATAAAAATACTGTAGTATACTGCACTAAAACTCTTAGGAACTATAGTATTTTTGAACCTTACTATAGTAAATATTAAAGTATACTATAGTGTTTACTACAGTTTATAAATTTACGACAAGTAAATTACATTAGATTAGATTCAACTTTATTTTTATTACACATGTACAAGTACAAGGCAACGAAATGCAGTTTAGGTCTAACCAGAAGTGCAATAGCAGCAAGTGCAGGATATACAGTGGTTGCATAAGTTACATAAATAAATATTACGGAAGTAATTTACAGATGGATATGTACTATGAACATAATACACAGATGGTTATTACTAAAAACAGAGATTTACAGATGGATATGTACTATAAACATAATGTACAGACGGCTATTCCTATAAACAGAAATTTACAGGTGGATGTATACAATGATAAGTTAGGCTATGGTGAGCAGCAGTGCGATGGATATAGAGTAGTGCATATAAATTATGGACAGAAGCTATCTAAGTAACAGTGCAATGGAAGAAGTTATTGCATATTCAGTTAAAGTGTAGGGGTGCAAGATGCATAGTAAACAGTCAGTACTGTAAATGAACAGTTGGCAGTGCAAATGAGCAGTCTGGTAGTGCAAGTAACAAGTGAAGTCAGGTGTGCAGTGAGGGGGGAGAGAAGAGTGTAGTAGTGAGGGGCAGTGAGATCAGCGAGGGGCAGAGTTCAATAAAGAGACAGCTCTGGGAAAAAAGCTGTTCTTTAGTCTGCTGGCCCTGGTCCGGAGGCACCTGAAACGCCTGCCGGAGGGCAGAAGAGAAAACAGTCTGTGAGCGGGATGAGAGGAGTCCTTAAGAATGCTGCGAGCTCAACGCAGACAGCGTTTCCTCTGGATGTCCTCCATGGCTGGAAGTGGAGTCCCTGTGATGCGCTGGGCGGTTTTCACCACCCGCTGCAGTGCCTTGCGCTCTGCAACAGAGCAGCTCCCATGCCAGACTGTGACACAGTTGGTCAGGATGCTTTCTATTGCACAGCGATAGAAGTTCACCCGGATAACCGAGGACAGCTAATTCTTCTTTAGTGTCCTCAGGAAGAAGAGGCGCTGGTGAGCCTTCTTGACCAGGCTGGAGGTGTTGGTAGTCCAGGACAGGTCCTCCGAGATGTGGATCCCCAGGAACTTGAAACTGGAGACACGTTCAACAGCCATCCCATTGATTTGGATGGTGTCATGTGTGCCTCTTGACTCTTTCCTGAAGTCCACAATGAGCTCCTTTGTCTTGGAGGTGTTAAGGAGCAGGTTATTGTTGTTGCACCATGTGGCTAGGTACTGGATCTCCTCCCTGTAGGCCGTCTCATCGTTGTTGCTGATGAGACCAATCACCGTAGTGTCATCCGCAAACTTGATGATGGAGTTAGATCCGTTCACAGGCCTGCAGTCGGAGGAAATAATTTATTTCATCTGGTTGAAATTAACCGGACTTTTATTTTGACGGGTTGTCGCAGGGACGCTTGAGTCAGTGTGTTTGACGGAAGCTTCACTCAAACAGTTTAACACTCGTAAAATACATTTGGAAAATTATGTATCGCAACAAAAATTACGTCGGCCCACCAGGAAAATGCCCGGTATGCCCGATTACCAATCCAAAGTGTTCGGACGACCAGAGGAATATGCGTCTAGCAGTCACTGTGTTTCAATCACTGCCCTCCTCGACTCTGGGTCAGCCGGCATCTTCATCTCTGGACGATGAGTGTCTCCGCCAGTGTCTCCGACCCTGCTCCGCCGGGATGCCCCCCAAAACATACCTATGTTACACAGACCAAAGGACCCCTTTAATTCTTGCAGCACACACTTCACTGGGCATCCAGGGGCCAATTAAACCCTCTCGTCTGGTGGCCCAGAATGGCAGACAACATCAGAACGTACATGAGCGGATGCCGGGAGTGTGCCATGGCAAAAACAACTTGCCACCTACTAACTGGAAAACTCCTTCCGCTACCCACTCCTCTGCATCCATGGTCACACTTAAGGGTTGATTTCGTCATCGATCTACCAGCATCGGATGGAAACACCTGCATCCTAGTCACAGTAAACAGATTTTTCAGAGCCTGCCGTCTAGTCCCACTGAAAGGTCTCCCAACAGCCATGCAAACAACCAAGGTACTTTTCAACCATGTTTTTAAAAATGTTGGCATTCCAGAAGACATTGTATCTGATCGGGGACCCCAATTCATATCTCATGTTTGGAAAGCCTTCCTCTCATTCCTAGGTGTGACGAGGTATTCTTTAAGTATTTGATCCCCTATCGATCAGCAGGATTTCTGGATTTTCTGGATTTTTTTAGATGTCTCTTATACAGGTAAAAAACTGAGATTAGAAGCAGTCTCTTAAATGGAGTGGTGCTAATCTCAGCTTGTTACCTGTAAGACACCTGTCCACAGAAGCAATCAATCAATCAGATTCCAAACTCTCCACCATGGCCAAAACCAAAGAGCGGTCCAAGGATGTCACAGACAAGATTGTAGACCTACACAAGGCTGGAATGGGCTACAAGACTATCGCCAAGCAGCTTGGTGAGAAGGTGACAACAGTTGGTGCAATTATTCACAAATGGAAGAAACACAAAACAACTGTCAGTCTCCCTCAGTCTGGGGCTCCATTCAAGATCTCACCTCGTGGAGTTTCAATGATCATGAGAACGGTGAGGAATCAGCCCAGAAATACATGGGAGGATCTTGTCAATGATCTCAAGGCAGCTGGGACCACAGTCATCAAGAAAACAATTGGTAACACACTACGCCGTCAAGGACTGAAATCCTGCAGTGCCCACAAGGTCCCTCTGTACAGGCCCGTCTGAAGTTTGCCATTGTACATCTGAATGATTCAGAGGAGGACTGGGTAAAAGTGTTGTGATCAGATGACACCAAAATCGAGCTCTTTGGCATCAACTCAACTCGCCGTGTTTGGAGGAGGAGGAATGCTGCATGGAGGTGGAAACATTCTGCTAAAGGGACAGGACAACTGCACTGCATCAAAAGGACGATGGACGGGGCCATGTACCATCAGATCTTGGGTGAGAACATCCTTCCCTCAGCCAGGGCATTAAAAATGGATTGTGGATGGGTTTTCCAGCATGACAATGATCCAAAACACATGGTCAAGGCAACAAAGGTGAGGCTAAAGAAGAAGCCTCCAGACCTTAATCCCATAGAAAAGCTGTGGAGGGAGCTAAAAGTTAGAGTTGCCACATGTCAGCCTCAAAACCTCAATAACTTGGAGAGGATCTGCCAAGAGAAGTGGGACAAAATCCCTCCTGAGATGTGTGCAAACCTGGTGGCAAACTATAAGAAACGTCTAACCTTTGTGATTGCCAACAAGGGATTTGCCACCAAGTACTAAGTCATGTTTTGCAAAGGGGTCAAATACTTATTTCACTTATAAAAATGCAAATTAGTTCATACCTTTTTTTAAATGCATTTTTCTGGATTTTTTTGTTGCTTTTCTGTCTCTCGTTGTTGAAATAAACACATTAGTATTACAGACTAATCATTTCTTTGTCAGTGGGCAAACATACAAAATTGGCAGGGGATCAAATACCTTTTTATTCACTGTATGTCCTATGTGATAGGACATACAGTGGTGCAACACTGTTGTCGTAAAACATGTGATGCCGGTGGGGTCTTTGAAACTTCCGTGCCCAGGGCACATCGAAGTCATAATCCATCCCTGGTTCCACGCTGCCCACCATGGTCCGCCCACCATGGTCCACCCCACATGCACACTCTCCCTCACCAGAGTACCGAGCACACGCACCTCAACACATACAGAAATACAGAGAGAGAAATTAATAGTTTATGTATTAGTAATGCATTAAATATAACATTTTAGAAACAAAACTCAATTTTAAAGCCGATGTCAGCAGCCCCCTGGTGAGCAAAAAGAGTGTAAACAGTGAGCAAATAGTGGCAAGGAACCAAAAGAAAAAACCTCGGAAGAACCCAGACCCAACCAGGGACACCAGTTCTCCTTTGGCAATACTGCTGCATCTCTACAAGCTTGGCAGTGCTTGCACAACTAGTTAATTTAAATAAAATAAACCACAGAGGGGAACTTGGTAGATAATAATTTTAAGATTATCATAATATTCTTATAACTAATTGCATTTGTTGCACATCTCCAATCACCAGCCCAGCACATAAAAGCACAGCACCTAGAAAGTCACATTGTCCGGTCTTGACTTCGGTTAATGGACTCAAATGTAAATGGATTAATTTACCTGTTCCCGTGCATCTACCTCCAAGTTTCCGGTGTGCTCCTCCTTGTTTGGCTGAACTCTCTGTGTCTCCAAGTCTCATCCCGTGACACCCAGTGACTTAGGGCCAGATTTACTAAACAGGGCAAAATAGCAAGAGTGCGCAATTTAAGAAAAGCACCAATGGGAGTGAAAATTTCTGCGGGTGATTTACTTCATTTATTTACACTATTTACATTGACAGTTATGCATTTGGCAGATGCTTTTATCCAAAGCGACTTACATTGCATTATATAAAATTTGTTTCTCAGTATGTGCAATCCCTGTGATCGAACCATTGTTCTAATGACTGAGCTACAGGAAAGCTTATTTACTAACTTATTTACTATTCCCATAATGACCAACACAATCTACCAAGAGCAGTGCAAATTAGTGCAGGGTTTAAGACATGCTTTTTTTTGTGTAAATTAAAGCCGCAAATAACAGTGCAATGACGAGGGGAAACCCTAATAAATCCCGTTTCGTGATTAATTTATATACTCTCCTCCCATGAAGTTTGCATCTGAAGAGGAAACTCCTACAAATGCATATGCAATAAGGTCAGTCGCAAAAACAGCTGTGTCCACACCTTTTCAGTGCTAATTCTCATTGTGTCTCTTTAGTAAATACCAATAGTAGTTTTTTTATGCCAAAAGAGCCATTTGTGCTGCCGCAAGATGTTAGTAAATCGGGTCCTTAATGTCTTCTGAAGCACAATTATATTGTGTTTGAGAAAACAATTTTGGATTTTTTAAAATATTTATATTTTATTATTTCAGTTTCTTATACCATGTGTAAGTGTAGCCACACAATTGAGGTCATATTTATGTGTTGTAAGAAATTAGAAATAATTATTTGCTGTTACGCTTTATTGTCCTGACATGGTCTGTGTTTTGCCCCATCATCGGGTGACCTTTCCATGACCCCGCGTGATGCGTGTTGTTGTTGCTGGAAACTAGACATTTACGCATTTGGCAGACGCTTTTATCCAAAGCAACTTACATTACATTGTACTATACATTTGTACATTTTGTATAGTAAGCAAGTGGGGGTTAGGTGCCTTGCTCAAGGGCACCTCAGCCGTTACCCGCCAGCCATGAGAATCGAACCAGCAACCTTCTGGTCATGAGTCCAACTCTCTAACCACTGGGCCATGACTGCCCACATATATATATCTATAGCTCTATAGCTATTCTTTTTACTATTAAGGGGCCGGCGTATCGGCGTTCGGGAGCAGCGTGGTTTGTGGATATATTTGTACCCTGGCAATCACCATGGTGTATATATTATTTTTCATCTCCTTGTGGAGTATAGTTTACTGTTTTGTGTGGATTACTTTCCCTGTAGGACATACACCTTTTCTACTGAATACTGCTTCCAGCGTCCATTACTATGCATACCTGTGAGACTGATTCAAACTGTAAATACTCGTTGGACTTTTGAACACACACACTCATTCATTCACAGGGTTTTTGGTATTTGTATTTATTGTAATTATTGTCTTGTATTATACACGGGAGGATTGTTGTATGGTCGTTATTTGTGCGTCTCCTTATAATTATATACTGCTTTTACAGATCGTTGTCCCCTTTATTTGTGTACGCTTTGGCGCTAATATTACATGGAGTGTTACACATGTATATAATTTTTTAACTGACAAATAAGGAAGACAGACAATTTATCATATGTAAGCTAACAATACTTAAAGTAGCATAATGCCAACTGTTAATTGTAAGCTGGAGTACAGAGAAGCCGGAATTTAAGTAAAAGCACTTAAGTAGAAAATGAATAAACAATATTTTCTCTGTCTTTTCTTGACAGGACACTGATTATTCTGCAGTGTATGAAGAATCCCAAATGGGCAACCTGTCAAAAAGTTCCAGTGGTCTATTAAACAAAGAGAAAAGCCATTTCTAAAGTATTACCAAATGGATTGCTACCTAATTAAAGCATGACCAAACTTTAAATGTTGAATAAATGCTGATGTTAAAATAAAAATGTATTTTAAATTAAGTTTGTAATATGCGTTACAACAAACTATGTGTAAATGTATCATTTAATGTTCTCTATAAAACTGAAGTTTACCAAAGACAGTTTAAAAATGCTGTTTGTTGTTTTATAACTTCATAGACTTGAAACCAATCACGTCAACTCATTTGACCACGTAGATCAGAAGTTAGAGCCATAGATATGGATGATGAATGGTGCATAGATAAGCCGTAAAAACGATCTAAAACTCATTGATAATGCAGGACGCGTTACTTTCTCCCCATCTCCCGTTGCTCGCACTTGTAAGTTATATTTGCGGAAGACAGAGAGAGAGCAGCGACTAATAAACCCGACCAGTATAAAATGCGTGTATCATCACCACTCGCAGCGCTAGCTTGTGCATCCAGTGTCCAAGCACAAAAACGCATAAACCAATGAACAAGTGACATTTTCAGTCATAGGAATAAACAGTTTTTAAGTGTAATGCACAACCAAATGACAGTTTGGGAACCACATACTGCAAAAGCTGGAGTCGAAAAGCGCAGCAGCCAATGCCAGACTGAGACCGCCCACTATCACTATATATGCTAAATATTCCCAATGAGTTATTACAGAAACAATTTACTAAAGTATTGTTTTGGTCGTTTTTGTCCCCCCCCACTTTTCTAAACAAAGTTACGTCACTGTTGATCACTCACTCGTGTTCTTCTGATATGGCGGATACACATCCCCTCCGTAAGCCCCACCCACTGATTAACATGTAATTTGCATGCAGGTTGACTTTGAAAATGAAAACGAAAATTGTGAAATAAAAGAGAAAATAAAATGAAAATTAAATTTAACATTTTAATTTTGGCATTATTATTGTGTGAGCATTAATAAAAACTATAATAAAAATGTTTTTGCAATTTCTTTTTCACATTTGCGTTTTTATTTTCGTCTTGCCTCGAGATTTTAGTGAAAATGAAATGTCAAATCACCAATTGCATTTTCTTTTTCAATTTGACAAGGACAGCACATTGTCAATGTAAAAATGAAAATAAAATAATTTCATTTTAAATTTAATTTTGGCACATATGCGTGTATTGATGTATAATGAAATTGTTAATCTGTTTTTCATTTTCATCATATAATTTATTTATTTAAATTTGGCAGGAATTGCCTTCCATACAAAGCAGCTTTACAGGAAGAAATTCAAAACAAAACAAATCCTTGCTCTTGGTTATTGGTGAAAATAGCCTTTGTCGAGCTGGGATGGTTAGTCAGGTCTACAGGTTCTCTCAGGAGGATGGCACGTGAAGTCCACAGGTTCTCGCAGGAGGATGGCACGTGACGATCGACTTCCGCCAGCATAGTCTGTGGTTACCTCGGGATACCCCAAGGAGAGCAGAGAAGAAAAATTAGCGTAGCTGCTGTTCATTTCTTTTAGACTAGAGATAATACTGGTATGCCTTATGTGTATGCTTTTTAGATTAGATTAGATTAGATTCAACTTTATTGTCATTACGCATGTACAAATACAAGGCAACGAAATGTAGTTTAGGTCTAACCAGAAGTGGAATAGCAGCAAGTGCAGGATATACAGCGATTGCATAAGTTACATAAATAAATATTACAGAAGTAATTTACAGATGGATATGTACTATGAACATAATATACAGATGTCTATTACTATAAATGTCTATTACTATAAGATGTCTATTACTATAAGCATAGTAACATGTCTATTACTATGCTTTGTTGAAAAGATGCATTTTTAATCTAGATTTAAAGTGTGTCTGACCCTCGAATAATATCAGGAAGGCTATTCCAGAGTTTAGGAGCTGCATATGAGAATGCTCTACCCCCTTTGGTGGATTTGGTTATCCTGGGTACTATCAGGAGTTCAGAGTTTTGTGATCGCAAAGAATTTGACGGGTTGTAGCATGATAGAAGCTAAGATAGATAAGCAGGAGCTAGACCGTTTAATGCTTTATAAGTGATTAGAAGTACTTTATGGTCTATATGGTACTTAATGGGTAGCCAGTGTAGAGAGGATAAAATTGGGGTTCTGTGATCATATTTTCTAGACCTCGTGAGAACTCTAGCGGCTGCATTTTGAACCAACTGTAGTTTGTTTAATGATGATGCAGGGCGACCACTGAGTCAAGCATTATAATAATCAAGTCTCGAAGTCATAAATGCATTAACTAATTTTTCTGTCAGAAATACAGAGAAAATTCTGCAGTTTGGCGATTTTCTAAGATAGAAGAAGGCTGTTTTTGTGACATTAGAGATGTGGTTTTCAAATGACAAATTGCTGTCCAATATGTTGCCATGGTCTTTAACTATATTTGCTGAGGTAACAGTGCAGCCTTTTATTTGTAAGTAGTAATCAGTAATATTTTGCTTACAGGTCTTAGGTCTGATGAGTATTATCTCTGTTTTATCAGAGTTTAGCAGAAGAAAATGAATAGTCATCCAATGTTTTATATCCTGAATGCACTCTGCTAGTTTTGTTAAGTTTGAGGTTTCGCCCGGTTTAGATGAAATGTATAACTGGGTATCATCTGCGTAACAATGAAAACTAATTCCATGTTTTCTATTAATGTTGCCAAGGGGATGCTGTACATAGAAAAGAGCAGAGGACGAAACAGATCCTTAAGGTAATCCATAGTTTACTGGCGTTTGAGTTGATGATTCCCCATTTAAAAGAACAAACTGATATCGGTCAGATAAGTATAATCTGAACCATTGTAGAGCTTGTCCCTGGATACCAATATAGTTCTGTAGGCGGTCTAAGAGTATGGCATGATCGATGGTATCGAAAGCGGCACTAAGGTCAAGCAGAACTAGGAGTAAATCTAAGTCATCATTTTGCTCATTCAGATCACCTGTACCTGAATATATGCCATTTTGGCATTTCAGGTCTGTACCTGAATTGTGCAAAATGGCGTATATTCTATTTACATATAGAATACTACATGAAAGCAGAGGTACCAAGGACAAGTTTGTCATTTCAGAATTAATTCTGAGTTAACACAATTCAATCCATTTTACTCACTGCGATCCATGCAAAAGAATTGGCGCCTTTGTATGTAGTCCATTTGATCTGCTTAGCTGCCGCACATTGATTGAGTCTCTTAGATGAAACTTGATTAATTTTAAAACAGTGACGTACGCGCTGCTCACAACACGATTAATTCCATTAAAGTTAAAAGGAGTAACGCACACTTTTCATCAAACAAATCCTTCCATGAAGCAGCTCTCGGGATCAACGAAGTACTGTAGCATCCTGATTAATAAACGATCACTCTTCCACTGATGATTTACAGATATTTATTGTCCACATCTCATTACTCACAAAAACATGTACTGTGAACCACTGTAAGAGCTAATGAAAGAAAAAATAAATAAATAAACAAACAATTCGGCAAATAAACATTAATTTCAAACAAAGAATGGTTACCTTTATTCTCCAATAGACCAGCATCTAAATATAGACTGTAGAATCCTTAAACGTTTAATTAATGAACCACGTGCTTGCGCTTTGTTTAGCGTGCCTTGCTTGGCACACCTTGCTTAGCATCACCTTGCTTTGTTCATGCCATAAATCGCCATTAGCACGCTGTCAAAATTAAAGTCCTTACCCAGAGACCATGACATTTGCTTAATTCAAATCATATACACATACACAAATAATCAAAATACAAATAATAACAAATATATATATATATATATATATATATACATGTAAAAAAAAAAGCACAATCAGAGTTTGTTACAATGACCCTCCGATTTTTCAATGTACACTTCAACTGACTACTAAATTCACATACTGGCATCTTAATTTAAAATAAGCTATTCATAAAGAATAGCACAATGCATTTATGTCTTTTACTCTGTCCGAGCACACAGATAGTTTCTCTTCATCATGTGCTTCACCCTCATTAATAACGTGAAGCTAAAGGTGGATAACTATTATAAAGCAGGATATTCATCCACACATATTATACACATATGTCATTGTACTGTTCTCTCTATATGTTTTGCTTCTGAGCATGTAATATAAATAAACAGCAAGCAAAACTCTGTTCAAGAGCCAGGACATGAGCACTTTGCTCCTTTAATGATCCAATGTATGGTTTACATAGTCAAACTCCATATCCATCGAACTGAGTAAAACTGTAAATGTTAAATATCGCTGTAAAATATTTGTGTACGTTTAGCCTTTTCATGAGAGTCCAGATCCAATCTGTGAAGGATGTCCCTAATAGCTGTATCCAGAGTTTTTCCTGGCTCAAAATGAGGTGGAGGTGGTGCCATCCTTATCTTGTACACATGCATGTGTAGGCCTACCGTACCTTTAAGTGGCTTAACCAAACACGTTAAAACATAAAAATTAGATAAAAATTACAATTATTAAGTTTTATAAAACATTACTTTTATTCAACCAAACAGAAATGTTTTTAAAACAAATAAAGCTTTTTATCTTCTTCAACTAACTTTTTCAGCCCACAATAGAGACAAATTTAACCAGTCTCAACTAAATGAGCAAAGCTCATTCACATCCTTCATTCTCTTGTTGTTCACTGAGCTTTGAATGATTCACTGATCTCTTATATTCGCTAGTGACTGAAAAGTTGTAACAATTAAATGAATTGGTTCAAATTAGTCATTTGTTTGCGAGTCATTCCGATCACAATGTCTATGTCCGCGCGCATCTGTATTTGTTTCTTTGCAACAACTGCGGCACGCAGCTGCGCATGCAGGCGAGGAGAGACGACATGCGACTGAGGTAGGCTATAAAAACATGACGAAACTAAAATAAGTTTCTAAATAATATCTATTATCAAGACTTGAGAAACAAACTACTGTACAACCCCAGCCAGTCAGGTCTCAGGTCTAGAGGAAAAAGTCTCTGGAAGACTTGGGAATACCTTTGTTTTTTAGATTAAATATGATCTAGCAACGCCCCTGGTAAGTACCAGGTAAGTACTTGCAAGTGCAAGACAAACAATATTTACTTAAACAGCCATGATACACTGCCAGTGTTGGGTATAACGGCGTTACTAACGGAGTTTATTTTTCAGTAACGGAGTAATCTAATTAATTACTTTTCCCATTGTTGCAACGCCCTTATCTTTACTGAGAATGTAAAGTGTCGCGTTACTACAATTTGGTTGAATAAAGTGCAAGGTGTCATGCTTTGGCTACACATCAGCTGCCTGGAGAGAGCAGGGGTGGGGATGATGACACCGTTGCAAATGCGATGATGATTGGCTGGGTGGGCGGTGCCCTGCTCACACTGTCTCACTGCACGCTCTAACTACCACTAAACACAAGACAGCGTCAGCGACAATGGCGATGAGCCGGGGGAAATTCAAAGGTAGCATTCTCGAACTGGAAGTACCGGCACTACTTCTCGTTAATTGAAATTAAAGGCAAGAATGTTTCTGTAACATGCACGCTATGCCCAGGAAAAAAGACTTTATCCATGTCTGCCTCAAGCAACTCAAATCTTATGAAGCACCTCACATCAACACATGCTAACACGACACTTGTTGCTGCTGCTAACCCAACCCCAAATCAAAGTAAAAGTCAGCTTTATTGTCAATTCTGCCACATGTACAGTACATACAAATGGAGGATTGAAATTGCGTTACTCTCAGACCCTAGGTGCATACAGATAACATAGAATAAACATATATCAAAAAATATATCAAATTACAGATAAATACAAAATCTATATATATACACAAAACAAATTTACAAGCAAGGGATATGTAACCGAGATAAATGTGCAAACCAATGAAATAAACAGCAGTGCAGATGAAATAAACAGCAGTGCAGAAGAAATAAACAGCAGTGCAGATGAAATAAACAGCAGTGCAGATGAAATAATCAAATCAAATGGTGCAGATGAAATAAACAACGGTGTAGATGAAATACACAACAGTGCAGATGAAATAACAACAGTGCAAATGTAATGTAGTGCAAAGCTTATCAGTCTGTTTTAAAGTGTCAAGAGAGCAGGCTTGTTTAACTGACTTAGAGGTAGTTAGTTGAGGTGGCTCAGACCACTACTGAAAAGGGGTTGAGCAGTCCAATGTTCCGTAAAGTGACAAGTGCGGGACAGAGTATGATGTGGGAAGGGATGGAGGGTTCAGAGTTCAGAGGTGCGTGTGGCAAGGGAGGGGAGGGAAGGCAGGGTCGGAAGGGAGTTTAGCTTTCTGACTGCCTGGTGTATGAAGCTCTCCTTCAGTCTGCTGGTCCTGGCCTGGAGACTCCGAAGCCTCCTCCCTGATGACAGCAGACTGAAGAAGCTGTGTGACGGGTGGGTGGGATCACCTGCAATGCAGAGGGCTTTGCGGGTGAGACGGGTATCAAAAATGTCCTGTAGGGAGGGGAGAGAGACACCAACGATCTTCTCAGCTGCTCTCACTATGCGTTGGAGGGTCTTGCGACAGGACGCGTTGCAGGCACCATACCACACAGTGATACAGCTGGTCAGGATGCTCTCGATGGTGCCTCTGTAGAAGGTGCACATGATGGGGGTTGGGGCTCTGGCTCTTCTCAGTTTGCGGAGAAAGTAGAGACGCTGTTGTGCTTTCTTCGCCAGTCCTGCAGTGTTGTTAGTCCAGGAGAGGTCCTCAGTGATGTGCACACCCAGGAACTTGGTGCTGTTCCTCTGTTCCTCCACTCTACGGTCGCACTGTTGACAGTCAGAGGAGCATGCTGAGTGTGTGCTCTCCTGAAGTTGACAACAATCTCCTTCGTCTTCTCCACGTTCAGAGAGAGATTGTTGTCAATGCACCACCTGGCCAAGTGGCTCATCTCACTCCTGTAGTTTGGAGAGGTTGGAGTCGTGTGATGGTGCGCAGTCGTGAGTCAGTAGAGTGTAGAGGAGGGGGCTAAGTACACATCCTTGGGGGGCCCCCGTGTTCAGTGTGATAGTGCTGGATGTGTTACTGCCGACCCGTACTGCCTGAGGTCTCCCAGTCAGAAAGTCCAACAGCCAGTTGCACAGCGAAGTGTTTAAACCCAGCTGGAACAGTTTGCGAGTGAGCTGTTGAGGGATGATTGTGTTGAATGCTGAACTGAAGTCTATGAACAGCATTCTGACATAAGAGTCTTTTTTGTCCAGATGAGTTAGTGCAACATGAAGAGTAGTGGTGATGGCATCATCAGTCGAGTGCTTGGACCGATATGCAAACTGGAAGGGGTCCAGAGAGGGGGGGAGGACAGACTTGATGTTGTGCATGACCAGCCGTTCAAAGCACTTCATGAGAATAGGAGTGAGTGCAACTGGACGGTAGTCGTTGAAGCAGGATGGAGATGACTTCTTTGGGACTGGGATGATGGTGGTGGCTTTGAAGCATGTGGGAACAACAGCCTGATTCAGCGAGATGTTGAAAATGTCGGTGAAGACATCAGTGAGTTCTGCTGCAGAGTCTCTCAGCACACGCCCAGGAATGTTGTCAGGACCTGGAGCTTTGCGTGCATTGATCCTGCTGAAGGATCTCCTCACTCTGTCTGGGGACAGCATCATCACCTGGTTGCCAGGAGGTGGTGGAGTCTTCTGTGCAGTAGTGTCTTTTTGTGCCTCAAAGCGAGCAAAGAAGGCGTTCAGCTCATTTAGCAGAGAGATGTTGTTGTCACAGGTCTGCGGTGGGGGCTTGTAGTCCATGATGGTCTGAATCCCCTGCCACAGGTTCCGAGTGTCTCTGCTGTCGCTGAAATGATGGGATATCCTCCTGGAGTACTGTCTCTTGGCCTCTCTGATGCCGTGGGATAGATTGGCCCTAGCTGTCTTCAGGCTCACCTCTTTTTCTGTTCTGAAGGCAGCGTTTCGAGCCTTAAGGAGAGGGTAGACCTCCCGTCATCCACGGTTTCTGGTTGGCCCGCACAGTGATGGTCTTTGTGGTTGTTACATCATCAATGCACTTGTTGATGTAGGCAGTGACAGTCTCTGTGTACTCCTGGAGGTCTGTGGTGTTGTTGTAAGTGGCAGCCTGCTTGAACATATTCCAGTAAGTGGTGTAGAAGCAGTCTTGAAGTTCCTCTGATGAGCCTTCTGGCCACACTTGAATTTGTTTGTAAACTGGTTTGGTGACTTTAACGAGCGGCCTGTATGCAGGCATTAGCATGACAGTGATGTGGTCTGAGGGGCTAATATGGGGAGGGGGAGGGCTTTGTAGGATCCTCTCTGGGTGGTGTAAACAAAGTTCAGTGTGTTGTTTCCCCGAGTTGGAAAGTCTATGTGTTGGTGTATTTTCGGAAAAACACTCTTCAGGTTTGCATGGTTGAAGTCTCCATTCCAAGATGAGAAAAGCATCTGGGTGGGCTGTCTGCTGCTCGCTGATGTTCTGGTACAGTTAATTCAGTGCCTCACTCCTGTTGTTGTTGTTGGAGCTGGGGGGGATGTATACAGCAACGAGAAGTATGGCTGTATATTCCCTCGGAATGTAGAACGGCCGGCACTTAATAATCGTAAACTCCACCAGGGGTGAGCAGTGTTTGCAAACCGCAACAGTTTCGCGGCACCATGCATCGTTGATGTAAACACAAAGTCCGCTGCCGTGGGTCTTACCTCCCTCGACGAGGACTCTGTCCGCTCAATAGCATGTTAGCTCGTCGTAGTTGTTGAGCCATGTTTCCGTGAATACAAAAACACAACAGTCTCTTACAGTCCTCTGAGTTGAGCGTAGTAGTTGGATGTAGTCCAGTTTATTGTCCAAAGAGCGTACGTTAGCCAGTACGATGGTGGAGATAGCTGGCTTGTGTGGGTTAGCCGCTAGCCTAGCCCGGATACCTCCGCGCTTACCCCTCTTCTGCTTTCTCTCACGCCGCTTGTGGCACCTCCACTGTGGGCGAGATGCAGTAGTGGGGGTCGGTGATGATGTGATCCTCCGGAGCAGACCGAGGTCACGCAGCTCTTCTGCGTGTGCAGAGTTTAACTCTAAAAATCTTGTTCTGCCAACATCGAGAATAAACTCACGACTGTATGCGCACTTAAAGACAGTTATGCGCGACAAAGACGTACAAAGACACTGCGACTTACAAGACAAAAAACACGAAAACACCGTTCTGTCGGGAGAGAGAGAAGCCGCAGCGTGTGCACGCGCCGCCATCTTGGAGACCGCCGCCATCTTAGAAACCTTTCCTGGAGTGTGAAATCTGCCCCCACAGGCCACACTTTGATGGTCTTCACTGATGGCTTCACACGATTGATGAGGGATGAATACTTGGGGGTGAGGAACAAAGAAAGGTGATCTGACTGTCCCAGGTGGGGGAGGGGGGTCGCAACATAAGCTCAAGCCATGTTTGTGTAAACATGGTCTAAGGTTTTGTTTCCTCTGGTGTGACAGAAAACATGCTGGTGAAATTTGGGGAGCACTGCCTTTAAGTTTGAGTGATTAAAATCACCCGCAACAATAAACGCAGCTTCCGGGTGAGCAGTCTGTTGTTTACTGATGGCCGCATGAAGTTCTTTCATAGCAAGCTTAGCATCAGCATGCGGGGGAATGTAAGCTGCAGTTATAATGGTGGAAGTGAACTCCCGTGGCAGATAAAACGGTCTACATTTAACCATGAGAAACTCAAGGTTAGATGAACAATGTCTCCCGACAATAACAGAGTTTGTGCACCAAGCTTTGTTAATGTAAATGCACAATCCACCACCTCTGGTCTTACCGGAGCCATCTAACGTTCTATCCGCCTGGAGTGTGTGGCATCCCGCTAGCTCAATAGCATTGTCCGGTATGCCACTGTGTAGCCATGTTTCTGTGAAGATCATAACATTACAGTTTAAAAGTCTTTTGCTGTAAGTGATGGTGGGTCCATTTTGTTCACCAGTGACCGAACATTGGCGAAGAAAATGCTGGGTAAAGAGGTGTTAGCTTTAGCTTAGCTCTTAGTCCTCCGCACTTCCCCCGCCTTTGTTTACGATCTAGACGCCGTCTGCGAGCACTTCCGCTTGGCCGGGTAGAGTGAGCGGCCTCGGGTGTTCTGGCGATCTCAGGAAGGAGTTGAAGATTGACGATGTAAAGGCACAGCTGTTCTGCACGAACAGACCCGAGATGAGCAAGAAAAATACCACGATATGAGCGCGCCACCATCTTGGATCTATCACATCATCAACCAATCATATTTACATGATGTAACTCCTCACCAATCATATTTAACATGATGTAACCTTCTTTCATTAGTTCGTCCCCTTAACGCCCCGCCACCATTAAATCTTACTCATCCTGTTCTGGAACATAATCGTGGCAGGTGCTTTCAAAAAGTTGCTAAAAATATATGAATTATACCACTCTCTGACGTATTCCCATATGCCGTTAAGGCAAGGTTTACATTAATGGTTAGATACTGTGCGCTTACCCCAGTGTTATCTGGTGTGTGTGTGTGTGTGTGTGTGTGTGTGTGTGTGTGTGTGTGTGTTAGTGATTTAATGTGCTTATGCTTTAAACATGGGCACTTCCCATGTACTGTGCATGGTGTACGTGCATTTCTGTGCTTCTCATATACTCTTCTTGAGGCCTACACTTGGCCTATAACAAGTGTGCATAAAGTGACTGTTATATCAGTGAATTATCAGTGAATATGCATATTATAATGATATGAATTAAAAACAGTGAATAATATCTTAAATGATAAAATAACTACCATATCATAGAAAAACCACCATAATAAAAGTGTGTTAAACTACAACTTTTAGTGTCACCCATAGTCAGATAGAAAGAAAACAAGTGTGAATAGATGTAGAATGAGAATCAGCTGCTGTGAATGAAGATGAAAAACATGAGATGAGTTCAGTTTGGTGACTTTTACACTCATACAGTCACAGTTCTCTGCTGGAACACACAACAGTAGATCACAAACACATCACAACACAACAAACTGAATCTACTGACATTAGTGTTGAATGATTGATTTTCATTGGCTGACACTTCTGACGTGTTGATTTATTTTCAATAACATATAAAACATGGATTAAAATCACAAACATTTTCAGTAACACTTGACAATAAAGTTATCGTTGTTAACATTAGTAAATGACTTCAAACATAAACTATAAATGAGCAATATAGTTTTCAGCATTTATTAATCTTTGTGTTAATGTCAATACAGTTGTTCATGTTAGTTTATTGTGCATTAACTATTGTTTTAGTTAATTAAGCAGAAATAACTTCTGAAGAACTTGTGAAACGTTTGTGTTGTGGACACATCAGACGTGTGTGTGATAGAAAGTGTGAAGAGAGAAACTGATATAGAGTCTCATGATGTCACTGCTGTGCTGTAAAAGATGAATATTGAAGACGTGAGTGATGAAAGACTTTTGAAAAGAGGAAAAACAAGTTAAGAGAAAGTGACAGAAACACGAGCTGATAAACGTGAAGATGATCCTGAATGCAGCAGTTAGTGAGATGTGTGAAAAGCACGACTTAATCATTTTCTTGTATAATATGTGTTTGTGTGTGTTTTGTCTTTCTCACATTATTACTTTGTGTTTTGAAAAGCTTCAGTGTTAATATATGATGTCTGTATAAAGTGTTGCCCTACAGAACATTCATTTTCTTAGTAGTTTAAGGTGAACGAGTCGTGTTGTGATGAAATATTTCATGTCTGTAATGTATGTACAGTAAATAAAAATCAGGTCAATAACTGCTTCATAAGTGTGTGTTTACCATGAATAACTTTCTCCAGTTTGTCTACTGACATTAGAAGTAACTGCAGATGGATTGTTTGTTTTACTCAAACAAATAATCCGCAGCTCTCTGTTTACTTGATATAGTTTCTTAATATAAAAGATGTGAGTGGTTTAAAATCAATCATCAGGCCGTATTTGAGCTGCGGGCCGATGTTCTGTCAGTCTTTGACAGTTTGTCTGATGTTAGCAGAAATCATCAGAACACAGGACTTTAGACACGTCTGCTGTAAGAATTGTAAGATGATTTTAATGGAACTATATTATTTTCTTCTTTTAGTCTTTGACTTGGAGCAGCCGGAGCTATCATCCTGAGGGAGAGAGTCTTGTGCCGACGGGGCGTTATCCTCTTGTTATCACGGGACTGGTGAATGTGCAGGCAGGTGAGGACGCCACAAAGGAATGGAGTGATGGTAAGTTTATTGACACAGGCAAAGTATTCAGATAAGTGTTCCAACAAACAGATAATCAGGTATTCAGGTAAGTAATCCAATAATCAGGTATTCAGGTAAGTGTTCCAACAAACAGATAATCAGGTAAGTGTTCCAACAAACAGATAATCAGGTAAGTAATCCAATAATCAGGTATTCAGGTAAGTAAACAAAGCTCTGACATAAAGACGTGAATATAACAACTAGACCAGACCAAGAACAGAACTCAAATGGGAACTTAAATACACACAGCAAACACAGAACAGGTGCACACACAGATGAGACACAGGTGAGAGTCCAATCAAAATGGCCGGGTGAAGGTGCAGTGAATGCTGGGTAATGAAGTCCAGAAACAAACAGAAAACAGGGACAGAACGGGTGTGTTACACCTGTAAGTGTTTCCTGAACTTCAGTAATTTTACTCGTGTCACACCAGTGAGTTTGTCTTGTTTGTTCTGGAACAGTGAGAGAAGAAACACTGTCATTTCATTTAGCTCCAATTAAATCCATCATTCTATTCCAGTGTGTTTCTGTACAGCTGCTTTACAACAATGTAAAGAGCTAGAAAGAGAAACTTATTCTATTTTTCTTCAGCGTCACATCAGGCAGCTGGCAGAGGGCGAACATCTCTGGTGCCTGCAGCTGGAGTCTGATGCCAGCATGACGCTGATGGGCAGGGGGGTCAATGATCGACCCACATCAGGTACTGAACTCATCTGTATGATCAAGCTCTTGTTCAACTTGTTCAAGAAATGAGTGTTGAATGTTACTGAACATCTTCATTTGTGTTTGTGTGAATGCAGGAGGAGCAGCTGAGCCGATGCACTTCATGGTGGAGGTGATTGCCCCGCGCCCTCAGACACATTTCTTTACGTGGGTTGTGTTTTTGGCACTATGGGGATGAATCTGAGCTCTGTGCTCACAGCACATCAATGTGAAAGATCAGCAACATCCACACATGTGACAAACTAGCCGCTTGTGTTTACAGACGTGACGTAATGACATAAATCAAAACTACTCCAAACTCAATCTTCCTGCCAAAATCTACCCGACAGCACAAATTTGAAATCATTATTATAAGCTTACTGTTGTGAATTGGGTTCAGATAAAGCCATTTGCACATTAATCGATCTGTGTAATAATGGATTTCTGTAGATTTTTAACCAAATATAGAGTAAAGGGTTAAAGACGATGTAGAGCTCAGTCTGAGTTCTCTATAAACCACGGCTTCACAGCACTTTTATTTCACATGTACATATGTTTCATAAAACAAACCTAGAAATGTTGATAAGAATATTCGTCCTCCATCACGAGATGTAATTCTTCAGACGTAATGAACTCTAATGTGTGTGTCTCGAGTCACTTACAACCACTTGAAATGAGTGTCAAGCTATCAGAATCAAGAAGCACATCTGTGGCTTTATTTAGAATTACATTTTACACCTGACAATTGTTTTTGTTTGAAATGGTAAATATGAACATTAAATACCCAAATAGCACAGCTGTAAAACATCTGTGTACAAACAACTGATAAAAAATGTGTTTGCGAGAGCAGACATTATAAATCATGATCATCTTCGAGATGATTGCAGCAGGGCCGGTTCCGGGGGGGGGGGGCAGTGTGACAAAAGGCAATTATGCAAGCAAAACCGAATGCGCCTTAAGGGTACTACATCCAAGGGTTAAATTAGGCCGGGGCCGTCGCTCTGCTCCCCGCCAGTGTGCGGCTCTTCTGGTATGGAGTGGCACTCCGTCATGCCCCAGTATGAATTTCAAGTTTACAAGTAACAATTTACCTTTTTTGTAAGTGTATACACTTACATAGATAATCACTGAAAAACGGCTCTATATGCGTTGTAGTAACCCAATTCGCAGTGGCACATTAACCGTGTGCGCACACAGAACTCTGTGTCTGCGCAAGCTTGTGTTTTCTTTCTGCAGTGCCAAGCCGCGCGCACACTGTTTCTCTGGTGCGCACTGTTGTTTTAACGTTTAAATCATTATGAACTGTTTGTGAAGAAAGGCTCGACTTACAAATTATGTCGTTTTGTTCATGGTGCACAAATTAGGGCTTTCTCAACTTATATTTTACAGATTGTCAATTAATAAGAGTATAAGCAACGCACACAACAAATTCCAATTTAACCCCTGACTACATCATAAAGGTAATGGAAATATATAGAGTAAACTTTGGATAACAAATGTTAGCGTGCCCCCTAAAAGCATAAGTGACCCCTGCCTGGCCCCCCCAGTTACAGTAGTCTAGAACCGCCACTGGATTGCAGATGAGCAAATACAGACGTGTGTGTGTTAATTATGTTGTGTTTGTGTGTCGTTTCTGTTGACATGCATCTGGATCTTTACATTGATTTAACATCTCTGAATTGTTCACAGGATCTCCCTGCCCAAGCTGCCAGGCTCCAGCTGTAGGCGCCAAGCCCTCCGCCCCACAACCACCGCCACGTTACAGAACGTAAGAAAACATTTCTGTAAGACGTAAGAAAACTCTTTCTGACACAAACCCTTTAAATCTTTTAAAGAAGAAACGTTTTATTTGTTCGGCCTCTTAATTTTCTACTATTTAATATAAAAAACAAATATTAATGCATGATGTATAGTAATAGTGATATAGCTTTATTTTAATGTAAAAAGGATTTGGATCAACCTGGAGTCATCTATTAAAATACGCAATACTAACTCATGTTTGTTCTGTCATCAGGATCCAGTGACCGCACGCACGTACACATGCAAAAATAATAAAGCACACTTTAAACACTACAGTCTCTTGAGCTTTATATCAAAGCATTGTGTTGTGGGTGTAGGTGTGAGTGAATGTTTGTGTGTGTGTCATGTTGACTGTGTCTGGTGAATGTGGTGATTAATGGGATGTTTGGTGGAGCTTAAGATCTCTAGACTGCAAAAAATATTTTTTTCTTAACGTGTGTCTTGATTTCCAATGCAAATGTCTAAATTCTTGATCGAGATCCATTTTCTTGATGAGTGAAACGACCCAAGAAAAGAGGTCTTGTGGGATTCACTTAAAAAAAGGGTTTGTCTAAAAACGAGGACTTGAATGGTGCTCATGCAGTATTGATCATCCGCACAAGATCCAGCTTTAGTTTCCTTTCAGTGTTTAACTTTTTTTCTTATTGTACAGATTTTCAGCATTTATTTTCAGATTAAATTTGCTGTGTAACATGATTTATGACTCTAACATGTTTGACAAATATTAATAAAGATTCCAAACTGATTTCTTTGTTTATTCGTTTACTGCGCACTAGTCACCTAGTTAAGGTTTTCTCAAGCTAACCACAGTAACTGACAGACAGATGTGATGTGTTTATATGATCTTCTCAAAACTCTAAAGAGGAAACACAAGTAAATGAATACTCATCTAGCATCACTTTCTGACAAGATACAGCGATATTCTTACTCTAATAAGTTTACATTTAAATCTGGGATTTCACTTCTGGGTTGTTTTCTCTTTATCCTGAACATGAACATCTCTACAGTTGTTTTTCTGATGAATGTCTTCATATTAAATTCCTTTTGAACTCCCTAAGCATCAAAACGCAATTACCAAGATAACATGAGAGCAATTCTGTAAAAATGTCAACCTTACCAAGTTGTTACTATACTAACAGCACAGATATCAACATTTGGTACCCATGTGGAGTCCCAAGCTTTTAAAGCATCCTAATCCCAAACGAATGGCAGGGGTTTAGTGCATGTTTCTTCATAGTCAGCTATATGTGCCATTTTTAGGATTGGCATGTCCGGTACATATTCCTCATAAATGGAAACATAAATACTTTGTTCTAAGAAGAGGCATCCCTTCTCTATTTGGTGGCTATATTTGCTTCAGGTTTGACCATTTTAATTCACAGAAATCCTACAAAGTTTGTCGTCTCTCAAAAACCGTGTCCTTTTTATGCCACATCCATATTGCATGTTTTCCTTTTTTTATTGGATACAAATACATTCTCTGAGCATTTATGTCACATCCATAACACTGGAATTGCCCGTGACGTGATGCTTTAACCAAAGTTTTGTTTTATCAACATATAAATGGACAAGAAATGAAATACAGCACACTTTCACACTGACTGCATTTAGCAGAACAACCTTATTTCCAATGTGTTTTGAGCAAATTAATTATAAAACTTAAAAAATGTCATAAAAAAATAAGAAATAAATTGTTATTACATAGGTCTGACCAAAATTCAAGTGTGTGACCTATGAATTGTCTATTTTCCTCTAACAAATAGGGCACTTGGCCTATAAATATACCCTGATAGCTATTTCAATTAATCAGTGTGTTGTCGTATGCGGTCTATGTAAATATAGTTGTCCCGCTAAAATCCATTTAAATAGGTTGACAGCATGGATTTGGCAAGGTATCTACTCCAATACTGAAGAACACCCATCACTCTGTCATGCTCCCAATGTCATCAGCAACCACAAACTATTCCTTAAAGTAGTTATTGTTTCTCCTTGTTGACTCTATACACATGGCCAGACTGTATTTGGTCAGGATCTGTCTCTGTTTTACATCTCCAACAGTGTAGAGATAATCTGCCAGGTTGTATTTTCTGTTTAGGGCCCGGTAACATTCTAGTTTACTTTGGTTTTTACTCTCATTTTCCCAGTGGTTTAAATTACTTTGTGTAGTGGGATTAACTGGAGAGAGGTTCGTTATGGCTATTATGGTGGTTTTTCTATGATATGGTAGTTATTTTATATTCACTGTTTTTAATTCATATCATTATAATATGCATACTCACTGAATTCACTAATAATTCACTGATATAACAGTCACTTCATGAACACATGTTATAGGCCAAATGTAGGCCTCAAGTAGAGCACATGAGAGCACGGAACACGTACTGCACGTACGCCATGTACACAGAATATATTTTAATTTGTTTAAATCAGTAAGACACACACACACACTAGATAACATTGAACTAAGTGCACGAAATCCAGAGTCAGCGAGAGTCAATTTGAAATGGTTCAAACATTTACATTTAGGCATTTATCAGATGCTTTTATCTAAAGTGACTTGCAGATAAATAAGGAAACTATAAAACGATATGTCAATTGCATAAATTGCTTAAATTTTTGCAACAATGTTTGTTTTCAGCTCCCAATGATTAATACTGTAACTGTTCTGTCTGTCCCTGTTTTCTGTTCCCGAACTACACCTCCCAGCATGCACCGCACTCGTCCAGCCATCTTGATTAGACTCGTCACCTGTTCTGTGTTTGCCATGCACCTGGCGATCTTGATTGGACTCTGCACCTGTTTTGTGTTTGCCATGTGTTCTTGTGTGTATTTAAGTTCCATTTGAGTTCTGTTCTTGGTTCGGTCTAGTTGTTATTTTCTCATCCGTATGGCTGAATGGCTGAATGGCTGAATGGCTGAATGGCTGAATGGCTGAATGGCTGAATGGCTGAATGGCTGAATGGCTGAATGGCTGAATGGCTGAATGGCTGAATGGCTGAATGGCTGAATGGGGAATACTTATCTGAAAACCTGTTTGTTGGAACACTTACCTAAACACCTGATTATTGGATCACTTACCTGATTATCTTCAATAAACTCACCATCACTCTACATCCTTGTGGCGTCCTTACCTGCCTGCCTCCAAACACCCGTACCGTGACAAATACATCAATATTTGCTGAATAAATATGATTGCTGAATATTGGACTTTTAATTCAAGTAGCTGTTTAATAGGAGCATGATTTTACATATTTTGTGAAGAAATTTCATGCTCCTGTGTAAAAGTATTTTGTAGTTTTTTTTTAAATACAAAACTACCGTAGTTTATTTTGATTCATGGTGTGGTCGCTGTATTTTGATGCACTTAAAAGCAGGGTATTTGGTATTTTATTTTAAAATACATTTTGATGTATTTTTACTCAGCTCGACACAGCAGAAGCCTTATGTATAAAACTCTCCATAGTTTTCATACTAAAAGTGTACGTTTTGCGTACGCTCAAATATTTTCAGAAATAAAATCAATTAAGAGGAAGATTGTGCATACATTCATCTCTACCCCGTCTCCTCCCCTAAATCATCACATATAACACCTAGTTTTACTATGCATGACCTCATCTGCATATACACCATGTTTAACGCCGTTAAAGGTTCAAGACATTAAGGAAATATGAGATATTAAAAATGGCATTTGTCCCATAAATATTACACTGCTAAAAATCATTCAGTATCATTGTTATGTTTTAGAATAAATATATCAAAATATCCATTTAAAAAAACTGTTTAAAAAAAGAACAGTTAGATAAATTGTTTTTTAAATACAGTGCTATTTTTAATAATGTTGTATAGTTGCCTTCACATTTAACTGGGGGCAGTTGTGGCCTAATGGTTAGAGAGTTGGACTCGTAACCAGAAGGTTGCCGATTCGATTCCCAGTACCGGCAGGTAACAACTGATGTGACCTTGAGCAAGGCACCTTATCCCCGTTTGCTCCCCGGGCGCTGCAGTGATAGCTGCCCACTGCTCCCGGTGTATGTGTGTTCACGACTTAAAGTGTGTGTGTTCACTATTCACTGGTTGGGTTAAATGCAGGTGTCAAATTTCGGGTATGGGTCACCATATCTGACAATTAGGTCACTTTCACTTCAATTTTCAAATGACATCAACCTCTGTGCAGCTGTGGTTGTACAGTAAGCTAATATGCTCTTCTAAAAGATGTACACTTATTTACACCAAGTTTATTTTTTATTAATCCTAATATGTGCATGGAAAATTGTGTATGTTTGTGACGACTATTACTAGTGAAGACTTCCATCAATGACTCACGTTTAAGCATTTAAACAAGTTAGCAGAAACACCGCTGACCACATCATTGGTCCTAAAGTATCCCCTTGGATTCACTTCAAATGATGTGATCTACAGAGCAACATTTGCACCAAAGTTGTTCCAGGATCCTCTTTTGCCTTTTAGATTAGGCTCATTTTATAACCTTGAGGGGGTAAACTCATTTATACTAATAAAATCTGGTTTTAGCCACTAGTGTTACCATTACTGTAAATTTCTTTTTTTTGTATTTATTAGTGCCAGGGATAGACAGTCTCAGTTATGATATTTTGGAGACGAGACTATTGCATGTTATGGCTTGTGTTTTATGTGATATGAGAAAACTAGCAGACCATTTTGTCTGCTCCCTAACCACCTGAGCCCAAGAGGAACATATACAGTCTCTTCTCAACAGATCAGCTCTGCCCCAAAAAGCCATTTATAAAACTTATATTATTCTATTCATGATGAACAAATCCTCAAAATGGTAAAACCTTACAGATGCTAATCTGTTGAAAATCACATCTTCAGTTTTTCACTATTACACAGTTTGCTACAGTTCACTTTCTAAAGTTGTTTGAGTTCCTCTGAGACAGAGAAACAACTCATAGTTAATTAACATGCTTTCAGAAGAAATAGAAACCTGGTATCAGGTGCCCTTATAAAGCTTCAATCTAATGGTGTTTGTATGAAACACAGCTGCTGTTCAATGACTCTTTAATGAGGAAATTGATGTGTGCCGTCATCAGTTCTTCCTTCACCAATGAGAACACATAAGATCTGATGATGATGATGATAATAAGCAGCAGCAGCAGCTGTACACATTTAAAACCTTTTCTGTTCACGTATTGATCTTCGTGCATACGGGTCGCCTGAATTCTGACATGTGTGCCGTCAATCACTCTACTTATTCTAGGAAACCGCTTTCTGAAAAAAAAGAGGTTTGAATGGCATCCTGTTCGTGACGAGATGGAAATGTAACGGTTTGATTTAAGTGACGGCAAAGGGAGGGCCCCTGCAACCCGGTGTATAACTCTACTCACAGATGATTTATGAATGTGGAAAACATCTCCCACTACAGACTGGAAACTCCCAGTTGCAAAAAAGCGAAGAGCTACAAGCAACTGTAACACTGCTGGTAGCGAGTGGTTACGCTGGGTGACAGGGTCGATGTCACATTCCAGTTTGTTAGCGATCTCATAGATTGCGCGACAATCAAATCGATATTCTCGCAACAGTTTTTCATTGTTAAGATGATCCAACGGGTTCTCCCTATCACGAAAAATTCGCCTTGGGACATCAATTTCTTGAACAGGATCCATAAACTCAAATTTGTGCTCATAAAACTCTTAAGGTAAAGTTATCCCAACCTTAGATTATACTTAGGGAAATGACGGTTAAGGGGCTTTATGCAACACTTAACGGTTTTTAAGTGATTACTTAAGTGAAAATTATATACTTAAGGGAAATTTTAAGGGTTTCACTTAAAAACCTTTAAGTAATACTTAAGGGTTATTTTCTGCAACACCCTCAAGTTTAAGCGAAACTTAAGGGCGAACTTAAGGAAATATTATATAGTATATACTACGGAGAATGGCACTCCACAAGGTAGCGTGTGTAGTCCGTTATTATTTAACATCATGATTAATATTTTCTCTCAAGTTGAACAAAATGTAGGAAAATCTTTATATGCATATGATGGGGATTCCTGGATTAGAGGTCGCAATATATTGTATGTCAATAAGAAAATGTTTCAGCTGCAATTGATGAAGTGGAAAAGTGGACCAATAGATGGGGATTTAAATTATCTGTAGCAAAAACACAGGTCATTTGTTTTTCAAGGTGGCACAAAATCAAACTCCTTTCTTTTGAATCTATATGGGCAACAACTGGAGCAAGTAAAAGTTGTTAGGTTTCTTGGGGTTTGGTTTGATGATAATTTTATTCATATATACCTTTCATGTCAGTTTAAGGACAAATGTGAAAAAGTCATCAATATACTTTGTTGTTTATCAGGACAGCATGTAGAGCATCTTTACTAAACTTATATTGGGCACTCATGAGATCTGTCCTTGATTAGGGATGTATAGCTTTTATGTCAGCAGCAGAATCAAACTTCAAGGAATTTGATGTATTGCAAGCTCAGGCCCTGAGAATCTGTAGTGGGGCATTCAAATCATCTCCGGTTTTATCAATGCAGGTGGAATTGGGAGAAATGCCATTAAGAATTAGAAGAGTGAAATTAATGATGGCATACTGGGTCAATCTTCAAGGACAAATTGAAAAACATCCTGTCAAAAGCATATTAAAAGAATGCTGGGAACATAATGAAAAATGCGGTTTTCAAGCGGTTTTCTGGAATGAGCAACACAACAACTTGGCCAAAGGTAAGCAGTTTTTGCTTATGTAATTAGGTTGTGTTGTTTGCCAGATTCTGCTTGTGGTGAGACACTTCAGTTCTTCTAAATTATCGAACAAAAAAGAAAAAAGGGTTTTGCATCCAACAGCATGCACCTGAGTTTTTCCTTTTTCTGTTGAGCTGGTCTTTAAGAGGGAAGTAAATTCAGGGTATAAAAATAAAAAAAAAGACAAAAAATAAGCGCCATGGTTTGAGCTGCTGATGTATAAGCGCCAAAGGTTGAGCTGCTGAGGTAGTAAAGAAAATACAAAAATAAAAAAACAGCGCCGGATATGTGCCGCATAGTTACGAAAATACAAAATACAAATTTTCTCTGCAGTTCTTTCTCTTGATTTTGGAGTTTTTGTTCAGTTTTCCTGTACAAGTCTATGGAATGTGCAATATGATCACAAAATTCTCTATGTGTTTTGGAGTTCAATCCTACAACTTCTTCAAGCTTGCTCTTCACTGTCTGAGGCATTGCTTCTACTATGGCATTTCGGAATAATGTAGCCATTAGAGGGTCTCCTTCTGGATTCCCTTCAGTCTCTTGTTTCCATCTTTTCAATTGTCGTTGAACATATGTGATTGGGTTTTCGGTTTCTCCCAGCTGCTCGCCTTTTAATGCTTTAGGGTTGACTCTGATTGGATATTCGTCACGTAGGGCTTGCCACACAGCAGGATGATATGCATCAAACACAGTCCCATCCATGTAATGTGAGTCTGTAGCCCCTGCTAAGCCAGCTGCTTGAAGTGTTTCTCCCAGTTTAGCCCCTCCTATGATTTTTGCCAAAAGTGCTTCGAGGTCTCCCACAGCTAATAGTTTGCCCATAGTCTCTTCTTCGAACACTCTAATCCATTTCCCAGCGCCCTCGTTTAAGTCAGGAAGTCTGGTGACAAGGCCATCGACATTCTGTGAACTCCAAGGAATGTATTGCCCTCGGGCTCCTTTAATTAAAATAGGGAGTTGTTTTGCCCTCGGTCTAAGCCGTCCTTTCTCTGTTTCACGTGACCATTTCCCTTCCTCAGATGCATGCTCTTCTTCCTCCACTCCTTCGTCTATTATCCCTCCCCCTAGTCTCATTGTAGCCTCCATACTCTGTTCTATTTCCCTAATTCTGGATTTAAGATTTTCCTCAAATAATTTATCTTCCATATCAATGTCCTCGTATGATTTTTCTGTCCGCTTACTTGGCGTTTTTTCACTTGCTACTTTTTCGCCGTATTTGGTCTTAATGTCCTCTAAAGCTGTCCGTACTTGTTTATAACAGTCTAAATGTTTAATTTTTTCTCCTTTCCATTCTTGTCTGGTTTTTGATCTTACATCTGGCCCCATGTATCTTCCTTCTTCTAACTCAACGTTCCCCTCCATCTGCATCTCCCCAGAGATTTCTACAGTTCCTTTGAGCAGTGGGAATTGACCCTCAGGGCTCACATATGGCGGGGGGGCTGCAAACACTTCTTCCTTGGTTTTTGTTTCTATGTTGGTTTCCTTGAGAATTTTTCTAGCTTGCTTTATATTTTTTAATAAAGTTTCTCCTTTTTTGAATAGCGCTAATACTTCCTGTTCTTTTTTCTTCTCTCTTCTTCTGTCCCATATTTCTCGTTTTGTAATTTTTCACTGAAGTTTCTAATTCCACACATAGTGTGACATCAAACGACCCTTCTTCTGGCCACGTTGTGAGTAGGTTTTTTGTTCGTTTATGCCATTTGGCGGAAAAATGACGTATAAGTTCTTTACATAAGGGATATTTCAATCCCAACAGTTCTACAGGCGTAGCTGCCATAGTTTGACACTTTGTCTTTTTGCCTTAAAATTTACAAAGTTCTTACTTTATTAAACGTTTCTTGTTCTCTTAAATTTCTACTAATTGAATCACCACCGATCATCAAAGTAAATACGTTTGCATCCGAATATACCAAACCGCAATATCAGCCACTTTCCCTCAACGTTCTGCTTTCTATTGACAGGCGTATTTAAATAATCAGACACAGGTATACACTTTAATTATATTAATAGGCTTTAACTACCAAATCATATCAATGCCGTGTTTTAAGCAGCGCATACGCAACATTCAAACCAGTTCCTTTATTAGCACGGGAACAATGCTCACATATATTTGCGTCCTTTTATTACAAGGCTCATTCTTTTGCCCCTCTATAACATGGAGGGTTCATCATTCATTCCTAATCCCTTTATATTATTTTATCTTATTTGATCGATCAAGAGGGCTTATTCTCTTTTTCTCAAGTGAGTCATATTCACGCTCCTTCTGGGGGACTGAGAAGGGGGAGTTGCGCTGTCACCACTCACAAGATTCAGAGTTTATCTCACAGTCACACCTTCGGTCATTCACGCACACACACACAGAGACAACAAACAGCTGTTACACTTAACAAACAACATACACCACCCCAGCAGCCCTAAACTTGACGCTAATATCTTAGCAGCTCAAAAAACGGGCGCGTCATAAATTTTTTTGTCTTTATCTATTCAATGTGTCCGCAGCTCCTACCGGCGATTTACACATTATCCGCGACTCATATCCGGCGCAAACTAGCTCAATTGCAGCTCGAGGAATTAACAGCAAAAAATAAGAAAAAGATTCAAGCAGTAGTTAACAAAGAAAAATCTAACCAAATGTTTGTGATGGCACCTGTGAATGCTCAACAACCAGCTGTACAAACACCTCTGCCTGCCGCTTTTGCTCCTAACGCAAACCAGACACCTGCCTCCGGTGTTACTGTTTATGCTCCACAGCAAGGGCTCCACAGGTGGGCAAGAATGCCACAGCACCGTGGACAGAAAAGACAAGGAACTCTTATGAATCTTCCTCCAGGCATCTGTTGGGGATGTGGCCAAACAGGACACAACAAAAGAGATTGCCCCACCAATCCATGGCAACAGGCCCTCAGGATGGGAGGGGGCCAGGTGGGCAAATGCCTAGTCACGGTCCTGTGAATCCCTGGGGAGGTATAAACCACAACTATTAGGGCTGCCCAGAGAATCCTATGGGGGAGAATCAACTTCCAGTTTTAACAACCAATGCAAATCAAGAACCAGTATTACAAATTAACATACAAGGAAAATCTGTACCTATGATGATAGACACAGGAGCAGTTTATACATGTGTAAAATCAATTTATGCCTCACACCTCCCCAAGTCTGGAAAATTTGTAAAGACAGTAGGATTCTCGGGACAGACACAGTTAATTCCTATGACCGCTTCAATCAGTCTGCAAACCAAAAACAAGAGTGTGACCATGCCTATCCTTATATCTGATCAGACTCCGATTAATCTTTTAGGAAGCGATGCAATGTGTAAATTAGGCTTACAAATTTGGTGTTCTCCGGAGGGAGTATATGTAGACATGAAAGGAACCCAAATGATGATTTCTGAGCCAAAAGCAAATGTGTATTGGATAGGACAGATAGAGAATGATGTGAGGCAAACAATCAATAAATGGGGTAATTTTATTAAAGCACAGATTCCGGAAGCTCAAATACCCGAGTCAGGATTTCACTGTACTATGAATTATGATCCCACGAGAAATGCAGATATAGAATTCAAATGGCAGGAAGGAACTAAAGAACAAAAACTTCAAATGATATCACAGCACATCATAATAGGTAAACAGGGAGCAGCCTTGAAAATATCAGAAAATGAGTTCATAAAACAATGGTTCAATGTAAACGACTCTGTTCCACACATTGCGTTATATGTAGTGAAAAAAGGAGAAACTAAAGATTTGGGACCAATGATGAAAAAAGCGGCACAAAATGAATGGGAGCCCACAATAAATCCATTAATATTTCATTCTGCCGATAAAAATTACATAAAAATTCTGTGTGGTACCTCCTTGCAAGGCATTCCCCAGGAGGTAATAGTCAATCAAAACTTTGTGCCTGTAATATCACAACATTGCACACAACCATGTTCTGCTCAATTAGCAGAATTAAAAGCCCTTACAACTGCATGTCAAGTAGCAGAAGGACAAATAGCAAACATATTTACTGATTCAGCATATTCACACGGAGTTTGTCATTTATTCGGAGCAGTATGGAAACAAAGAGGCTTTGAAAAAAAGTGATGGAACCCCCATTCAACATGCTGAACAAATAGGTCAATTAATATCAGCCATGATGTTACCAAAACGTGTTGCAATCATCAAATGTCAAGCTCATAAAAAGGGAAATGATTATGTCACAAAGGGTAACAATATAGCAGATTCAGAAGCTAAAAAGGCCTCAGGGTGTAAAATAGCTATTTTAGCTCCAGAAGTACTTATAGAACCACACCCATGCTTAGATGACATTAGTCGAATTCAACAGCAGGCAGGTCCCTATGAACAATCTATGTGGCACAGACGAGGAGCAACGAAAGACTCCTTAAATATTTGGCGTTCACATGAAGGACATATCGTAGCACCAACCGCACTCTTAAACATACTTATTCTTGATGCACATGGTTTTGACCATTGTGCAAAGGGGGAAGTTATAAGGAAAATTAAACAACAAGGGTATTGGTCTCCGTATTTGTATGCAATGGTAGATGAATTTTTATCAACATGTGAAATATGTGCTAAGTATAATGTCAGGAAAGAAATAACACCACCAATAGGTCACATACCTGTGCCTGAAGGACCGTTTAAACACTTAGTGATGGATTATGTGGACATGATAAAAAGGGTACAGGGCAAACGATACATGCTTGTAATTGTGGACCGGTTTAGCCGATGGGTAGAAGCGGTACCGTCTGCGGATGAAGGGTCAGGAACAGTAATCAAATTTTTGACAAGAGAAGTGTTTCCCCGATTTGGAATTCCATCTGAGATAAGTTCGGATAATGGCTCAGCTTTCATACAAAAAACTGTAAAGCAAGTATTACAACACTTAAGGATAAAACAAAGACTAGGCTGTATTTATCATCCAGCCTCTCAAGGTCAAGTTGAAGAAACTAATGGTATTCTCAAAGCCAAGCTCAACAAAATATGTGCAAGTACTAAACTTAATTGGGTAGATGCCTTACCACTTGCATTAATGAGTTACCACATGCAAACTAACAGAATCACACATTTAACACCGCATGAAATGTTAACTGGTCGACCAATGCCTGCACCATATAACAGAGGCCCGTACAAAGGACCTGCATTGGAACAATTACAACTGGAATTAAGATCATATATGAAAAAACTAACTGCTATCCATAAAGCTATTTGTGTACAGGAAAAGAGAAAGGAGCTGTGGGAGGAACCAGAAATCACCTGTTCAATCGTCCAAGGAGATCACGTTTATCTCAGGATATTCAGAAGGAAATGGAATGAACCAAGGAGGGAAGGACCTTATAAAGTGACAGCAGCTACTTTAACAGCAGTCCAGGTGGAAGGAAGCAACACCTGGTATCGTCTGAATCACTCCACAAGAGTTCCTAAGGAAAAAGCCAGAGGAAATAAACCAACAAGATATTCAAACTGCTGAAAGCAATGAATTACAAAGTGTGGCAGGAGTCGTCGAACAGAATAAAGAAAATGATAATGCCAACAATAAGCCTGATCCTCATATGCTTGTCACAAGTTCAAATGACAGTCAACACCACCACCCAAAATCCCATAATTCGAACTTTCAACCACACTTCCCCACCATTAACTTTTCAGCCGTTAACGAAATCCAATAACAACTCAATCTTAGCCACATTCAAACCAGGGTTGTACGGAAAACAACGAAGGAACATAAAGGAGGATCACAACACAGCGGATGGTGATATCAAACTAGATGTGTTATGGGAAACTGCACAGAGTAATCAATGGTATGAATGGGCAACCTTCACAGCAACAGAACTAAAAAAGGAAGACTGCCTGGTGTGTACTAAAACACCAGTGAGCCAAGTAGTAGTTGTCCCGAATAAATTCAGTTATGAACACTGTGCTACATTCAACAGAGACTATTGTCATTTGGGAAAGGATGCTAAACCATTTTGTCCAGCTGAATGTTTAAGTTTTTTAAGCAATGAAAAACAAAAGCTGCTGTTCCAGCATATACCACGATTGAGAGCTAAATGCCACAGTTTTGAATTAACGGAAAGTATGCGAGTACCCAGCAATCAAGTAGAAATTCCACCATGGTACACTATAGTAAATCATATGAATGCTTTTACAAAGCCACAGGAGTTACGAATATGGGACAATTTAAAGGAAAATGTAGTGTTGTTTGGAATTTAAATACAAAGGTATTTCGAGATATTGATGATTCTATGGACTTCCCACCCTTTCGGGCATCAGGAATGAGGAAAGGAGAAAGAGTAGAGCCAGCTGTAATTTGTGAAAATCAAACAATTTCATTACCCGGAACAGACACTTTTAAAGATCAAACTATAGCTCTAGCAAATTTTTTCTGGATTTGCGGGAAAAGGAAACTTTTGCCCATTTTACCTTTAGATTGGAGAGGAAAATGTACTAGAGTACGATTGATACAAGAGATCCATATAATAGAATGGGATTCAGAATCCTCACTGGATAGAAATGACACACTTAATCGTAGAGTTAAGAGAAGCTATCTACCAGATCCTGAAGTATATATAGATTCAATAGGACAACCCAGAGGTGTACCCGATCAGTTCAACGCACGGAATGAAGTTAAATCAGGGTTTGAATCAATATTAATTTGGATTTCCCAAAATAAAAATACAGAATGGATAAATTATATATACTATAATCAACAAAAATTTATCAATTACACCAACGCAGCTCTAATTTCTTTAGGTGAACAATTGGATTCAACCAGTAAAATGACATGGCAAAATAGATTAGCTCTTGATTGGATATTAGCAGACAAAGGAGGTGTGTGTATCTTATTTGGAAACCAATGTTGTACATATATTCCAAATAATACTGCCCCCGAAGGAACATTTACAAAGGCTATGACTAAACTCAAAGAATTACAAATAGAAATGGCAACTAACTCAGGAACAGAAGAAAAAATATGGGATTGGTTTGATTTAAAATTAGGATCAGGGAGAGCATGGTTAGCAAAACTAGGAATACTCCTAGGAGTAACAATTGCCATAGGAGGATTATTATTATGCTGTGTAATACCTTTATTAAAATCCCTAATGATCAAAGCTATAGTTAAGCAAATGGAAATGTTAAGATACCGGGATGATAAACAAATTAATCTGACTCAACAAGAATGTTATCAGGATATGCTTTACAAAACAATAATAGTTTCAATTGACAGATGAGATTTCAAGTGAATCGGATGAAGAATTGTAATGAATGTATCTTTAATCTAAAATGTCATATCATGCATTTTTATCCATTTTATATGCATACTTGTGTTGGTATTATGCATGGTTTATTGTAGTTGTGTTATGCATTTTTGTTTTTGGGGTACCCTATTGTCTTTTTATTGTCTGTATTTACTTTATTTTACTTACTACTATTATGTTTATACCCAATATAATTGTGATGATAACCATAGACAAGGCAGACTGGATCGCACACTTGTTTCGAATATTGTATAATTCTGATGTAATATTTGGGAAAGTAGGGTGTTAGGATCTTTACTTTCCTCAGCCAAATTGATCAAAGGGACATGAGGAAGAGGTTTGGTCCGCACCTGCCGAAGTGCTGTGGCATGATTTGGTCCTTTGGTAATAAAACATAAAGGCTTGATTTTAAGTCATTGGATTATAGTAGGTAAAAATCTGGATCATGAAGCAGCACTCCGGAGATAGTGAGACAAAAATGTCTCAAAGGGGGAAATATGTTGAAGATTAATTTAACCTAAGTTTAAAGGAATCACATCCAAATTAAGCCACCATTATAATTCCCTTATACGTGTGGCCGCATGTCTTTGTTCTACAAACCCCCATTCTTAAACCTTACACCGGACATGTGTGCTCACCCCTGAACATTCCTTCGAACATCCCCCAATCTCAAATATTCCTTCGGACATGTGTGCAGGGGGGGTAGCCATATAAAGGTCACTGCTGACCAAGGGAAGTCAGTCTTCTAGAACACTCGGCTTTTAGATAGTTTCTTGCTAAATAAAAGTCTATGCTGTTGGCATCAAAACCCAAGACTCATGAGCAATGCTTCAGACAAAGAAAAACTACAACAATGTATGCACTGTAATCAATAAGCAACAGTTGAACATGTACTACTTCAATGTACAAAATACAACAATGAGAGATATCGCCTTATTCAGTCAATGAAGGAAGCTAACCAGCATGACTTTACTTTATCAGGTTTACTGGGGAAAACATCTAACAGGATATATGAGGATATTATTAAGTTTATTAAAAACTGTGAATTAAGTAAGATAATATAGAATATATTATATATTTATGTAAAGCAAGTATTTGTCCCTCGATTTTTTATTTATTTATTTATTTAAAAAAAACATATATATATATGCATATATCTTGATCCACACTCCAGTCCTCTAAGCTGGTCTGCCAGCCGCCATTAAAGCACCAAGGAAAAAAAAGAAGTGAACGGGAAAAGGACAGGAAGCTGTAGAAGATTTTATTAACCTAAATCTAAAGGACTCGCCTACAATCTAAGCCACTATTATAATTCTCTATACATGTGGCTACAGGTCTTTGTTCCTTAACCCCCACCTCTAAAACTACTATCAGACCTGTGTGCCCACCCCCAAACATTCCTTCGAACATGTGTGCATGTGTGCCCACCCCCAAACAGTCTATCTATAAAAAGTTTCCCCTTAGTGGGCCAAGACGGTTCTCTCCTATGCAGGTCCCTGTCCTCTGCAGTTCTCTGTGGGAGGGCCCGGCCCTGCATATGGGGGGCTTGGCTCTTTATTGGTTTAGTCAATAAAAGTCTATCTGATGGAATCAAAACCCGACTCGAGTGGTTAATGAAGGAGGGGATAAAGAAACCACAACATTTGGTGTCAGAAGTGGGATCCATGAAAGACAACGAGGTGGACCATAGCAAGCAATTTCTGGAACGAGCAACACAACAACTTGGCCAAAGGTAAGCAGTTTTTGCTTATATAATTAGGTTGTGCTGTTTGCCAGATGCTGCTTGTGGTGAGACCCTTCAGTTCTTCTAAATTATCGAACTAAAAGGAAAAAGGGTTTTGATTCCAACAGTACTGAATGCATGCATGCACCTGAGTTTTTTCTTTTCTGTTGAGCTGGTCTTGAAGAGGGAAGTAAATTCAGGGGATAGAAAAGAAAAATACAAAAAATAAGCACCATGGTTTGAGCTGCTGATGTATAAGCGCCAAAGGTTGAGCTGCTGAGGTAGTAAAGAAAATACAAAAATAAAACAACAGCGCCGGATATGTGCCGCATAGTTACGAAAATACAAAATACAAAAAAGCGCCGGATTTGAGCTGCGGATAATGTGTGTGTGTGTGCGTGAGTGACCAAAGGGTGTGACGGTGAGATAAACTCTAAATCTTGTGAGTGGTGACAGCGCAACTCCCCCCTTCTCTGTCACAGAAGGAGCGTGAATGTGACTCACTTGAGAAAGAGAGAATAAGCCCTCTTGATCGATCAAATAAGATAAAATAATTTAAAGGGATTAGGAATGAATGATGAACCCTCCACTTTATAGAGGGCCAAAAGAATGAGCCGTGAATTAAAAAGACGCGAATACACGTGAGCATGGTTCCCAAGCTAATAAAGGAACTGGTGTGAATGCTGAGCAGTACCTGCCTAAAACTCTGTATAGGTATGAATTGTGGTGGTTAAAAATCTATTACTATAACTAAAATGTATATCTGTGTCTGATTGATTAGGCCTAAATACTCGTGTCAGTGGAAAACTTACCGTTGAGGGAAAGTGGCTGATATTGCGGTTTAGTATTATGCGGATGCAAATGTATTTACGCTGTCAATCTGTGGTAATTCGATTAATAGAAATTTTAAAAGAACGAGAAACGTTTGGTAAACTGATAATTTTGTAAAGTTTTAAGGAGAAAGGAAGAAGTGTTTATGTTGGGAGTAAAATATCCCCTACGTAACGAATTTAAACGTCATCTTTCCGAAAATGGCATAAACGAAGAAAAAACTGATAACCACGGGGCCAAGAGAACGGTCGTTCGATGTCACGTGTGGAATTAGAAATTTTTGTCTTTTATTGCAGTCAAATATATAATTATTTCTAAAATTGAATAATCTATATAAGTAATAAATAAACTAACAATAGTAAAATGATGTGTAAAACTAGTATTAAGGAAAAAGGTGGCTGATATTGCTGTTTGGTATTATTTGGATGTAAAGTATTATTATGCTGAAAACATGTGGTGAATTGATTACTGGAAAGGTTTAAAAAGGAAGAACTTGTCAAGCTGATAATTTTGTACACATTTTTAAAACAAGTCCAAACTAAGGTTTGCTGTATTAAAGAATTGTGACAGCAACTCCTGTTGAACCTTTGGAATTTAAATAACCCTTGTGTAAAGAACTAAGAGATAAACTCTAAAATTGGCAGAAGAAAATAAACAGACATAAGACTTATAAGCTTACAGACATGGGTAATAAAAATAGAGATAAACAGTTATCATTGAGTTAGATGAAGGAAGACATATGGGACCAGATGTACGAAATAAAAACAGACAAAGAGTTTGTGTAGGTGTTTGTGGGTCACTTTGGTGACCTCTGAGGGGCAATGTCTGGAATGTGGGGTTAAAAGATGAAAGACAGATGGTGTCATATGTCAGAGCAGAAAGCAGGCAGGATAGGAAAGGATATCAGAATAAATCAAAGTTGGTAAAGACAAGTAGAAGTGGATGAGACAGATATATTAATGAGAAGAAGGATCGAAGAAAGTAGAGTGAAAGAGTTTGTGGATGAGACAAGAAGGATTGTAGAAAGTAGAGTGAAAGTAGAGGTATAGGAGACCTCATCTGATGAAGGAAGGTGGCATGGGGAAAATAAATTATAAAGAAATAAATTAATAAAAAGTAAGAAAAAACATTGAGAGAATGATCACTCATCTCTCTCTAACATCCATAATGTGGCTGGGAAGTGGATTAAGGTGGTTAAAGCAAAAACAAGGGCAACTGTCTAATATCTGAACTGGACAGAACTGTAAACTCTCAATACAGGAATGAAACTATTCTGATGCATATCATTCTTCAGTGAGGCAGACACTGCATGCTGAATATCCAACCAGAGTGAATCCGAAAAGCACTATAATGGGAATAGCTGGGAGAAACAGAAAACCAATCAGATGCCTAGAGACATTTAAACAGAGAGTCAAACTCCGTGACACATCTGAGTGGAGTTTGCGACCGTGTGACCTTGCAGAGGAACAATACAAAGAATGTGTGGACACTCAAAGAGAAAATGAACAACAAGCTGATAATAAGCTGAGGACATGACAGCCTGAGGGGAAAAGACTGCCCTCACTGATCCACAGAACAGCCACAGGGGGTGGAGGTGAGAGAGTGACAACAGAGCTTTAGAGGTCCAGGTCAAAGCCCAATAAACTATTACAAATGTCAAAATCCTGATATCAGATCAGACTCCTATTAATCTGTTAGAAAGAGATGCAATGTGTAAATGGATTTACAAATTTGGTGTGTTAAAGAGGGAGGGTATAAAGATATGAAAGGAACACGAATGATGATTTCTGAGCCAAAAGCAAATGTGTACTGAATAGGACAGATAGAGAATGATGTGAGGCAAGCAATCAATAAATGGGGTGAATTTATTAAAGCACAGATCCAGAAGCACAAATACCCGAGACAGGATTTCACTGTACAATGCTATAACTATAATCCCACAAGAAATGCAGATATAGAAATAAAATGGCAGGAAGGAACTAAAGAGCAAAAAATAAAATGATATCACAGCACATCATAATAGGTAAACAGGGAGCAGCATTGAAAATATCAGAAAATGAATTCATAAAACAATGGTTTAATGTCAAACAATCCATTCCACACATTTCTATATATGTAGGAAAAAATTGGGAAACCAAAGATCTAGGACCAATGATGAAAAAAGCTGAACAAAGTGAATGGGAGCCCACAATAAATCCATTGACTTTTCATTCTGCCGACAAAAATGACATAAAATTCAGTGTGGTACATCATGCAAGGCATTCCCCAGGAGGTAGTCGTTAACCAAAACACAACAAGCTCAAATGGTGGCAACACCAGAGCCAGGAAGTAATTCTACTAAACTATTACAGGAAGTTGAACATTAAGAGACAGCTAAGCTGTGGTCTCAGCACGAGACAGATGGAAGGTTAGTAAAGTCAACCTGCCTAGTACAAGTGCAACTTAAACCAAATGCACGCCTACCCAGAAAAAATGCAATATCCTTAATCTGATGTACAATACTTTACTGCAGTTGATCTTTGTACTGTATGTGATCACAAGGTATCCAAAACCAAACTGCAATATTGACTGCCACAGAGAGAATTATGCTATAGATGCATGAATAGATTTAGAAAATAGATTCTTGACAATATCAAACCATTTCATCTATATGTTGCTATCAGAGCTGACGGACATGCATCATAATGCAATGATAATGCTAAACTCTTATTGATAATGCAAGGTTGTAGTCATAAATCAGGCATATAAAAAATATCTAGGAAAACTATGGGACATCTAGTTATCATGTACACACGTCATAAAACTTAAATGAGCAAGAAAGTTGTTTTGACTCCAGCACATAGTCTAGCATATGCATCGTGCTTACATTTCCCGATGTGACTAATAATGTTATATGGATAATCCAGCAGAAATAATTCCTTTGGTTTATAAAGGTAAACCACATGATTGGGTAGCTTATTAATTATCATTCACTGGGCTACGATCTGATCTTAAGTCCATCCTAATTCATGATGCATCCAGCTTTAGAGATCACTTAAGAATCCATACTGGAGATGCACATGGTTTTAACCATGGTGCAAAGGGGGAAGAGCAGTAATAAGAAATTAAGAAAATGAAGTAAAGTAAAGTAATAAAAATTAAGAAAAGGAAGTAAATAAAAAAATTAAGAAAAATGTAAAGTTAAAAGAAATTAAAACAAGGTAATGGTGGATGACTTTTTGTCTTCATGAGAGATATGGGCTAAATAATGTCAGAGAAAGAGCAATAACATTAATAGGTAAACAATAAAATTCATACCTGAAGGACCTTTCAAACACATGGTGGTGGAATATTAGGATATGATAAAACACATACAAAACAAGACATGCTTGTGGTTATTGACCGATTTTATTGACCGACACTAACAAAGCGAGCCCTAATGTAGGGGGCGTGGCCGGCGGAGGCGCAGAAGTTGTTCTGACTGATTGTCTTCTGTAAAACAAAACAGCACATTACACTGCCGTCATCACAATCCATTTACAATAAATAAATAAAGAGGAATTGAAACAACATACCCAGTGACTGCAAGAAGGTATCATCAGATTGGCTTGTAAGGATTTTTGGCCATCAACATTTTTAATCGTTGAATGGTCTTTAACCACTTTAGGCTTTTCAAAATGTCCTCTGTTTGTGTAGGCTTAAAGAACAAGAGATTATTGGTGAATATTCTTTAACTGTCTGTCATATAGTTTAAATAAAGTCCATATAAAGTAGTCACTTACTGTACATTGCCTGTGTGTCTTTTCTAAGTGAGTTTTTATCATTTTTTACAAATTGGGCAGACTATGATACACTTACATATTATAAATTAAGACATCATCATCATCAACAACCATAGTATTGTTATGCATTACAATAATACACAATAATTCTATTCATTATCACTAGTAATCTGAGAAGAAATACTTGACCAAAAGCATACATGTATTGATGAAAATCAAAATCATGATACACAATTAAAACTTACTGAGGACAATATCTTAAAAGGATACTCCACCCAAAAATAAAACATTCTGTCATAAATTACTCAACCTCAAGTTGTTCAAAACCTGTATACATTTCTTTGATTTGTTGATATGGTGGGTTTTCTATGATATGGTAGTTATTTTATATTCACTGTTTTAAATTCATATCATTATAATATGCATACTCACTGAATTCACTGATAATTCACTGATATAACAGTCACTTTATGCACACTTGTTATAGGCCAAATGCAGGCCTCAAGTAGAGCACATGAGAGCACGGAACACGTACTGCACATACGCCATGTACACAGAATATATTTTAATTTGTTTAAATCAGTAAGACACACACACACACACACACACACACACACACACACACACTAGATAACATTGAGCTAAGTGCACGAAATCCAGAGTCAGCGAGAATCATGCTTCAAGGATACGTGATAAGGCGCCATTGAAAAGGCGTAGAAAGGATTGGGGAGAAGCGCATGATTCCGGACAGTGCCGGCCACAGTTAGATTTTAACAAAGGGAGACTAAGATTTAATGGTTGCATGTGCTAAAGGGACGAACTACTGGGAAAAAGGTTACATCATGCAAAATGTGATTGGCGAAGAATTACATCATGTAAATATGATTGGTGGGTGATGTGAGAACGCCCTGAAAAATCTGTATAAAAGATGTAGCATAGGCACTGTAATTTTAGATGTGTTGGGTATTGTACTCAGTGCATCTCACTTTGTTGGCTCGAGCAAATAAAGTTTGACTTCTTGAAATCTGGAACCCTCGTCTGCAAGACTTCTTTCTTTATGTTGGGAGAACGATTTACCACAACATTGATTACATAGAAAGAAATATATTTGGATGGATGTTGGCACCTGTGACTATTATTTTTGACTACCCCAGAAATCTCAGTTGCTAACATTATTAAAAAATATATTTCTTTGTGTTCAACAACTAAGAAATGTATATATGATTGGAACTACTTAAGGGTGAGTAAATTACTATATCCCTTTAAGACAATATGCCTCTGCCAATATGAAACCAAAACAAATATATATATATAATATATACAAATATATTTGCATTTTTGCTTACATGGCACAGATGAATTATTCCCAGATGGTCTTTCCATGATGATCTTGAAAAATCTAAATGTGACAAAAACAAACACAAAAAGATGTAAAGTTGTATAGCAACCGTACTGGTTGTCATGTTACCACAAACATATCTTAAAATAATATACCAGCTAAATAAAAAAAACTCAAGAACTCAATATAGACTGCCATGTCACCACCATGTTGAAATCAAAAGCAAGGCAGAGGTGGGAAGAAAACAGATAGACAACAATGGTTTGGATTAGCAAACTGGAGTTATTGAAGTAATTTATGATGAAAATATAAGATGAGGATATATGTTCTGTAACACAAGCTATTTTACTTTACCACTTCAGCCCTACTCACATATTTGTGACTGTTTGAGCTGCCATAAGCTGGTTTCACTCTCACACACAGCTCCTCTAACAATGTTTCAAAAGACATAATTTCTTTATTTATGTCACCATAATGGAAGCGATCATTTACATTGTTCTCGTCTGTTTGGGTTGGCTTAGCTGCAAATTAAAGTGCGTCATTTATTTTAAAGGGAGGTTTGCGTGCCCAAATAGTGTGCGTACAAACACCAGCTATTAGCAACACTTTACCAGCTTGTTTCTGTGTGTAAATACTGTTATATACGGTGTTATCAGCGCTCCATTTCCATCTGTGCTGCTGCTGCTTCTGTCCTGTGCAGGCAAGGGCTTAGTCTGTCCCGGAGTACACCAGTATGAGACACAAGCGCAGTGTCCCTCTGGGCAGCGCAGCATGGAAACGGACCACTGATTACCCCATATACGGTATATACACACACGTGTTAGAAACAAGCTGGTATAGCGTTATTGTTTGTGGTATTCTTATATGTGACATGAATAAAAAAAATGATAAGTATTCTGTTCCTGGGAGTTTGTAGACAACAGTCTGCAAAAATTCCCACCCTGGTGTGCACTGCATTGGGAAATGGATGTCTAGCAGTTTCTTTATCAATTTTTTCATCTACAAAGAGAAAAAGAGAGAAGAGAATAATGTAAGAAACTGGCCTACCCAGAGAACAATGAACATATAAATGAAGTACATTTGCATTATTAAAGTTTACCTTTAAAGCTGACCATGTTTTAAATGATCAAATGTCAAAAACATGCATTTAAGGGTCAATTTATCTTTTTAAGGTACACTGGTTAGTGCTGCATGATCAAATCTGTTTCACTTTCAACAAAGACGATGGACTCATGATGTACACACTAATTTTGTTAATTTAGAACAAAAAGGACAATAGAACCACAAACATAAAATTAAGTCAAACATACAAAGCAGGGCTCTAGTGCATAAAGTTTAAAGCCTTAAAATATATATAAACATTATAAAAGTTAACGAAACCCTAAAGTTTTACTTACTCAGGAACAAATGGTTCAATAATAAAACCAATGGTTGCTCGTTTTATAAACCCAAAATGAACTATTAGAGCCAGGGGCATATTCCTGAAGTAACGTTACTGGCCAAGATAAAGCTGCTCTAACACCCTGTGGCTAGCTCTTCAGGTTGCCACCTGAGGGCACCATGCCATTCTGTGTTTCTGCCTGGCTTTTGTCATAGACTTCATTTCCCATTATGCTTTGTTGTCATTAGTGTTTAACCCGGTTCACCTGTGTCTCATTACCTGTTTGTCTCTGCGTTTGTGTATTTAAGCCATGTATTTCAGTTGTCTGGTGTCAGTCGATGTGGATGTTATGGTGTTTCCTGTTTCACGCCTTGTATTTTGGATTACCTTTGTATTTCTATTAAAGGATTTTATGCATTTGGATTCGCTCTCCTGTTTTCCCCTGTCTGGCACGTAACAGATCGACTGACCCCATATGGATCCAGCATTCCTTTTAGTTCGGCTGCGCCAAGGTAGCGAGTCCCTCGAGGACCACATTCAAACTTTCTTGGACTATGCTCACTACCCGGACTGTTTACTTATCGACCTTTAAACCTTATCGATAGTTTAAATGATCATTTCGCACCACGTATTTCCCGGTATGGTCCTCGAGGGACACTCGCTGAGTTTTTGGATTATGCCCTGGTATACACTGGTTCTCTGTTCACGGTGGGTGAAGTGGAGGAGGTCTCCCCTAAATGTTTTTTGGGGGGACAACCAGCCAACCGAGGCTAGATCGAGGGTCCAGTCCAGAGCCCACGTTCTACGATATGGCCACCTGTCCTGAATCTGCTCCCTTCGAGATGGCCGCCTGTCCTGAATCTGCTGCCTGCAAGATGGCCGCCTGTCCTGAATCTGCTGCCTGCAAGATGGCCGCCTGTCCTGAATCTGCTGCCTGCAAGATGGCCGCCTGTCCTGAATCTGCTGCCTGCAAGATGGCCGCCTGTCCTGAACCTGCTGCCTGCAAGTTGGCTGTCTGTCCTGAATCTGCTGCTCGTAAGATGGCCGCCAGGCCAGTCCCCGCTGCTTGCAAAATGGCTGCCAGTCCAGAGTCCTCAGTCACCACAGCTGCCTCACCGGTGGTTCCATCCCTGGATACAGCTCTGGCGGTTTTGGCCGCAGCTTTGTGGTGCGTTTGGGCGATATATTGTTCGCCCAAGGCCAAGATGGCTGACTCGCCCGATCCTGAGGCCAAGATGGCCGACTCGCCCGATCCTGAGGCCAAGATGGCCGACTCGCCCGATCCCGATGCAAAGCCTTGTCCGTGCCTCCAGAGGGGTCCCCGGACCTTGCGCCTTAAAACCCTCCTAAGTCTCCGGCCTCCAGAGCCGCCGCCTCCGGATCACGAGCCTCCAAGCCTCCGGACCCCGAGCCACCTCCCAAGCTCCACGGACCCGGCTAGCCTCAACTCCACGGGCCTAGCCCTCCGTCCCACCCACAGTTCCACCTCCACCCCACCACCCTCCTAGACTCTAGTTTTGAGGGCGTCTGGAATCCGTCCTGGGGGGGGGGGTCTCACAAGCACTGAACAACCGCTGACAGCCTGATGCACACAACTATATATATATATATATATATATATAATATTACATATTTGAGGTCTAAACAATTACATTCTCGTCTAAAACTACGTTCCGTGACAGAATAATAGTAGAATTCATAAAAATAATGATGGATTAAGTTAGCTAGATATATATGACATTCGCTGGTTTGTTTTTGACACGACTCTCGCGTATCAATCTTAAACTAATATAAAGATAAATACCAAGTTAAATGACTTAAATAGGTCACAAATTTCAATGTTGATCAAAAATTACGTTTTAATTATTCAAAAAGCAGTAACATTAAGCTATAACATCGTGGGTAACGTATATGACAGTTTGGGAACCACATACTGCGAGAGCTGGAGTCGAAAAAGCGGAGCAGCCAATGCCAGACTGAGACCGCCCACTATCACTATATATGCTAAATATTCCCAATGAGTTATTACAGAAACAATTTACTAAAGTATTGTTTTGGTCGTCTTTGTCCCCACCACTTTTCTAAACAAAGTTACGCCACTGTTGATCACTCACTCGTGCTCATCTGATATGGCGGATACACGTCCCCTCCGTAAGCCCCGCCCACTGATTAACATTTACATTTACATTTACGCATTTGGCAGACGCTTTTATCCAAAGCGACTTACATTACATTGTACTATACATTTGTACATTTTGTATAGTAAGCAAGTGGGGGTTAGGTGCCTTGCTCAAGGGCACCTCAGCCGTTACCCGCCAGCCCTGAGAATCGAACCAGCAACCTTCTGATCATGAGTCCAACTCTCTAACCACTGGACCACGACTGCCCCCAATGCATGCAGGTTGCATGCAGGTTGCATGCAGGTTGCAACATGTCATATGCATGCAGGTTGACTTTGAAAATGGAAATAAAAGAAAAAATAAAATGAAAATGAAATTTTAATTGTGGCATTATTATTGCGTGAGCATTAATAAAAACCATAATAAAAATGTTTTTGCAATTTCTTTTTCACATTTGTGTTTTCATTTTCATATTGTCTTGCCTCAAGATTTTAGTGAAAATGAAATGTCAAATCACCAATTGCATTTTCTTTTTCAATTTGACAGGGACAGCACATTGTCAGTGTAAAAATGAAAATCATTTCATTTTATTTATCATTTTGGCACATATTGTGCGAGTATTGATGTATAGTGAAACAGCTTTACTGGGTAAAATAGCTTACATATACACTCTTTCTTCCTGCTCCTGACTGCACTGTGCCTCAAATATTAATCGGTGTATTTCAAATTTGACCCTTTCCTTCATTTTTAAATGTAGGTTTTTTATTTGCGGCAACAGACTTTGTAGAAAAATGTGGATGCTTCGGATGCTGGTGGGATATGAGCTGGTGCTGCCTCTGCCCGGTTTATTGCTGAAAACAAACGTTTCTCAAAAAGAGACAGTGTCTCACCCCTCCCCGGTGCCTTTTTGAAATGCACTTGGAAGCATCATTTCCTTTTCTGCCTTGATCTAGCTGGCTGCTGGGTGAATTTAGCTCGCTGCAGGTTGGATCTAGCTGGCTGCTGGTTGAATCTAGATGGCCGCTGGTAGGATATATTGTGGTTGGACTGGCTGATTGTCCTTGACCCACTGACTTTCTCACCTTGCTTTGATGTTTTTGGACATCAGTTGCCAAAATGGCCCACCCAACCTCTTGAGCCATGTTCCATAATGGGGTTGAGGAAGCCCATGATGGCACCATACTTCCAAGGTTTAATGGGATCAGCTGCTAAACCACTTTTTTTTCTTTAATTTTGTTAATTTCTCGCCTGTACATGTCACAGAGGTTTTTCCTTTTTTTTTGCATTCGTCAACTAAACATTTTGTAAACACAAAAAATATTTGTGTACATGTGATTACATTTATAAATGATTACAAATTACAAAAAATTATTTCCCCATGTCCATTTGTAATCTAAGTGGGGTCCTGCCGTGTTCAAGAATAGACACAAATGCTTTTGACACCTCAGCTTCGGTCTTGTTCTTCAAGACACGGGTCCACGCGTATTTACTAAACACATCAATACATGTCAGCAAAAGTACCAAACCTTGGTGTACTGAACCAAATCAGCCTAAAACATATGAGCAAATATGTCGTTAAAAAAAAATCACCCGTTTCTTTTGTACTTTAGAGGAGCCGTTTTATGTAATGTGTATGCATCCTCAGAGGATAGCCATTCTGAAATTTGTTCATCAGTTAGACGAAATCCCAAACCCCGGACTTGACTCACAGGCCGACTCTGGACTTGACTCACAGGCCGACTCTGGACTTGACTCACAGGCCGACTCTGGACTTGACTCACAGGCCGACTCTGGACTTGACTCACAGGCCGACTCTGGACTTGGAACCAATGGGCCTTTGACACCAGCCGACCGCACCGACACCAGTGGAGTGTCTACCAACCCCGAAACCAGACACCTGAACCTGGAGGTGGCCATCTTGCGAGCAGCGGGCTCTGGACTGGCGGCCATCTTGCGAGCAGCGGGCTCTGGACTGGCGGCCATCTTGCGAGCAGCGGGCTCTGGACTGGCGGCCATCTTGCGAGCAGCGGGCTCTGGACTGACGGCCATGACGACTGGAGACGCTGGCTTGGCGACCATGACGACTGGAGACGCTGGCTTGGCGACCATGACGACTGGAGACGCTGGCTTGGCGGCCATGACGACTGGAGACGCTGGCTTGGCGGCCATGACGACTGGAGACGCTGGCTTGGCGGCCATGACGACTGGAGACGCTGGCTTGGCGGCCATGACGACTGGAGACGCTGGCTTGGCGGCCATGACGACTGGAGACGCTGGCTTGGCGGCCATGACGACTGGAGACGCTGGCTTGGCGGCCATGACGACTGGAGACGCTGGCTTGGCGGCCATGACGACTGGACTGGCCACCATCAGCTTACTGCCCCCCCAAAAAAATATTTAGGGGAAGCCTCCACCGTAACCTCACCCATGGTGAAGGGAGCTTTGTTCTGTGCCAGGACCTGTTGGATGTAATTTGAAAAACTCCCTTGAGGATCAGAGCTGGGTAACTGGGTGCAGAGAGGTGCATTTAGACTTCGACGGTAAAAAACAATGAGCGACTCATCTGGAAAGTCCGTTTGAAGGGAGAGATCCAAAAAGTCCTGGGTATGATCCTCAAGGGAGTGACAGTCCTGGCGCAGCATAAGCAGGCGAGCTCCTGGGGGCCATTCCACTGCTGGATCCATGTTTGGTCGATTGTTCTGTTACGGTTGTAGGCAGGAAGACAGGGAGCGGATCCAAGTGCAGTATAAACATTTAATATAAATCACAGAATACACCAAAAACATACGAAAACACGACAGAGGAACAGAGTAACACTAAAAACGATCGACAAAAGACAACTGAAACACAAGGGCTATATATACACAGATGAAGGGACAAATAGGAAATGAGGCACAGCTGAAACAGGTTGACAATGACGAGACACAAGGCATGATGGGATATGAAGTCCATGACAAAAACAAGGCAGAAACACTAAACGAGAAGGCGCCCTCAGGTGGCGACCCGAGGCGCTGGCCCTAGGGCGTTACAGTCAATCAGGTAGTGTTGTGGTAAATCGTTCTCCCAACATAAAGAAAGAAGTCTCGAAGACCAGGGTTCCAGATTTCAAGAAGTCAAACTTTATTTGCTCGAGCCAACAAAGTGAGATGTGCTGAGTAGAATACCCAACACTTCCAAAGTTACAGTGCTTTTGCCACACTCTTTATACACACTTTTCAGGGCGTTCTTACTTTATCCTCCAATCATATTCACATGATGTAATCTTTCACCAATCATATTTAGCATGATGCAACCTTTTTTCATTAGTTCGTCCCCTTAACGCCCACCACCATTAAATCTTACTCACTCCATTCTGGAATTTAATGGTGGCAGGTGCTTTCAAAAAGTTGCTAAAAATATATGAATTATACTTTTTCTTTACTGATTCCCATACGCTTCTGAGGGCCAGGTTTACATCAATAATCAGAACTATACACTTATCCCAGCGCCTTCTGGCGTGTGTTTGTATCTGGTGTGAGTTTGTATGTATCTTTAGTGATTTAATGTGCTTGCCAGGTGGCTTGTGTTCTAAACATGGGAGCTATAACATGGGGATTTGCCCATGTGCTGTGCATGGTGTCCGTGTATTTCTGTGTTTCTTATATTCTTCTTGAGGCCTATATGCGGCCTATAACAAATGTGCACAAAGTGACTGTTACATCAGTGAATTATCAGTGACTATGAATATTATATTTATATGACTTAAAACTTAAAATAGTTAAAAATAGTGAATAGTATATCGTATGATTAAACATACTAATACATTCTTACATCTTAGAAAACCCACCATAGTAGTCAACCACAATTTCAACAGTTTCACAGATGTTATTCTGATCTTTTTTCTCAGACACCATGGCTAGACATACATCAACTGTATATGCGTACATAGCAATGATATGTGCAACATCAAATGCATAGTTGGTTTCACACAGTGTTTTTAAAACTTTTCTGATGAATACTGTGACAGGTTCATCACCAATGACACAGGCCTGTGTCATGTTCACCCATGAGTCCGACATAGTTCTCACAACAGTTATTTCTGTCTTTAAACTGTTTACACGTTTGGCATTACATACAAAATACACATCATCATTCTCATATATCACACAATACAAAAGATTAACTAAATCACGTTTATAATACAATTTAAAAATACTTTTGACAAATCCTGTAAAGCAAAAGTTCTCCATATCGCCACAACAGTCACAGTTTGGGGTCAGCAGCAACACTGGTTCTCCAGGAATCCACAGCATCGTTGATGACTTTCTCACACTCCTTATCCACAAGTTTATCCGTAAGATCATTACGTTTTTCCACGATAAATGGCTCGGTCCGCAGTTAACAAAGAATAGCGTCCACAACAACAATTGAACAATTTGCCAGTTAGTTCTTTAAAGCATGCAATTCCTTTTATAATTCCGCTCCGATACAACCGTCCATGGTATTCACCACACACACACCCCACTGCATTGACGATGTCCAGGCTGCGACTCATGAGGAAGGTCAGGTTGTGATACCCCAACTCTGCGCAGAATTTATCCAACCATGTGTTACCTTGACACTGATGGGTAGATTCTGTCGCACTGGTCCCGTCCTCCCACATCATGGGGCTGCATTCGTTGGTGTAGTAATGCTCTGCAGTCTCCTGGGACATGTTTACTTGTCTCTTGTTGTTGTGGCAATGGGTTTTGAACTGTGGCTTTTTAATGGTTGTAGTATGTGGGCGGTGTCAGATGTTGTTTGTGAACATCCCCCACATGCTCAAACAAATGAACTCTCACGAAGTTGTAGCAATCACGCAATTTACACCACTTAAACATTTTGTTAATGTCTGTAAAAATGTCGTCAAGCACACAATTGTCTCTCCACTGAAAAATAAGTTTCAATTCAAAGCAAACATGACCATCTGACGTAACAGGCAATACTTTATCATTCATTTTCACAGAACAATCACTGCTGAAGATGTAAACGATGTCGTCAGGATTCGCGCCGCATCCGTCACAAGCCACGCGATATCTCATGCAGGGGGTCACACCGCTCCATTCGGCTATGAACATAGGTTCCTGGAGACAGTCGTGCAGATCTCTCCAAACATGATTATAAAACAACGACCAATCTTGAATGGGTAAAAGCAGACACGGATCACTATCACACCGCTCTTCGCCCAGGTCAGTGCTGTACAATGTCAAACTCGAAACTACCAACACGATTATCAGCGAGAGAAAACTTGCATTTTACAAGGACTTCATCATCCTGTGTGTTATCTGAACACGACCCGCTCTCCTCGGTGCAAAGGTCAGGTCTTCCGTCTCCATCCACCCATTTGTAGGTGTGCTGTCGCCGGCTTTTTTAGGAGTCTCAGTGCTGGATAGAGCCATTGTAACACGTTAACACACAGAGTTAAGTATCTGATTAAAAAATTTGAAACTGACCAGTATTTAACCAACCATTTACACACGCAGACAGGTATCACGCTGTGTTAATAGACACCGGGCCTTGGCTTTTACAATAAACGAATGGAAACATCAAACAACAGATGTTGTGGGGTCACATTAAGGACACAAAAATGCAGACCCACAAATACACTTTAAATATTTGTCAGATAAAAAAGTCATAAAAACTAGAAGGTAATTATCTAATTCACAAAACACAGATAACATACTGATTTCACACTGATTTCACACCTTCTTGCCAGGAAGAAACACAGGCAGGCTGGAACCACTGATTCTGGGGTGAGTGGGTAGGAAAGAGGGGGGGGGTGAGTCACCCCACCAAAGCCAGGTCATAAAACATAACTGACAACTAAACTGACAGGACATCAAATCTAGGATTTGATTGACAGGTGAAAGGGAGCGGGTCAAAGGTTGACAGGGGGGTCATAAATTACTTTTTGACACATAGTCTCTGTTAAAACTACTTGTTCTCTCAAGTTAGCCCTGCGTAAATCTTCCCTGAAGTTAGCCTGTCATATTGCTTTCTTTTAAATTAAACACACGTCATAGTGCCTCATTTAGGTTGTCCAACATCATAATGCTTTGCCCATGAAGAAGTAAGGACATTCTTAGAGTTCAAATTCAATCTGTTGGACCTCTTTTCTTTTGAAAATTTGGCTAACCATACAACAAGGTAAATATTATTTACAATATAAACATAACAAGAATAATGATGACAAACTCTGTTTTTAAAGTTTAATAAAATAAATAAAATTAAGTTAAGCAATTTTAACCTGAGTTTTGACAGTTTATAACTAGACATAATTTTTTTAAATTAGGGATGTGCAGGATTATTCTGAAATTCGATCTCCAACAATTTTTAGAAAATTTAAAAACACTAGGCTATTTGAAACGGCTTCACCACAGGGTCAATCTTTGTTGCGGGTCGTTTTTTAGAATCTTAATACATGCTGAGAAGCATGGAGGTATCAAGTCCGTATTTATTAAATTTATTATCAACAGGGCAAATAAGAGCAGCGCGACTTCTCCTCTGCCGACTTTCAGAGTTAAATGATTTATGCTTTTTACTTATCAAGAACATGTAAACAAAATAAACAAGATAACCATACCATAGACTGTCAATATACATTTTTGTACGTGTTTTGTACATTCTGTTTTATGCGTTTGCTCCACGTGCATGTGTTTGACGCAGGCCTTGTCTATTTTTCGTTATGTTTTTCCAGCGTTGCTAATCTTTTTCACTTAAATGTAGGCTACAACATATACAGGATATAATATTAATACGTTATGAATATTTATCTATAATGATATTGTGAAATTGTGACAAAATAAAAACGTCAATAATGTCATCTTTATTAACTGAATTTAAATAAACGAATATTCAAATATGCCCATCCCTAGTTTAAATAAATTTTACATATAAAACTTGTCTGTAACTTTAAAGCAGCAATTTCTTACAGTGTTAAATGCATTTATAATTAAAAACTGTTTGTTTTATATTTTGATTTACTAACTTTTGTTACCTTTTCTCTGTTGTATAAAATGTTTCAGTGCCCTCTGTGCCCAAAAATCTTTGCAATTTGAGGCAACATTTAAAAAAAAACCACACACTGTGTCAAATGTTCAGCGAAGAAAAATCCTTTTACAGTGGGCATGGGGCAGGTTTAATATTAACAACGGCAAGTGCCCAATTTGTAAAAAAATGATAAAAACTCACTTAGAAAAGACACACAGGCAATGTACAGTAAGTGACTACTTTATATGGACTTTATTTAAACTATATGACAGACAGTTAAAGAATATTCACCAATAATCTCTTGTTCTTTAAGCCTGCACAAACAGAGGACATTTTGAAAAGCCTAAAGTGGTTAAGGACCATTCAATGATTAAAAATGTTGATGGCCAAAAATCCTTACAAGCCAATCTGATGATACCTTCTTGCAGTCACTGGGTATGTTGTTTCAATTCCTCTTTATTTATTGTATATTACTCACAGCAATACCTGGGAAGAACATCTACTGCATGTACAGCAGACCCTTGAGAAAATCCAAGTGACTGGGTTGACCCTGAACGTGGCAAAGTGTGAGTGGGCACGCCGAGAAACTAGTTACCTGGGATACCACCTTGGAAATGGGCAGTTAAAACCCCAAGTGGATAAGGTAGAGGCAATTCGGCGAAGTCCAAGACCCAAAACTAAGAAGGAGGTGAGGTCATTTCTGGGGTTGGTGGGCTGGTACCGAAGGTTTGTGCCAGACTTTGCCACCATTGCAGTTCCCCTGACAAACCTGTTAAGCAAGGCAGTGAACAACCCAGTGCCGTGGACAGAGGATTGCGAAACAGCGTTCAACACACTGAAGGAGAGAATGTGTGCTGGTCCAGTCCTGCAGAGTCCAAACTTTTCTCAACGCTTCCTGGTTCAAGTTGATGCCTCAGCAGTAGGAATAGGGGCAGTCCTGGCACAAGGAAAGGAAGGAGAAGAGAAACCCGTGGTATACCTCAGTCGCAAACTGCTCCCGAGAGAAACGCGATACTCCACGATTGAGAAGGAGTGCCTCGCCATCAGGTGGGCCCTTGATAGTCTACACTATTACCTCCTGGGCCGTGAGTTTGACCTTGAGACGGACCACCGGGCTCTGACCTGGATCCATACCATGAGGGACCACAACGCCAGGGTTACAAGATGGTACCTGGCATTGCAGCCCTATAGCTTCAAGGTACGACATCGACCTGGCAAGTAAAATGTGGTCGCCGACTACCTGTCCAGGTTCCCGGTCAGTGCGCGGCTTGGAGAGGGGGAAGGTAATGTGACAAAGCTGGCCTAACTATCCCGCTGGGCAAGCACACTGGCACACATACACATATACACACGTTAACGCTTACCTCATTCACTTACAATTTCTGTCATCGGAAGACGGGTGCACACGTTATCTGATGGCACATGGACATTTTGGTCATTTTACATTATCCCGCCGGTTATTTTTACCTTGTTTGTTTGTTTCCCGTGTTGGTCGGCCTTGCGGGAGGGGGAACTGTGGCGACCAACCCGAGTAACGGGCGGCGCCCGGTTATGACGTCATAGTGACGTCATGCGCGGCGCCGAGTTGGCGAAGGCCGACGAAACCATGTATTATTGTTAAGGGGGGGGGGGGGGGCGCTTGTGTATGTTCGTCATTTGATGAAGTTAATGGGAAATGTTATATTGTTTACGTATGTTTTGGTTTTGAGTATTTGCATTTTTGATGTAGGAAATTTAAATAATATTAACCAAACATGTGTTACTAGTTTTTAACTAAGTGAAGTGTCTAACTTACTTTGTCATTTACCTATAGGGGGTAGCTTCCTTGGAAGGGGAGGAGTCTGGCCTATATAAGAGGAGGCCAGACTCATAAACGAGAAACGGGAAGTTGGGCGGTTGTTACTTTGCTGCTGCTAGTTACCTAAAAGAGTGTAAAGAGGGTAGTTGTAGTGCCTTAATCCTCTCCAAACCTTGTATGGAGACTGTGGATAACTGGAACTATATTTCTGAATGGTTTTGTTTTCTCCATATTTGTTTCCGTTTTTTCTGTTTTATTTGTACTCTAAGAAAGTTCTGTCATATTGAACACCTGTAAATACGTCACCTGTGGGTTGCCGGCAAGGCACTGTAAATTAAAACCACCCTGCACATAGTGCGGTTGCGGAGTGAGCCATCATTATTTTACATCACATGGACACTTACCACGTCCTTAAGCAAATAACAGCGCTTACTTTATCACACTAATGACCTGCCAGATTTTATACTTTCAAGTGCTGAAAAACTATCAGATGCAATGACAGTATTATTTATTTCCCTCTCTTCTATCCATTGTAGGGCCAATAATATTGCCAATAGCTCTGTAACATATACTGACAAATGGTTGGTTACTCTTTTCTTAATATAAAATTCACATACTGGAATATATACTGCTGCGACCGCATGTCCTGTATCAGGATCCTTGGATCCATCTGTAAATAAAACCATTGACTGTGAGAAATGTTTCTCAAAATGCTTCTGGACTATATACCATATCGGAAGATGATTTGAATTATCTTTCAGCTCCTGCTGTATACTAAGGTCCACAGTTGGCAAAGGGAATAACCAGGGAGGAATGGAAGAAAGCGAGACTGTATAACTGTACTGCAATTGATGTAATCCTATATTTCTTGCTTTCGCATCACCTATCCATCCCAAACTTGTAAGAAATTTTTCATTATGTTCCCAGCATTCTTTTAATATGCTTTTGACAGGATGTTTTTCATTTTGTCCTTGAAGATTGACCCAGTATGCCATACTTAATTTTACTCTTCTAATTCTTAATGGCATTTCTCCCATTTCCACCTGCATTGATGAAACCGGAGATGATTTGAATGCTCCACTACAGATTCTCAGGGCCTGAGCTTGCAATACATCAAATTCCTTGAAGTTTGATTCTGCTGCTGACATAAAAGCTATACATCCCTAATCAAGGACAGATCTCATGAGTGCCCAATATAAGTTTAGTAAAGATGCTCTACATGCTCCCCTACATCCTGTCCTGATAAACAACAAAGTATATTGATAACTTTTTAACATTTGTCCTTAATTTTAGTTTATCATCAAACCAAACCCCAAGAAACCTAACAACTTTTACTTGCTCCAGTTGTTGCCCATATAGATTCAATGAAAGGGGTGAGATTTTGTGCTGCCTTGAAAAACAAATAACCTGTGTTTTTGCTACCGATAATTTTAAATCCCGATCTATTGGTCCACTTTTCCACTTCATCAATTGCAGCTTGCATTTTCAATACATACAATATATTGCGACCTCTAATCCACAAAGCCCCATCATCTGCATATAAAGATTTTCCTACATTTTGTTCAACTTGACATGTTAAATAATAACGGACTACACACGCTTCCTTGTGGAGTGCCATTCTCCGTAGTATATACTATATAATATTTCCTTAAGTTCGCCCTTAAGTTTCGCTTAAACTTGTGGGTGTTGCAGAAAATAACCCTTAAGTATTACTTAAGGGAAATTCTAAGGGTTTCACTTAAAAACACTTTAAGTAATCACTTAAAAACCGTTAAGTGTTGCATAAAGCCCCTTAACCGTCATTTCCCTAAGTATAATCTAAGGTTGGGATAACTTTACCTTAAGAGTTTTATGAGCACAAATTTGATGAAATGGTTTATGGATCCTGTTCAAGAAATTGATGTCCCAAGGCGAATTTTTCGTGATAGGGAGAACCCGTTGGATCATCTTAACGATGAAAAACTGTTGCGAGAATATTGATTTGTTGCAATCTATGAGATCGCTAACAAACTGGAATGTGACATCGACCCTGTCACCCAGCGTAACCACTCGCTACCAGCAGTGTTACAGTTGCTTGTAGCGCTTCGCTTTTTTGCAACTGGGAGTTTCCAGTCTGTAGTGGGAGATGTTTTCCACATTCATAAATCATCTGTGAGTAGAGTTATCCACCGGGTTGCAGGGGCCCTTTGCCGTCACTTAAATCAAACTGTTACATTTCCATCTCGTCACGAACAGGATGCCATTCAAACCTCTTTTTTTCGGAAAGCGGGTTTCCTAGAATAAGTAGAGTGATTGACGGCACACATGTCAGAATTCAGGCGCCCGTATGCACGAAGATCAATACGTGAACAGAAAAGGTTTTAAATGTGTACAGCTGCTGCTGCTGCTTATTATCATCATCATCATCAGATCTTATGTGTTCTCATTGGTGAAGGAAGAACTGATGACGGCACACATCAATTTCCTCATTAAAGAGTCATTGAACAGCAGCTGTGTTTCATACAAACACCATTAGATTGAAGCTTTATAAGGGCACCTGATACCAGGTTTCTATTTCTTCTGAAAGCATGTTAATTAACTATGAGTTGTTTCTCTGTCTCAGAGGAACTCAAACAACTTTAGAAAGTGAACTGTGGCAAACTGTGTAATAGTGAAAAACTGAAGATGTGATTTTCAACAGATTAGCATCTGTAAGGTTTTACCATTTTGAGGATTTGTTCATCATGAATAGAATAATAGAAGTTTTATAAATAGCTTTTTGGGGCAGAGCTGATCTGTTGAGAAGAGACTGTATATGTTCCTCTTGGGCTCAGGTGGTTAGGGAGCAGACAAAATGGTCTGCTAGTTTTCTCATATCACATAAAACACAAGCCATAACATGCAATAGTGTCGTCTCCAAAATATCATAACTGAGACTGTCTATCCCTGGCACTAGTAAATACAAAAAAAGAGAAATTTACAGTAATGGTTACACTAGTGGCTAAAACCAGATTTTATTACTATAAATGAGTTTACCCCCTCAAGGTTATAAAATGAGCCTCGTCTAAAAGGCAAAAGAGGATCCTGGAACAACTTTGGTGCATATGTTGCTCTGTAGATCACATCATTTGAAGTGAATCCAAGGGGATACTTTAGGACCAATGATGTGGTCAGCGGTGTTTCTGCTCACTTGTTTAAATGCTTAAACGTGAGTCATTGATGAAAGTCTTCACTAGTAATAGTCATCACAAACATACACAATTTTCCATGCACATATTAGGATTAATAAAAAATCAACTTGGTGTAAATAAGTGTGCATTTTTTAGAAGAGCATAATAGCTTACTGTACAACCACAGCTGCACAGAGGTTGATGTCGTGTGAAGGTAACTATACAACATTATTAAAAATAGCACTGTATTTGAAAAAAAACTATTTATCTAACTGTTCTTTTTTAAACAGTTTTGTTTTAATGGATATTTTGATATATTTATTCTAAAACATAACAATGATACTGAATGATTTTTAGCAGTGTAATATGTACGGCACAAATGCCATTTTTAACTAATATCTCATATTTCCTTAATGTCTTGAACCTTTAACGGCGTTAAACATGGTGTCACGTGGATGGGAATGTACATGGAAATTATATGCAGATGAGGTCATGCATAGTAAAACTAGGTGTTGTAAAATCCATATATGATGATTTAGAGGGGGAGACGGGGTAGAGGTGAACGTATGCACAATCTTCCTCTAAGTGGTTCTATAAATCTGAAAACTTTTGAGCGTACGCAAAATGTAGCTTTTGTGTGTACGTACACTTTTAGTATGAAAAATACAAAATACAGCGACCACACCATGAATCAAAATAAACTACTGTAGTTTTGTATTTCAAAAATACTACAAAATACTTTTACACAGAAGCATGAAATTTCTTCACAAAATATGTAAAATCATGCTCCTATTAAACAGCTACTTGAATTAAGGTCCAATATTCAGCAATCATATTTATTCAGCAAATATTGGGATGTATTAATCATTGGGAGCTGAAAACAAACATTGTTGCAAAGATGTAAGCAACATCTTTAGAAAGGTACAGTTTAGTCACCAAAGGTACATATTAATGCTCCTGTGACAAGACATAGTTTTTTCCTCTCATAACGTAAGCTTGAAGATGGTAGTGTGTTTTATGGGTATGTGAGCCTAATAGGTATGTTTACCCTACATTTATGTTTGTGCCAAGTATTAACCATGTATTTTGTACCATTCCCTTTCCCGCCATATGCTTGTGTTTGACACACATTATATTTAGTGCATTTAATTTTACTCGGTGGTTTCTTTTATTTAAATAGTGATCTCCAATTGAGATTGTTGTGGCAGATCGTCCTCCCAACAAAGAAAGAAGTCTTGCAGACAAGGGTTCCAGATGTCAAGAAGTCAACTTTATTTGCTCGAGCCAACAAAGTGAGATGCACTGAGTACAATACCCAACACATCTAAAATTACAGTGCTTTTTCTACATCTTTTATACAGATTTTTCAGGGCGTTCTCACATCACCCACCAATCATATTTACATGATGTAGTTCTTCACCCATCACATTTTGCATGATGTAACCTTTTTCCCATTAGTTCCCTTAGCACCTGCAACCATTAAACCATAGTCTTCCTTTGTTAAAATCTAACTGTGGCCGGCACTGTCCGGAATCATGCGCTTCTCCCCAATCCTTCCTACGCCTTTTCAATGGCGCCTTATCACGTATCCTTGAAGCATGATTCTCGCTAACTCTGGATTTCGTGCACTTAGCTCAATGTTATCTAGTGTGTGTGTGTCTAACTGATTTAAACAAATTAAAATATATTCTGTGTACATGGCATACGTGCAGTACGTGTTCCGTGCTCTTATGTGCTCTACTTGAGGCCTACATTTGGCCTTTAACAAGTGTGCATAAAGTGACTGTTATATCAGTGAATTATCAGTGAATTCAGTGAATATTCATATTCTAATGATATGAATTAAAAAACAGTGAATATAAAATAACTACCATATCATAGAAAAACCAGCATATAATCCCCCCTTTGAGGCTGAAAAGCCTCATACACAACCAGAGGTAACCAAAAATACTGTCAAACACCAACAGGAGATCATACTCAGCTGCAATAACAGTCACCAAAGTGCGGTGAAAGAACACAAAATAAGGGCTATAAAGTGAACGGAAGACCGAACACTACAAAAAGTGCTTAGGAAAAAGGGCTCATATTCGGATGGCGAGGGCAGTGAGGTTAGAAATATGTCAGCAACATTAAAAGTTGCTAAGAGCAAGCTAAAAAATCTCCCATGTGCTACGATTATCCCATGATATGGATAACTCTAGCTCAAAACCCCCAACCACCACGCTCAATCATTGGGCCACATTATGGTAAGTACGGTTAATGTGAGCAACATTACGTGGCACCGAGTATATCACCATTTGGCGTGGAACAGTAGATGAAGCAGCTCTCTGAAACAGCTTCATCATGCATGGGCATAGACACAAAAATAACAGAATGGGTACAAGTATACAGACTGTCATGATTACCACATTGGTCAATTTAGTGAAGATGTTTTTCAACCAGTCCCAACCCAAAGTCTCTGACTCATCCTCAGAATTGGTCAAAAGTCTGGTGATGGAAGTAATGTTCCGCATTCCCTCGTCGATGAGATGTCCGTCCGCGTCGTTCTCTGGAATGTAGGTACAGCAAGATGCACCTATTGTTGCACAAACTCCTCCTTTTGCTGCTGTCAGCTGGTCCAAGACCAAGCGACTTTGCAAAGCTGTCAGGCGTAGTCCTCGTAGTTCCTCCTTGATGCCATCCATCAGGACGTTGGTTGTATTCAGGAATGAGACAAGCTCATATCTGGTGATTTCCACTTCATCCGTCAATGACGCAACACCCAGTGCAGGACTGAAAACAGCTGAAACTTTCTCAACCATTGTCCATATACGATGAGTTTTTGGCACTGGGCTGCTCTGTAGAAAGTTGAAGAGTCCTCTCCTTGTCCGTATCAGATTTGTGGACTGGTGTGGTATGATGATAGCTCCTCCATGTAGTTGAACTAGTGCACACAGTCCTGTCCAATTCCTTGGCAGAGATAAAAACATTTTGTATCCACACAGCCAATAGTAGTCTTCCAATACTCCTGTACCGCCTTCATCAGGAACATGAACTGTAGAACAGTCTGCCGTGCACTGCTTATACTCGTTTTCCATATAGGACAAATGTAGACGTGCGACATACTGCTGACTCAGAACATTGTCAAACATGTCATCAACAGTGGCTGAGTAAGGATTTCTTGTCACTATACTACGTAGACACTTCAAACAGCTACGTCAAGTTTTTCTACTGTTCGTTGTTTCATTGAATACGCTAGAACATTTACCTCTTGGTATCTTTCCCAGGCCATAAACTCCTGCAGCCCTGCTGTAGCAGATTAGATCATTCGGGACCTCTCAAACCGTCGCAACTTGGCCAAACAATGTTCTAGCTATCTTAATTTGTTTAAAAGTTCCATCTTTGTGATACCACGCAGTGTCGTCGTTTACTAGTGATGCCGCCACCGCTACCGCAGTTACTTCTAGTGTATCAGGAACTTGATGGGGCCACCAGTCTCCTCCTGTGGTGCTAAGTGGAAACTGTGCACATACATAACAGTTCCTTGTGCTGTACATTCGGATTGTGTGGTTAGTCAATCTCCACCACATGTTCATAGCATATGCATGTGGAGGATCAGGATGATCCATCCATGAGGTCAGTGTTGTAATTCGTTCGTTGTTGATCCGTCTCTTTACTCAACGCTTAGAGTCATTGCACAGGGCTGCGGTGTCGTTCAGAATGTTGATCTTCAAGGTGTTATTCACTGTGGTTTCGTTCATAGGTTCCCGATCAGCCCCTATGCCCATCAGTACTGGCAGAATGAGTAGGTATATCAAAAACAGTGTTACACATGCTGCTATCCTCAGGTCAAAACATCTTGCGTGTCTCATAATCCGTTCCCATTGTCTTACTTCCATCATCTCAACTCAGTTCTTAGAATTGAAAGCTGTAGAATATCTCCAAACATCTCCTTCAATTTTAGTGTATTCAACTGTGATATGTCCTGTTGCTCTGTCTAGCACTGGACGATAGGTGGGTCTGGTTCTTGCAAAGATGTTGGTTCTCCCAAGCTCCTCTCTGTTGTCTGGATTTACATTTACATTTACATTTATACATTTGGCAGACGCTTTTATCCAAAGCGACTTGCATTACATTGTACTATACATTTGTACATTTTTTGTATAGTAAGCAAGTGGGGGTTAGGTGCCTTGCTCAAGGGCACCTCAGCCGTTACCCGCCAGCCCTGAGAATCGAACCAGCAACCTTCTGGTCATGAGTCCAACTCTCTAACCACTGGGCCACGACTGCCACTGGATGAACTCTTGAAGTGGTGAGGAAGACTGCTAAGATGCTCTCGTCTTGCTCTAGAAGTCGTCTCGTAGTGCTGATTGGCAGTTGTCCTAGGACCCATGGTCCTGTTGGCTCGAACAGGTAATATCTGGACTCTGCTGTCTTAAGTTCAAGCAGCCATTGGTCTTGCAATGTCAGCGGTACCACCCGCTTCCACATGGATCAGGTCACCAGTTCAGGTTATCAACCTGTCAGGTTCTGAAAAACATAATAACAAATACACAGCCGTGCACCAATGGCACTTGCAGTAATTCTGGTTATAGTTTTTGATAAAAAGTCAAAACTCTTAAGAGTCATGATGCCAAAATAACAAACAAAAGATAAACAAAAAATCTATCTATGTATTTAGCAAAAACTAAAAGCATATCTACGCTATGTCCCCAAATAAAATATACAATTCTAATCTCCCTTGCTTAGTCAAAAATTCATGAATCGTAAGCAGCATAAAAGAAAAGTGGCTTCCCTTTTACAATTCTAAGGCAAAGGGTTACTAATAAGCACAATGTTTAGTTATCTCGTCATGTTCATCATATTCGCTTGCATGCGCAAGCACACTTAGCATAATCTCATCATAATTTTTCATCAAATCAGTTCTCAACAACATTTGTTTGTTTGCGGCCTTAGCCATCATTGATCTCAGTAGAGGCAGAACACAACAAAACACTATACCAAAAACAGTGAGTACAATTGCTAATACTATTGCTATTTTGGTCAACCATGAGCTCCACGGGCCAAAGATTGAGTCCAGCCAGTCCCCAATGTCTTTATCAGAACCAGCATTTGCCGTCATTTCATCTCTCAAGTTCTTGAGCTTAGCCATGGCTTTTGTGAATGATCCATCTGGAGCAGTGTTATTAGGAATGTATGTACAACAATCATCTCCAAACATTACACACACTCCTCCTTTCTCTGCCAAAAGCCAGTTCAACGCCTGTCTGTTTTGCCAGGCCATCTTGCTTGTGGGAGCTAATTGCTCTCCAATTGCATCAAACGCATCATTAGTAAAGTTAATGAACCTCTGCTGGTTGTAGTATAGATAATTAATCCATTCTGTGTTCTTGTTTTGTGATATCCATATGAAAATAGATTCAAACCCTGATTTTACTTCATGTCTGGCTTTAAACTCATTGGGTATATTTCTGGGTTGGTCAATCGTGTCTAAATAAACATTAGGGTCAGTTTGGTATGCTCGCTTTACTCTATTCCTATTTGACTTAGATTCTACAAGTTCATCTAATTACCAATTAAACATAGTAATATCTTGTAATAGCTTTACTCTCGCACATAGGCCATTCCAATTTTCTGGGAGTGTCGCTCTCAATTTCTTCTCCCCACATAAGCAAAAGTAATCTGCTATAGCATTGAATTGTGTCTCATATGGCTTAATTAAAGGCCATCCTATGGTTTGATTCTCACAATCTTGCCAACTTCTGACTGTCAGATTGTCAGCTAGAGAGGCAGAGGCAAACTTATTGCTCCAGAATCTTATTGCTCCTTTCCTGGCAAACATCTCTTTGTTCAGATGCCATGTCGTTATGCAATTGCCTGGGAAGTTTCCCACGTCATCTCCATCGGTTTCGTGTGTTTTATTAAAGCACTCATAGTTGAGCGAATAGTCTACATCATAGACTGTTGGTACCTCAGCCTCATTAGGTGACAACTTCACATCTATGTTCCTACACTCTTCCCCCCACTGTGTGTGTTTGGCATGTTCACGCATCTCTGGGCATCCTGCCAAGGCTAAACATTCTGCTGGGCAAAAAGGCATATCTTTTCTTTTCAATAAGCAATGTTTGGCGTAATATCAAGCGCAATGTCTGTAATCATATGGGTTTGGAACTACAATCAGTTTGCTTAGTGGTGACGGTGTGCAGAACACACAGTCAATTAAATCAGATTGACCTACTGTAAAACGTGCCCACTTATACCACTCATTATGTATTGCACTGTCCAAAAGTCTTTAATACTGCTGTTGATCATCAGGGCAACGCCCAGTCTGGCAATGTCCATTCAAGTGCTGAGAAGTCGATGGTTGGGAAATCTGTGGACAAGGGGTGCTCATTGTGTGTCCCTCCGTCCTCGGGAGGCTCTGCAACGTGTTCATCAATGTAAGTGCTATGATGAGTACGTCCTGTACTTCTCTCCTCACTCGGGCCGGGCTGCAAATCACCCTGCCCCTTGATGCCCATGGTCTCTCTCCCCTCGGTCTCCTGTCCAGCATTTCTATCTTATGCTGGATTACATACTCCATGTATGTCAAGATCAGGTGCAGCCCCCTCGTCATGCGGCTTTGCTTGAAGCTCAGGCTCCTTTCTCTGCTTGGGCTGTGGCTGCTCCTGTCGCTCCCTTGGCTCCTGCTGGGGCTCCTCCTCTGGCCTCTGCTCCTGCTCCTCCTCTGGCCTCTGCTCCTGCTCCTCCTCTGGCCTCTGCTCCTGCTGCGGTATATCCTCTGCTCCCTGCTCCTGCTGTGGCTCCTGGCCCTCGTTGATTCCTCCTCTATCAACGACCGCTGGATGTCCTTCATCTTGATTTATGTGCTCTTCTTCCTCTGATGCCTCAGACTGATCCTCAGCTTCCTCCTGTACCTGGCCTGGATCTCTTTGTCTGAGCCTCGGAACTCTTGTACAATGGTTCAGATGATACCACGTAGTGCTTCCTTTGACCTGCACTGCTGTAGGTGTAGCTCTTACCACCTTGTAGGGACCTTCTTTCCTTGGTTCGTTCCACCTTCTCCGGAAAACTCTCAGGTACACATTGTCTCCTGGCATCACTGCACACGGGACCTCTTCATCCGCCTGAGGCTCCCGCCTTCGTTCCTGTGAAGATATGGCCTCATGTATAACAGTTAATTGTCTCATATACGTTCTCAATTCAATTTGTAACTGTTTCAAGGGTGGTCTGTCGTACGGGCCTCTCAAGTAAGGCACTGGCATTGGTCTGCCTGTGAGCATTTCATGTGGTGTCAAGTTTGTTATCCTATGGGTCTGCATGCGATAACTCATTAAGGCCAACGGAAGTGCATCTACCCAGTTCAGTTTGGTGTCTGCACAGATCTTATTTACCTTCTCCTTAATCGTACTATTCACGCGTTCCACTGCCCCTGGCTTTGGGGCCTATAAACGCAGCCTAATCGTTGTTTTATTCTTAATTGTTGCAGTACAGTTTTTACAGTTCTTTGAATGAATGCCGACCCATTGTCCGAGCTGATCTCAGATGGTATTTCGAATCGTGGAATCACTTCTCGGGTCAGAAACTTCACTACAGTCCCAGAGCCCTGGTCTGCCGATGGCACTGCCTCCACCCACCTACTGAATCTGTCAACAATCACTAACATGTACTTTTTACCTCTTACTGATTTTATCATGTCCACATAATCCATTACTAAGTGCTTGAATATGTCCTATTGGTGCTGAGGTCCCTTTTCTGATATTGTTCTGTGCGCATATCTCACATCCTGACAAGAAGTGGTCAACTGTTGCTTGTAAATACGGTGACCAGTATCCCTGTCTTCTTATTTTGTGGAGTATTTCACCTTGACTACAATGATCAAATCCATGTGCATCAGAGATTAACACTGTCAAAAGTACATGTGGAGCTATTATCATCCCTTCATGTGACCGCCATATTCCATTGACGTCCCTTTCCTGAGATTGCCAGAACAACCGAGGCCGCTCACTCTACCCGGCCGGGCGGAAGTGCTCGCAGGCGGCGTCGAGATCGTAAACAAAGGCGGGGGAAGCGCGGAGGACTAAGAGCTAAGCTAAAGCTAACACCGCACCGGCTCTCTTTACCCAGCATTTTCCTCGCCAATGTTCGGTCACTGGTGAACAAAATGGAGGAGATTCGACTCAGCATCACTTACAGCAAGAGACTTTTAAACTGTAATGTTATGATCTTCACGGAAACATGGCTACACAGCGGCATACCGGACAATGCTATTGATTTAGCAGGACGCCACACACTCCGGGCGGATAGAACATTAGATGGCTCCGGTAAGACCAGAGGTGGTGGATTGTGCATTTACATTAACAAAGCTTGGTGCACGAACTCTGTTATTGTCGGAAAACATTGTTCAGCTAACCTTGAGTTTCTCATGGTTAAATGTAGACCGTTTTATCTGCCACGGGAGTTCACTTCCACCATTATAACTGCAGCCTACATTCCCCCGGATGCTGATGCCAAGCTTGCTATGAAAGAACTTCATGCGGCCATCAGTAAACAACAGACTGCTCACCCGGAATCTGCGTTTATTGTTGCGGGAGATTTTAATCATTCCAACTTAAAGTCAGTTCTCCCCAAATTTCACCAGCATGTTTCCTGTCACACCAGAGGAAACAAAACCTTAGACCATGTTTACACAAACATGGCTGAAGCTTACGTTGCGACCCCCCTCCCCCACCTGGGACAGTCAGATCACCTTTCTTTGTTCCTCACCCCCAAGTATTCACCCCTCATCAATCGTGTGAAGCCATCAGTGAAGACCATCAAAGTGTGGCCTGTGGGGGCAGATTTCACACTCCAGGAAAGGTTTCTACACACAGACTGGAGTACATTTGCTTCTCAGGCCACCAGTGGCTCTCACACGGACATTGACTGCTACACCTCCTCTGTACTGGATTACATCAACATCACCATAGACAGTGTCACAACTCAGAAACAGATCATCACGTACCCAAATCAGAAGCCATGGATGAACAAGGAGGTGCGCCTCCTGTTGAAGGCACGCAATACTGCCTTCAGATCAGGTGATGCACAAGCCTACAGCACATCCAGAGCTAACCTGAAGAGGGGCATCAAAGAGGCCAAGCACTGCTACAAGCTAAAGGTAGAGGAGCACTTTTCCAACTCCGACCCTCGACGCATGTGGCAAGGCATCCAGGCCATCAGTGATTACAAACCCACCCACTCCACCCCCGCAGCCACTGATGTCCTCTTCCTGAACGAGCTCAATGACTTTTATGCTCGATTTGAGAGAGACAATAGAGAAACTGCCACCAAGCTCAAACCCTCAGTTGATCACCCTCCAATCACACTCTCCTCCATAGATGTCTGTAATGCACTGAGCCGGATCAGTGCGCACAAAGCCGCTGGACCAGACAACATCCCTGGACGTGTACTCAGGGCATGTGCTGAGCAGCTTGCTGGGGTTTTCACTGACATCTTCAACCTGTCTCTTGCCCAAGCAGCTGTGCCAACATGCTTTAAATGCACCTCCATTGTGCCAGTGCCAAAACACTCCAGCCCAAAGTGCCTGAACGACTACCGTCCTGTAGCACTGACACCCATTGTCATGAAGTGCTTTGAGCGGCTGGTCCTGGCACACCTGAAGGACTTTCTGCCATCCACATTGGACCCACACCAGTTTGCCTACCGCAGCAATAGGAGCACAGAAGATGCAGTTTCCATGGCACTGCACTCTGTGCTCACACATCTGGACAATAAGAACACTTATGCACGTATGTTGTTTGTTGACTTCAGCTCAGCATTCAACACTATCATTCCATCCAAGTTAATAGCCAAACTTGAAGACCTGGGCATTAACACCTCCCTATGCAATTGGATTATGGACTTTCTGACCAACAGACCACAGCAGGTGAGATCAGGCTCCATCTGCTCCACCACTATCACACTCAACACTGGTGTACCACAGGGCTGTGTGCTAAGCCCCTTCCTCTACTCCCTCTTCACCTCCGACTGCAAGCCTGTGAACGGATCTAACTCCATCATCAAGTTTGCGGACGACACTACGGTGATTGGTCTCATCAGCAACAACGATGAGACGGCCTACAGGAAGGAGATCCAGCACCTAGCCACATGGTGCAACAACAATAACCTGCTCCTTAACACCTCCAAGACAAAGGAGCTCATTGTGGACTTCAGGAAAGAGTCAAGAGGCACACATGACACCATCCACATCAATGGGATGGCTGTTGAACGTGTCTCCAGTTTCAAGTTCCTGGGGATCCACATCTCGGAGGACCTGTCCTGGACTACCAACACCTCCAGCCTGGTCAAGAAGGCTCACCAGCGCCTCTTCTTCCTGAGGACACTAAAGAAGAATCGGCTGTCCTCGGCTATCCTGGTGAACTTCTATCGCTGTGCAATAGAAAGCGTCCTGACCAACTGTGTCACAGTCTGGCATGGAAGCTGCTCTGTTGCAGAGCGCAAGGCACTGCAGCGGGTGGTGAAAACCGCCCAGCGCATCACAGGGACTCCACTTCCATCCATGGAGGACATCCAGAGGAAACGCTGTCTGCGTCGAGCTCGCAGCATTCTTAAGGACTCCTCTCATCCCGCTCACAGACTGTTTTCTCTCCTGCCCTCCGGCAGGCGTTTCAGGTGCCTCCGGACCAGGACCAGCAGACTAAAGAACAGCTTTTTTCCCAGAGCTGTCTCTTTATTGAACTCTGCCCCTCACTGATCCCACTGCCCCTCATTTACTACTACACTCTTCTCTCCCCCCTCATTGCACACCTGTCTTCACTTGTTATTTGCACTAATGGACTGTCTATACATAACATTTATGTTCATTTGCACTACCAGACTGCTCATTTGCACTGCCAACTGTTCATTACAGTACCGACTGTTTACTGTTTACTATGCATCTTGCACTCCTACACTTTAACTGAAATATGCAATAACTTCTTCCATTGCACTGTTACTTCGATAGCTTCTGTCCATAATTTATTTGCACTACTCTATATTTATCGCACTGCTGCTCACCATAGCCTAACTTATTGTATACAGCCACCTGTAAATTTCTGTTTATAGTAAAAGCCATCTGTACATTATGTTCATAATACATATCCATCTGTAAATTTCTGTTTATAGTAAAAGCCATCTGTATATTATGTTCATAGTATATATCCATCTGTAAATCTCTGTCTATAGCAATAGACATCTGTATATTATGTGCATAGTATATATCCATCTGTTAATTTCTGTTTATAGTAATAGCCATCTGTATATCATGATCATAGTATATATCCATCTGTAAATTTCTGTTTATAGTAAGAGACATCTGTAAATCATGGTCATAGTACATTTCCATCTGTAAATTACTTCTGTATATTTATTTATGTAACTTATGCAACCAATGTATATCCTGCACTTGCTGCTATTGCACTTCTGGTTAGACCCAAACTGCATTTCGTGGCCTTGTACTTGTACATGTGTAATGACAATAAAGTTGAATCTAATCTAATCTAATCTAATCTGTTGCCCCCCTTTGCCGCCATATTGACTGTTCAGTGGCACTTGCTTGCTCCTGTATCCTTCCTAAGTCTGCAACGCTTGGTTGAGGCTGTATAAGTATCATTTGTGCCATAATGGCAGTCTGGCAGCCTGAGGCCCTCTTAGCCTCGAGATCAGCAGCATTGTTTCCCCTTATTACAAAGTCATTTCCTTTTTTGTGAGCTTGACACTTAATTATTGCCAGCCATTTTGGCTGCATCAATGCTGTTATCAGCTGCACTATTTGTTCAGCATGTTGAATTGGGGTTCCATCACTCTTCCTGAATCCCCTTTGTTTCCACACAGCTCCATATAGTTGACAGACTCCTAGCGCATAAGCACTATCAGAATAGATATTTACAGTCTGTCCTTTTGCCAACTGGCATGCTGCTGTCAGGGCTTTGAGTTCAGCTAGCTGTGCGGAGCATGGCTGCTCACTTTGTTGTGATATTACAGTGACAAAGTCTTTTCCCTCTCTTCTTACTACTGAAAATCCTGCATGATTGCCTAAATGGTCTCTAAAACAAGACCCATCTATAAAGTAATCAGTGACTGCATCTAGCAGTGGTGTTGACTCTAAGTCAGGTCTGAGGCGTGTGAAGGCCAATGACTCTGCCACACAGTTATGGGGTGTGGCCTCATCTTCTAAGGGTATGAAATTGGCTGGGTTTACGGTTGCACATTGCTTTATTGTTACATCTGAATATGTCAGAAATGCTGAGTAAGCCAGGCTTCTTGCTTGTGTCAAAACAAACCTGCCTTGTTCTACCAATTCAACAACCTGGTGGGTATATATATACACTGGATAACCCATTGTCAATGATGAGACCTTCTCATATGTATAATATATGGCTGCAAGCCCTTGGTAGCAGGGCGGATATCCTTGCGCTACACTGTCAAGTCTTGTGCTATAAAATGCGATTGGCTGTTTTCCTCTGCCCTTACATGTCTCTTGCATTAATACAGCTGATGCATATCCTTCCTTTCTGTTGGCTACATACAAATGAAAAGGCTTTGTGTAGTCTGGGTTTGCCAATGCTGGTGCATTCTGTAATTCCTTTTTTATTGTTTCAAACGCCACCAGTGCATTATTGGTCCATGTTATTTTTACCCTCAAATTCTGCTGGCCTGCTTGTTTCATCAATGACCTCAAGGGTGCAGTCTTTATTGCATAATCTTCTATCCAGTCTGAGCTGAATCCAGTCATGCCTAGAAATGTCATCATCTGGCCTACAGTCTGTGGTAAGGGTGCTTTGCTTATTCCCTTGAGCTGATTCTGTGATATTGGTTTTATAAGCAATCGTTCTTCCCAGATACTCTACTTGAGGTAAGCAGTACTGTAGTTTTGCTTTAGAAGCTTTATGTCCTCCCTCTGCCAGTTTAGTCAAAACTTTCATAGAATCTTTGTGACACTGCTCTCATGAATTTGAGCATATGAGGATGTCGTCCACGTACTCCAGTAGCATGCTATCCATTACCAAATCTTCCAGATCAGCTTTTAGTAATTGATTAAAAATATGTGGTGCGTGTTTATATCCCTGAGCCAATTTTGTATATTGAATGTATATTGATTACCCTCATGTGTAAACGCAAACAAGTGTCTGCTTTCTTCTGCCAATGGTACACTGAAAAAGGCAGAGCAGAGATCAATTACTGTGAAGTATTTGGCATCCGGTGGGATATTTGTGAGCAAGGTGTGTGGATTAGGTACCTCTGCTGGATAATCCTCCACTATCTCATTAACTGCTCTCAGGTCATGCACTAATCGCCATTTTGACTTCTCTGCTTTGGTGACAGGCAGTGACAGGCAGTATAGGAGTGTTACAGTAGCTTGATGTTTTAATTAATACTCCTGCTGAAATTAATCCTTTAATAGTATCTCTGATGCCCTCTACTGCTTCAGGTCGCAGTGGATATGTATGCGGACCCGCTACACCGGAGCAGGATTTCACGTGCTTTCACGTCTTCGTGTCTCTACACGGCTCGCCCTATGCGGACCCGCTACACCGGAGTAGGATTTCGTGCACTCTTGTGCCTCTTGCGGACCCGCTACACCTGAGCAGGATTTCGCGCGCTCTTGCGCCTTCGCCTCTTGCGGACCCGCTACACCTGAGCAGGATTTCACGCGCTCTTGCGCCTTCTCCTCTTGCGGACCCACTACACCTGAGCAGGATTTCACGCACTCTTGCGCCTTCTCCTCTTGCGGACCCACTACACCTGAGCAGGATTTCACGCACTCTTGCGCCTTCGCCTCTTGCGGACCCGCTACACCTGAGCAGGATTTCGCGCACTCTTGCGCCTTCGCTTCTTGCGGACCCGTCACACCTGGACAGGATTTAGCACACTTTTGTGCCTTCGCCCATATGCAGACCTGTCACACCTGGGCAGGAATTCACACACGTCTCTCTCGAGATCTGGAAACCTTTCGTGTTTTTCAACAAAGTATATTATAAACATTAAATTTGTTCAATTTAGAAGAGGTCTTTGAGGACCAACGCCATTCAGGGTTTACCTTTAGTAGACCGCACAAACACTATTCTATATAAGCAAAAACGCTTACCTGTGTTTGGGCCCGTTTGTGCGATCCATTCTCTGGTTCACCCATCACGTTCGTCAGCCTCTCTGTCCTCTAGCCTTCTCCTGGCTGGCTCGCCAATTCTATGTTGTGGCGGATCGTCCTCCCAACAAAGAAAGAAGTCTCGCAGACAAGGGTTCCAGATGTCAAGAAGTCAACTTTATTTGCTCGAGCCAACAAAGTGAGATGCACTGAGTACAGTTCCCAACACATCTAAAATTACAGTGCTTTTGCTACATTTTTTATAAGATTTTTCAGGGCGTTCTCACATCACCCACCAATCATATTTACATGATGTAATTCTTTGCCAATCACATTTTGCATGATGTAACCTTTTTCCCATTAGTTCGTCCCCTTAGCACCTGCAACCATTAAATCTTAGTCTCCCTTTGTTAAAATCTAACTGTGGCCGGCACTGTCCGGAATCATGCGCTTCTCCCCAATCCTTCCTACGCCTTTTCAATGGCGCCTTATCACGTATCCTTGAAGCATGACTCTCGCTGACTCTGGATTTCGTGCACTTAGTTCAATGTTATCTAGTGTGTGTGTGTGTCTTACTGATTTAAACAAATTAAAATATATTCTGTGTACATGGCGTACGTGCAGTACGTGTTCCGTGCTCTCATGTGCTCTACTTGAGGCCTACATTTGGCCTATAACATGTGTGCATAAAGTGACTGTTATATCAGTGAATTATCAGTGAATTCAGTGAGTATTCATATTATAATGATATGAATTAAAAACAGTGAATATAAAATAACTACCATATCATAGAAAAACCACCATAAGATCAACACCAATCTTACTGAATTTGGAAATCTTAATGTTTAGATTACACTTAAACCTGCTAGAGAAATACTGTCAAAACTGGGCCCTGACAGTGAATCTGAAAAAAATTAAAGTCATGATCTTCCAGAAAAAAGCCAGATTACAGGATAACAGATACACATTCACTCTGGGAAACACTACATTAGAACACACTTTACACTACAACTATCTCGGCCTAAAAATCAGCGCGTCAGGAGGTTTTGGTCTGGCAGCCAGACGAGCATTTTACGCCATTAAAGGCAAATTTACTCCAACAGACATTACTGTTACAGTCTGCTGTAAAATCTTTGACAGTGTTATTATGCCTATAGCTCTGTACGACTGTGAGGTTTGGGGTCCACAGTGTCTGACAGATTACACCAAATGGGATAAACACCCCATAGAATCTGAATTCTGTAGAAACATCTTAAGAGTTCAGAGAAGAACACCAACTAATGCATGCAAGGCCGAATTAGGCAGATATCCCCTAACAATACATATCCAAAACATTCCCTTAAATTCTGGACACACCTAAACTCAAGTTCCCCGAACACACTACAATATGAAGCACTTAAAACCCAAGAGCTGAGACCTATAACCAGTCCCATCTGCCAGCTGGCTCTGAAACTTCAGACCAGCACTACTGAACAAACCCAAATCAGAATAAACCAAATTACCAAAGTAATTTAAACCACTGGGAAAATGAGAGAAAAAACCAAAGTAAACTAGAATGTTACCGGGCCCTAAACAGAAAATACAACCTGGCAGATTATCTCTACACTGTTGGTGATGTAAAACAGAGACAGATCCTGACCAAATACAGTCTGGCCATGTGTATAGAGTCAACAAGGAGAAACAATAACTACTTGAAGGAATAGTTTGTGGTTGCTGATGACATTGGGAGCATGACAGAGTGGTGGGTGTTCTTCAGTATTAGAGTAGATACCTTGCCAAATCCATGCTGTCAACCTATTTAAATGGATTTTAGCGGGACAACTATATTTGCATAGACCACATACGACAACACACTGATTAATTGAAATTGATAGCTGTTTACCTTTCAGCTATCAGGGTATATTTATAGGCCAAGTGCCCTATTTGTTAGAGGAAAATAGACTATTCATAGGTCACACACTTGAATTTTAGTCAGACTTATGTAATAACAATTGATTTGTTATTTTTTTATGACATTTTTTAAGTTTTATAATTAATTTGCTCAAAACACATTGGAAATAAGGTTGTTCTGCTAAATGCAGTCAGTGTGAAAGTGTGCTGTATTTAATTTCTTGTCCATTTATATGTTGATAAAACAAAACTTTGGTTAAAGCATCACGTCACGGGCAATTCCAGTGTTATGGATGTGACATAAACATTCAGAGAATGTATTTGTTCACAATAAAAAAAGGAAAACATGCGATATGGATGTGGCATAAAAAGGACACGGTTTTTAAGAGACGACAAACTTTGTACGATTTCTGTGAATTAAAATGGTCAAACCTGAAGCAAATATAGCCACCAAATAGAGAAGGGATGCCTCTTCTTAGAACAAAGTATTTATGTTTCCATTTATGAGGAATATGTGGACGTACCAATCCTGAAAATGGCACATATAGCTGACTATGAAAAATCATGCACTAAACCCCCGCAATTCGTTTAGGATTAGGGTGCTTTAAAAGCTTGGGACTCCACATGGGTACCAAATGTTGCTATCTGTGCTGTTAGTATAGTACAAACTTGGTAAGGTTGACATTTTTACAGAATTGCTATCATGTTATCTTGGTGATTGCGTTTTGATGCTTAGGGAGTTCAAAAGGAATTTAATATGAAGACATTCATCAGAAAAACAACTGTAGAGATGTTCATGTTCAGGATAAAGAGAAAAAAAACACGAAGTGAAATCCCAGATTTAGATGTAAACGTATAAGAGGAAGAATATCGCCGTATCTTGTCAGAAAGTGACGCTAGATGAGCATTCATTTACTTGTGTTTCCTCTTTAGAGTTTTGAGAAGATCATATAAACACATCACATCTGTCTGGCCAGAACTCTGTCAGTTACTGTGGTTAGCTTGAGAAAACCTTAACTAGGTGACTAGTGCGCAGTAAATGAATAAACAAAGAAATCAGTTTGGAATCTTTATTAATATTTGTCAAACATGTTAGAGTCATAAATCATGTTACACAGCAAATTTAATCTGAAAATAAATGTTGAAAATCTGTACAATAAGAAAAAAAAGTTAAATGCTGAAAGGAAACTAAAGCTGGATCTTGTGCGGATGATCAATACTGCATGAGCACCATTCAAGTCCTCGTTTTTTAGACAAACCCTTTTTTTAAGTGAATCCCACAAGACCTCTTTTCTTGGGTCGTTTCACTCATCAAGAACATGGATCTTGATTCAAGAATTTAGACATTTGCACTGGAAATCAAGACACACGTTACATTTTTTGCAGTCTAGAGACCTTCAGCTCCACCAAACATCCCATAAATCACCACATTCACCAGACACAGTCAACATGACACACACACACACACACACACAAACATTCACTCACACCTACACCCACAACACAATGCTTTGATATAAAGCTCAAGAGACTGTAGTGTTTAAAAGCTGGAATGTTGCACCTGCATTCCGAAGTCCAAATGGCATCAGGTGAAGCAAAGGCAGAAATCTCTGATTTTTCAGTAAGTGGTACCTGCCAGTAGCTCTTTAGTAAATAAAGTTTGGTAACAAACATTGCATTTCCCACACGATCCACAATCCTCAATTCGTGGTAATGAGAAAGTCAAAGCATTGGACTTCCTATAATCTGTACAGAATCTAGACATACCATCCAGTTTAGGGACTAACAAACATGGTGAACACCAGGGACTACTACTGGGTATGGCCAAACCATGTTGTAGCAGATACTGAGTTTCTTGTTTCATGAGGTTTCTTTTAACAGGATTAACCCGGTAAGCATTCTGCTTAACAGAAGTATGCAAACCAACATCAATGTTATGACTTAAGACATGTGTTGTAGTGGAAATATCACCAAATAAACATGCATAATCACCAGACTGATTACTGAGATCAGCTTGGACAAAATCTGAAAAATGTGCAAATTTGGTACTCAAAGTCTGTAAAATTTCAGAATTAAGCAAACGACTCAGCAAAAATTATGCACTACTCATCTTCAAATTATCACTCTCAGGAGAGTAGTCAGATAGAGACACATTCACAGACGAACCTGTAACAACTGACACAGAGTCCTGAGAGACATCAGCACTTTCCACATATGCGGTCAGAGATATTTACAATGTAGTCAGTTTCTCCTAACTTTGCCTGGATTTTGTAAGGACCAACAAACTTAGCTCTTGACGATGATCCTGGTATGGGTAACAAAACCAAAACTTTATCTCCAATCTGACAAGAACGCTGCAAAGCCCCCTTATCATAATGAGTTTTCATCCATTCTTGAATCATGCTCAGTGACTTCCTTGCCAACTCCAAGGCAGCATGTAGCCACTCGTGAAAATCACTGACATGGTTCAAGACATTTTTAGACTGTGGAGTGTGACTGACATAACAACTGCTCTTGCAAAATGGGGTATAACCTAGTTATGCAATAAGTAATGCAAAACATTTCGATAGCTTTAATTACAGACTAATACTATTAATACTAATATTAATACTACGTAACGCCTCAGGGAATCTTGTTGTTGCTCACATTAAAGTTAGCAAATACAAATTTCCCCATTTTGTCTTTGGCAAAAAGGGCCAACACAGTCAATCAAGATACTCTCAAAAGGTTCTCCTAGCACTGGGAATTGACTACACTAAATTTGACTACATCAGACTTCATTGACGGCCAAAAGAAACACTTTCACAGGTTATCATAGGTCTTTCTAACTCCAACATGGCCAGATAATTTCTGATCATGTGCAACACTCAAAACATGTTGCCGGTACAGCTTTGAAACTACAACCTGATATACTGTACTCCATTCATTGTCAGTTTTAGCTGGAGACCATTTACGCATAAGGACCTCGTCATTGCAATAATATGCCACACTGTGTTTTGGCAAATTGCTTAACTGTAGTCTTAAAGTAAGAACTCAAGGTTGAATCAGAATGTTGTGCTCTGCTTAATTCTAATTTACCTAAAGGAAGGTTTACATTAGGAATAGCACATACATTCAACTCACCAGTGTCATCTTTTACAGATGTACAAAGATCTTCTGCAGATGTAACAGGGCTCAGTAACTGGATGAGAAACTTTTTATTGTTGAACTCAGACAAAACAGAAGTACAGAAGCGAGTGTTTTACTTCTGCGTCGGACCTACGCCATAGAAAAAACAAAAAAATAAAAACTTCTGGGTGCAATGATGAGACAAGGATTCAGAGGAAACATTTTGTTTGTAGGACATACGGTTTAAAAATTATGACCCAAAATGTGTGTGCATCTTTGGACTGTTGGTGGCGCTAAAGGCTTTGAGTTAGAGGACTCAAACTTGCTGCAGTAACATATAGGACTGTCCTCTAATGGTGTGCAAAATGTAATAACTTTCGTATGTACACACACACACACACACACACACACACACCTATTTGTTTACCTATATTAGTGAGGACCTTGACAGAACAGAGCACTTATGAGGGCTAGGCATTGTAAGGGCCATAGAATTTTTTTTATAAATTGATCACCATTAGGTGGCACCAGAAGCACCTAAATCACTTTAAACATGATGACAAGAAAACACACACATGACAAAATATGTGACTTGCGAGGTCGCGCTCTGCACTTTAAATGTGACGTCAACCATTACCACTTCCGGGTCCAAACATACCAAAGGCAAACAATAACCAATAAAAGCGGTTTGCTAGGGGACATTCTTCAGTCGTATGTCTTTTAATAGATATTGTCATAATGTCCATTGAAATATTTATTAAAACATTTAAACATTATCATAATGTCATTATCAAATATGAACGCTTTACATTAGATGCACCTACAGACATGACTTGTACGATCTGATCATTATTATAGCATTAGCCTATAGCATGATGAATAATTGCTGATGCCTTATCTAAATGCTTATTTCCTCTACGTGTGTGTGTGTGGTTATATATTTTATGTGCTATAAAAATAAGTGGTTAAAAAAACAATATGTTGTTAATTCTTTTATTTTATTACAAGAGATGGCCTCACCAAACAATTTTTTTTATTATTGAGTACAAAATATTAATACAACAAAATGGCACCTCAATATGTTCAACAATATGAAACATTTATTTTCAATATTTACAAAAGTCTTTTGATTTCTCAAACACAAAGTACGGACTGCCTTGAATAAGAGAACTGTAAATAAAGTGCTTTGATTTCTGACAAAATACAAAAGTCTTCCGATTTCTAAACAAAGTACGGACCGCCCTGAATAAGAGAACTGTAAATAAAGTGCTTTGATTTCTGACAAAATACAAAAGTCTTCTGATTTCTCAAACAAAGTACGGACCGCCTTGAAAAGAGAACTATGTAAATAAAGTGCTTTGATTTCTGACAAAATACAAAAGTCTTCCGATTTCTCAAACACAAAGTACGGACCGCCTTGAATAAGAGAACTGTAAATAAAGTGCTTTGATTTCTGACAAAATACAAAAGTCTTCCGATTTTTAAACAAAGTACGAACCGCCCTGAATAAGAGAACTGTAAATAAAGTGCTTTGATTTCTGACATAATAATACTGAACAAGTCATCCTCCTTAAGAAACAAAAAAAATAGAATTCCATACTACTAACAACAGAGTAACTGTGGTAAGTTTCTTCATCATGCTTTGAATCGTGTTATGTACAACGTTTTTTATATCACGCCACGATCTTGAGCTTAGAACAGAATTTGCGTCCAGACATGACAAACATTCTGCCTTCCCAGGTAATTTTCGCAATGCAAGAAACTTGCGCAGTGTCTGCTTTACGGCCAACTGTTCCTCGGGACTCCACGGCCTCCTAGGGGCTTTCTTTCCTAAAACACAAAAACACAAATCAACCAACCAATCCCTACAAAAAGTTGTTGCTATATGTATATATCTGAAAGAGATACATGTGAAAATCCAGATTCAGAGTGTCATGATTTGATGCATCTTGTCTGCCTTTTTTATTAATTTGGTTCATAATGAAAGTCAATTAAATTCAAAATATTTTTTCAAACAAATTGATGCAATTCAATTTAACACCTCAATTCAGTTAACTTTTAAAGGAGTTTATTTGGAAAACTGACTATTAGTGAATTACCCTGCTACAGCATGGAAAAAAAATGTTATCACATTTGTATTTGGACCACAATATGCTCTGTGCACATCTCAGACCAGGTGTGTGCCTCTCATCAACTGTAAACATTTCTTTACATTAAATTCATTAAATCAGATTGCCTACCCCCATTAGTGTATGCTGTGTTATGCAGAAGAAAAACACACCAGCTCCAGTCCAGATCCAGCACCCCACAAAGACATCTGTGAAAAAATGACGCAGGCCCATGCAAGGACTTTAGACTTGTGTAGGTGTTTGTTGTACCATACTTTTTGATTATACATTGTCTGTCTTTAAAAAATGCATATATGATACAGCCTGGAAGATAAATAATGTTTTTAAACAAGGTTCTCAGTATCAGGACTTAATCATCTGATATCTGGACATTTTCACAACATTCACTTTTTAAAACTGCCCACAAGTATTTAAATTATGAATGGCAAGTTTTTGCAAATATCTTTAAGAAACAACAATATACATTTAAAAAGGCATTATTCTTTGTAAAATAAAATAAGTCTAATGAAATTATCCCCAAACACATTCTCAGAAACATTTAATGTAAACATATTTATTTATTTAATATGTTAAAGGAAAGGGTTTTCAAAGGTAAATGAAAAGCAAAGTTGGATGTTCCCCACTTTTTTGCTGATGCCGAAAAATTATCCGAATCGTGAGTCAAACCATACGTTTTGTGATTTGCTGTTGAACCACTACTCTTCAGCTATGGGGAAGTGTAAGTTTAGTGATACCTGGCTTGAAAATCCCCCAGAATTTAAGGCTTGGCTAGCCAATTGCTAACAAAGTTTTTGAAGCATACTAGTGTTCAAAAAAGAAATAAATCTGGAAACGTTGGGGGTGCGTTTTTTATGTTGTAATACAGGTCTTAAAATTCATTCATAATGTCTTTAAAAAGTCTTATGTTTGACTTGGTGAAACCTGCAGAAACCCTTTATATGTAACATTATATTTAATATTTATATAGTATCGGTTAGTCGTGGGCCGGTTATGGCATTAACAATTTTAAAAAAGGGCACTAAAAAGGCATTTAAAAGCATTAAATTAGGTTTGGTGTGATACCTGCAGAAACCCTGTGTTGCATTGGTTTCTTCATAGACACAACGTTCAGCTCAATTGCTTTTTTTTAAAAAAAAGGCTCGTGTACTGTTCCAGAACATGGTGGATAATGTTTATTTTACATTTAATTTACATTTATGCATTTGGCAGACGCTTTATCCAAAGCGACTTACATTACATTGTACTATACATTTGTACATTTTGTATAGTAAACAAGTGGGGGTTAGGTGCCTTGCTCAAGGGCACCTCAGCCGTTACCCATCTGACCTGAGAATCGAACCAGCAACCTTCTGGTCATGAGTCAACTCTCTAACCACTGGGCCACAACTGCCTCAGTCATATTTTAACCTAATGAACATGTCACGACTCTGGATTGTAAGAGTTTTGGCTTTATTTGATTAATAACTACTCTGATATTTGATTCTTCATAGACACGCAATGTTGCGTCAGAGTAAATTATATAGCGCTGTCCCGTCTTGCAGGCTGTAGCCCAGTGGTTCTGAAACGTTTTCATTGTCCCTTTGTAAAGGGTGCATTGCTTGTGCCCCCCCAAGACTTATGATCTTAAACTTAAAAAGTATCATTATACCAAAAACATATACTACACAATGCTGCAATATAAATTCTGCAGCAGGAAGTCAACCACAGATATGTAGACATTTTCATAATAACCGTACTTGTCAAACTACAATCATACACAGGCTACAACAAGAAAAAGCATACAGCAGGGGTAGGGCAAGCATTACACAAATAGTTAGAATAATCTATATACATTAAGATTAAATGTACAGTAGACCTGTAGGGGCAGTTGTGGCCTAATGGTTAGAGAGTCGGACTCGTAACCAGAAGGTTGCCGGTTCGATTCCCAGGCCCTTGAGCAAGGCACCTTAGCACCGTTTGCTCCCGGGCGCTGCAGTGATAGCTGCCCACTGCTCCGGTGTATGTGTGTTCACGACTTGAAGTGTGTGTGTGTCACTATTCACTGGTTGGGTTAAATGCATGAGAGGGTCACCATATCTGACAAAATGGGTCACTTTCGCATACATATATTATAATATATTCATATAAATAATAAATATTCATTTAGATTTATGAATAAACAATACTGAAAGCTGCATTTGCACTACTATAAAGTTTTGCTGTTATTAATTCAAAATTTATGGTGATCACCATATGGCTCACTTCGCTTTATCATATATTTTACACTGCTTTTTATTATAGCTATGCAATAAACATTAAAGTGACATCACAATTTTATGTTTAGGACAACCTGTCGTGTGTTCATATGTGTTGCTAACGGCAAATGGTTGCAGTGTGTGTTAAATTGGACTGTCAAGGTGTTTTAATTTATACTAATAAAGCAATAATTGGTTTTATTATATTTTTTTCTTGATTGCAGGAAAACCACCATAAATAGTCTGGAATGTTATTTAGAGAACTTGTGAATTATGTACACGCATTGATTCAGTACCATGCAGGAAGGTTACATGGGGTTGACCATCACATACTCTT
>JAOTQM010000011.1:0-340210 GCA_026939265.1 Oreonectes daqikongensis
AGTCACCAAAGGTACATATTAATGCTTCCTGTGACAAGACATAGTTTTTCCTCTCCAACGTTGAAGCTTGAAGATGGTAGTGTGTTTTATGGGTATGTGAGCCTAATAGGTATGTTTCCCCTACATTTATGTTGTGCCAAGTATTAACCATGTATTTGTACCATTCCCTTTCCCGCCATATGCTTGTGTTTGACACACATTATATTAGTGCATTTAATTTTACTCGGTGGTTTCTTTATTTAAATAGTGATCTCCAATGAGATTGTTGTGGCAGATCGTCCTCCCAACAAAGAAAGAAGTCTTGCAGACAAGGGTTCCAGATGTCAAGAAGTCAACTTTTTTGCTCGAGCCAACAAAGTGAGATGCACTGAGTACAATACCCAACACATCTAAAATTACAGTGCTTTTTCTACATCTTTTATACAGATTTTTCAGGGCGTTCTCACATCACCCACCAATCATATTTACATGATGTAGTCTTCACCCATCACATTTTGCATGATGTAACCTTTTTCCCATTAGTTCCCTTAGCACCTGCAACCATTAAACCATAGTCTTCCTTTGTTAAAATCTAACTGTGGCCGGCACTGTCCGGAATCATGCGCTTCTCCCCAATCCTTCCTACGCCTTTTCAATGGCGCCTTATCACGTATCCTTGAAGCATGATTCTCGCTAACTCTGGATTTCGTGCACTTAGCTCAATGTTATCTAGTGTGTGTGTGTCTAACTGATTTAAACAAATAAAATATATTCTGTGTACATGGCATACGTGCAGTACGTGTTCCGTGCTCTTATGTGCTCTACTTGAGGCCTACATTTGGCCTTTAACAAGTGTGCATAAAGTGACTGTTATATCAGTGAATTATCAGTGAATTCAGTGAATATTATATTCTAATGATATGAATTAAAAAACAGTGAATATAAAATAACTACCATATCATAGAAAAAACCAGATATAATCCCCCCTTTGAGGCTGAAAAGCCTATACACAACCAGAGGTAACCAAAAATACTGTCAAACACCAACAGGAGATCATACTCAGCTGCAATAACAGTCACCAAAGTGCGGTGAAAGAAACAAAATAAGGGCTATAAAGTGAACGGAAGACCGAACACTACAAAAAGTGCTTAGGAAAAAGGGCTCATATTCGGATGGCGAGGGCAGTGAGGTTAGAAATATGTCAGCAACATTAAAAGTTGCCTAAGAGCAAGCTAAAAAATCTCCCATGTGCTACGATTATCCCATGATATGGATAACTCTAGCTCAAAACCCCCAACCACCACGCTCAATCATTGGGCCACATTATGGTAAGTACGGTTAATGTGAGCAACATTACGTGGCACGAGTAGTATATCACCATTTGGCGTGGAACAGTAGATGAAGCAGCTCTCTGAAACAGCTTCATCATGCATGGGCATAGACACAAAAATAACAGAATGGGTACAAGTATACAGACTGTCATGATTACCACATTGGTCAATTTAGTGAAGATGTTTTCAACCAGTCCCAACCCAAAGTCTCTGACTCATCCTCAGAATTGGTCAAAAGTCTGGTGATGGAAGTAATGTTCCGCATTCCCTCGTCGATGAGATGTCCGTCCGCGTCGTTCTCTGGAATGTAGGTACAGCAAGATGCACCTATTGTTGCACAAACTCCTCCTTTTGCTGCTGTCAGCTGGTCCAAGACCAAGCGACTTTGCAAAGCTGTCAGGCGTAGTCCTCGTAGTTCCTCCTTGATGCCATCCATCAGGACGTTGGTTGTATTCAGGAATGAGACAAGCTCATATCTGGTGATTTCCACTTCATCCGTCATGACGCAACACCCAGTGCAGGACTGAAAACAGCTGAAACTTTCTCAACCATTGTCCATATACGATGAGTTTTTGGCACTGGGCTGCTCTGTAGAAAGTTGAAGAGTCCTCTCCTTGTCCGTATCAGATTTGTGGACTGGTGTGGTATGATGATAGCTCCTCCATGTAGTTGAACTAGTGCACACAGTCCTGTCCAATTCCTTGGCAGAGATAAAAACATTTTGTATCCACACAGCCAATAGTAGTCTTCCAATACTCCTGTACCGCCTTCATCAGGAACATGAACTGTAGAACAGTCTGCCGTGCACTGCTTATACTCGTTTTCCATATAGGACAAATGTAGACGTGCGACATACTGCTGACTCAGAACATTGTCAAACATGTCATCAACAGTGGCTGAGTAAGGATTTCTTGTCACTATACTACGTAGACACTTCAAACAGCTACGTCAAGTTTTCTACTGTTCGTTGTTTCATTGAATACGCTAGAACATTTACCTTGGTATCTTTCCAGGCCATAAACTCCTGCAGCCCTGCTGTAGCAGATTAGATCATTCGGGACCTCTCAAACCGTCGCAACTTGGCCAAACAATGTTCTAGCTATCTTAATTTGTTTAAAAGTTCCATCTTTGTGATACCACGCAGTGTCGTCGTTTACTAGTGATGCCGCCACCGCTACCGCAGTTACTTCTAGTGTATCAGGAACTTGATGGGGCCACCAGTCTCCTCCTGTGGTGCTAAGTGGAAACTGTGCACATACATAACAGTTCCTTGTGCTGTACATTCGGATTGTGTGGTTAGTCAATCTCCACCACATGTTCATAGCATATGCATGTGGAGGATCAGGATGATCCATCCATGAGGTCAGTGTTGTAATTCGTTCGTTGTTGATCCGTCTCTTTACTCAACGCTTAGAGTCATTGCACAGGGCTGCGGTGTCGTTCAGAATGTTGATCTTCAAGGTGTTATTCACTGTGGTTTCGTTCATAGGTTCCCGATCAGCCCCTATGCCCATCAGTACTGGCAGAATGAGTAGGTATATCAAAAACAGTGTTACACATGCTGCTATCCTCAGGTCAAAACATCTTGCGTGTCTCATAATCCGTTCCATTGTCTTACTTCCATCATCTCAACTCAGTTCTTAGAATTGAAAGCTGTAGAATATCTCCAAACATCTCCTTCAATTTTAGTGTATTCAACTGTGATATGTCCTGTTGCTCTGTCTAGCACTGGACGATAGGTGGGTCTGGTTCTTGCAAAGATGTTGGTTCTCCCAAGCTCCTCTCTGTTGTCTGGATTTACATTTACATTTACATTTATACATTTGGCAGACGCTTTTATCCAAAGCGACTTGCATTACATTGTACTATACATTTGTACATTTTTTGTATAGTAAGCAAGGGGGGTTAGGTGCCTTGCTCAAGGGCACCTCAGCCGTTACCCGCCAGCCCTGAGAATCGAACCAGCAACCTCTGGTCATGAGTCCAACTCTCTAACCACTGGGCCACGACTGCCACTGGATGAACTCTTGAAGTGGTGAGGAAGACTGCTAAGATGCTCTCGTCTTGCTCTAGAAGTCGTCTCGTAGTGCTGATTGGCAGTTGTCCTAGGACCCATGGTCCTGTTGGCTCGAACAGGTAATATCTGGACTCTGCTGTCTTAAGTTCAAGCAGCCATTGGTCTTGCAATGTCAGCGGTACCACCCGCTTCCACATGGATCAGGTCACCAGTTCAGGTTATCAACCTGTCAGGTTCTGAAAAACATAATAACAAATACACAGCCGTGCACCAATGGCACTTGCAGTAATTCTGGTTATAGTTTTTGATAAAAAGTCAAAACTCTTAAGAGTCATGATGCCAAAATAACAAACAAAAGATAAACAAAAAATCTATCTATGTATTTAGCAAAAACTAAAAGCATATCTACGCTATGTCCCCAAATAAAATATACAATTCTAATCTCCCTTGCTTAGTCAAAAATTCATGAATCGTAAGCAGCATAAAAGAAAAGTGGCTTCCCTTTTACAATTCTAAGGCAAAGGGTTACTAATAAGCACAATGTTTAGTTATCTCGTCATGTTCATCATATTCGCTTGCATGCGCAAGCACACTTAGCATAATCTCATCATAATTTTTCATCAAATCAGTTCTCAACAACATTTGTTTGTTTGCGGCCTTAGCCATCATTGATCTCAGTAGAGGCAGAACACAACAAAACACTATACCAAAAACAGTGAGTACAATTGCTAATACTATTGCTATTTTGGTCAACCATGAGCTCCACGGGCCAAAGATTGAGTCCAGCCAGTCCCCAATGTCTTTATCAGAACCAGCATTTGCCGTCATTTCATCTCTCAAGTTCTTGAGCTTAGCCATGGCTTTTGTGAATGATCCATCTGGAGCAGTGTTATTAGGAATGTATGTACAACAATCATCTCCAAACATTACACACACTCCTCCTTTCTCTGCCAAAAGCCAGTTCAACGCCTGTCTGTTTTGCCAGGCCATCTTGCTTGTGGGAGCTAATTGCTCTCCAATTGCATCAAACGCATCATTAGTAAAGTTAATGAACCTCTGCTGGTTGTAGTATAGATAATTAATCCATTCTGTGTTCTTGTTTTGTGATATCCATATGAAAATAGATTCAAACCCTGATTTTACTTCATGTCTGGCTTTAAACTCATTGGGTATATTTCTGGGTTGGTCAATCGTGTCTAAATAAACATTAGGGTCAGTTTGGTATGCTCGCTTTACTCTATTCCTATTTGACTTAGATTCTACAAGTTCATCTAATTACCAATTAAACATAGTAATATCTTGTAATAGCTTTACTCTCGCACATAGGCCATTCCAATTTTCTGGGAGTGTCGCTCTCAATTTCTTCTCCCCACATAAGCAAAAGTAATCTGCTATAGCATTGAATTGTGTCTCATATGGCTTAATTAAAGGCCATCCTATGGTTTGATTCTCACAATCTTGCCAACTTCTGACTGTCAGATTGTCAGCTAGAGAGGCAGAGGCAAACTTATTGCTCCAGAATCTTATTGCTCCTTTCCTGGCAAACATCTCTTTGTTCAGATGCCATGTCGTTATGCAATTGCCTGGGAAGTTTCCCACGTCATCTCCATCGGTTTCGTGTGTTTTATTAAAGCACTCATAGTTGAGCGAATAGTCTACATCATAGACTGTTGGTACCTCAGCCTCATTAGGTGACAACTTCACATCTATGTTCCTACACTCTTCCCCCCACTGTGTGTGTTTGGGCATGTTCACGCATCTCTGGGCATCCTGCCAAGGCTAAACATTCTGCTGGGCAAAAAGGCATATCTTTTCTTTTCAATAAGCAATGTTTGGCGTAATATCAAGCGCAATGTCTGTAATCATATGGGTTTGGAACTACAATCAGTTTGCTTAGTGGTGACGGTGTGCAGAACACACAGTCAATTAAATCAGATTGACCTACTGTAAAACGTGCCCACTTATACCACTCATTATGTATTGCACTGTCCAAAAGTCTTTAATACTGCTGTTGATCATCAGGGCAACGCCCAGTCTGGCAATGTCCATTCAAGTGCTGAGAAGTCGATGGTTGGGAAATCTGTGGACAAGGGGTGCTCATTGTGTGTCCCTCCGTCCTCGGGAGGCTCTGCAACGTGTTCATCAATGTAAGTGCTATGATGAGTACGTCCTGTACTTCTCTCCTCACTCGGGCCGGGCTGCAAATCACCCTGCCCCTTGATGCCCATGGTCTCTCTCCCCTCGGTCTCCTGTCCAGCATTTCTATCTTATGCTGGATTACATACTCCATGTATGTCAAGATCAGGTGCAGCCCCCTCGTCATGCGGCTTTGCTTGAAGCTCAGGCTCCTTTCTCTGCTTGGGCTGTGGCTGCTCCTGTCGCTCCCTTGGCTCCTGCTGGGGCTCCTCCTCTGGCCTCTGCTCCTGCTCCTCCTCTGGCCTCTGCTCCTGCTCCTCCTCTGGCCTCTGCTCCTGCTGCGGTATATCCTCTGCTCCCTGCTCCTGCTGTGGCTCCTGGCCCTCGTTGATTCCTCCTCTATCAACGACCGCTGGATGTCCTTCATCTTGATTTATGTGCTCTTCTTCCTCTGATGCCTCAGACTGATCCTCAGCTTCCTCCTGTACCTGGCCTGGATCTCTTTGTCTGAGCCTCGGAACTCTTGTACAATGGTTCAGATGATACCACGTAGTGCTTCCTTTGACCTGCACTGCTGTAGGTGTAGCTCTTACCACCTTGTAGGGACCTTCTTTCCTTGGTTCGTTCCACCTTCTCCGGAAAACTCTCAGGTACACATTGTCTCCTGGCATCACTGCACACGGGACCTCTTCATCCGCCTGAGGCTCCCGCCTTCGTTCCTGTGAAGATATGGCCTCATGTATAACAGTTAATTGTCTCATATACGTTCTCAATTCAATTTGTAACTGTTTCAAGGGTGGTCTGTCGTACGGGCCTCTCAAGTAAGGCACTGGCATTGGTCTGCCTGTGAGCATTTCATGTGGTGTCAAGTTTGTTTATCCTATGGGTCTGCATGCGATAACTCATTAAGGCCAACGGAAGTGCATCTACCCAGTTCAGTTTGGTGTCTGCACAGATCTTATTTACCTTCTCCTTAATCGTACTATTCACGCGTTCCACTGCCCCTGGCTTTGGGGCCTATAAACGCAGCCTAATCGTTGTTTTATTCTTAATTGTTGCAGTACAGTTTTTACAGTTCTTTGAATGAATGCCGACCCATTGTCCGAGCTGATCTCAGATGGTATTTCGAATCGTGGAATCACTTCTCGGGTCAGAAACTTCACTACAGTCCCAGAGCCCTGGTCTGCCGATGGCACTGCCTCCACCCACCTACTGAATCTGTCAACAATCACTAACATGTACTTTTTACCTCTTACTGATTTTATCATGTCCACATAATCCATTACTAAGTGCTTGAATATGTCCTATTGGTGCTGAGGTCCCTTTTCTGATATTGTTCTGTGCGCATATCTCACATCCTGACAAGAAGTGGTCAACTGTTGCTTGTAAATACGGTGACCAGTATCCCTGTCTTCTTATTTGTGGAGTATTTCACCTTGACTACAATGATCAAATCCATGTGCATCAGAGATTAACACTGTCAAAAGTACATGTGGAGCTATTATCATCCCTTCATGTGACGCCATATTCCATTGACGTCCCTTTCCTGAGATTGCCAGAACAACCGAGGCCGCTCACTCTACCCGGCCGGGCGGAAGTGCTCGCAGGCGGCGTCGAGATCGTAAACAAAGGCGGGGGAAGCGCGGAGGACTAAGAGCTAAGCTAAAGCTAACACCGCACCGGCTCTCTTTACCCAGCATTTTCCTCGCCAATGTTCGGTCACTGGTGAACAAAATGGAGGAGATTCGACTCAGCATCACTTACAGCAAGAGACTTTTAAACTGTAATGTTATGATCTTCACGGAAACATGGCTACACAGCGGCATACCGGACAATGCTATTGATTTAGCAGGACGCCACACACTCCGGGCGGATAGAACATTAGATGGCTCCGGTAAGACCAGAGGTGGTGGATTGTGCATTTACATTAACAAAGCTTGGTGCACGAACTCTGTTATTGTCGGAAAACATTGTTCAGCTAACCTTGAGTTTCTCATGGTTAAATGTAGACCGTTTTATCTGCCACGGGAGTTCACTTCCACCATTATAACTGCAGCCTACATTCCCCGGATGCTGATGCCAAGCTTGCTATGAAAGAACTTCATGCGGCCATCAGTAAACAACAGACTGCTCACCCGGAATCTGCGTTTATTGTTGCGGGAGATTTTAATCATTCCAACTTAAAGTCAGTTCTCCCCAAATTTCACCAGCATGTTTCCTGTCACACCAGAGGAAACAAAACCTTAGACCATGTTTACACAAACATGGCTGAAGCTTACGTTGCGACCCCCCTCCCCCACCTGGGACAGTCAGATCACCTTTCTTTGTTCCTCACCCCCAAGTATTCACCCCTCATCAATCGTGTGAAGCCATCAGTGAAGACCATCAAAGTGTGGCCTGTGGGGGCAGATTTCACACTCCAGGAAAGGTTTCTACACACAGACTGGAGTACATTTGCTTCTCAGGCCACCAGTGGCTCTCACACGGACATTGACTGCTACACCTCCTCTGTACTGGATTACATCAACATCACCATAGACAGTGTCACAACTCAGAAACAGATCATCACGTACCCAAATCAGAAGCCATGGATGAACAAGGAGGTGCGCCTCCTGTTGAAGGCACGCAATACTGCCTTCAGATCAGGTGATGCACAAGCCTACAGCACATCCAGAGCTAACCTGAAGAGGGGCATCAAAGAGGCCAAGCACTGCTACAAGCTAAAGGTAGAGGAGCACTTTTCCAACTCCGACCCTCGACGCATGTGGCAAGGCATCCAGGCCATCAGTGATTACAAACCCACCCACTCCACCCCCGCAGCCACTGATGTCCTCTTCCTGAACGAGCTCAATGACTTTTATGCTCGATTTGAGAGAGACAATAGAGAAACTGCCACCAAGCTCAAACCCTCAGTTGATCACCCTCCAATCACACTCTCCTCCATAGATGTCTGTAATGCACTGAGCCGGATCAGTGCGCACAAAGCCGCTGGACCAGACAACATCCCTGGACGTGTACTCAGGGCATGTGCTGAGCAGCTTGCTGGGGTTTTCACTGACATCTTCAACCTGTCTCTTGCCCAAGCAGCTGTGCCAACATGCTTTAAATGCACCTCCATTGTGCCAGTGCCAAAACACTCCAGCCCAAAGTGCCTGAACGACTACCGTCCTGTAGCACTGACACCCATTGTCATGAAGTGCTTTGAGCGGCTGGTCCTGGCACACCTGAAGGACTTTCTGCCATCCACATTGGACCCACACCAGTTTGCCTACCGCAGCAATAGGAGCACAGAAGATGCAGTTTCCATGGCACTGCACTCTGTGCTCACACATCTGGACAATAAGAACACTTATGCACGTATGTTGTTTGTTGACTTCAGCTCAGCATTCAACACTATCATTCCATCCAAGTTAATAGCCAAACTTGAAGACCTGGGCATTAACACCTCCCTATGCAATTGGATTATGGACTTTCTGACCAACAGACCACAGCAGGTGAGATCAGGCTCCATCTGCTCCACCACTATCACACTCAACACTGGTGTACCACAGGGCTGTGTGCTAAGCCCCTTCCTCTACTCCCTCTTCACCTCCGACTGCAAGCCTGTGAACGGATCTAACTCCATCATCAAGTTTGCGGACGACACTACGGTGATTGGTCTCATCAGCAACAACGATGAGACGGCCTACAGGAAGGAGATCCAGCACCTAGCCACATGGTGCAACAACAATAACCTGCTCCTTAACACCTCCAAGACAAAGGAGCTCATTGTGGACTTCAGGAAAGAGTCAAGAGGCACACATGACACCATCCACATCAATGGGATGGCTGTTGAACGTGTCTCCAGTTTCAAGTTCCTGGGGATCCACATCTCGGAGGACCTGTCCTGGACTACCAACACCTCCAGCCTGGTCAAGAAGGCTCACCAGCGCCTCTTCTTCCTGAGGACACTAAAGAAGAATCGGCTGTCCTCGGCTATCCTGGTGAACTTCTATCGCTGTGCAATAGAAAGCGTCCTGACCAACTGTGTCACAGTCTGGCATGGAAGCTGCTCTGTTGCAGAGCGCAAGGCACTGCAGCGGGTGGTGAAAACCGCCCAGCGCATCACAGGGACTCCACTTCCATCCATGGAGGACATCCAGAGGAAACGCTGTCTGCGTCGAGCTCGCAGCATTCTTAAGGACTCCTCTCATCCCGCTCACAGACTGTTTTCTCTCCTGCCCTCCGGCAGGCGTTTCAGGTGCCTCCGGACCAGGACCAGCAGACTAAAGAACAGCTTTTTTCCCAGAGCTGTCTCTTTATTGAACTCTGCCCCTCACTGATCCCACTGCCCCTCATTTACTACTACACTCTTCTCTCCCCCCTCATTGCACACCTGTCTTCACTTGTTATTTGCACTAATGGACTGTCTATACATAACATTTATGTTCATTTGCACTACCAGACTGCTCATTTGCACTGCCAACTGTTCATTACAGTACCGACTGTTTACTGTTTACTATGCATCTTGCACTCCTACACTTTAACTGAAATATGCAATAACTTCTTCCATTGCACTGTTACTTCGATAGCTTCTGTCCATAATTTATTTGCACTACTCTATATTTATCGCACTGCTGCTCACCATAGCCTAACTTATTGTATACAGCCACCTGTAAATTTCTGTTTATAGTAAAAGCCATCTGTACATTATGTTCATAATACATATCCATCTGTAAATTTCTGTTTATAGTAAAAGCCATCTGTATATTATGTTCATAGTATATATCCATCTGTAAATCTCTGTCTATAGCAATAGACATCTGTATATTATGTGCATAGTATATATCCATCTGTTAATTTCTGTTTATAGTAATAGCCATCTGTATATCATGATCATAGTATATATCCATCTGTAAATTTCTGTTTATAGTAAGAGACATCTGTAAATCATGGTCATAGTACATTTCCATCTGTAAATTACTTCTGTATATTTATTTATGTAACTTATGCAACCAATGTATATCCTGCACTTGCTGCTATTGCACTTCTGGTTAGACCCAAACTGCATTTCGTGGCCTTGTACTTGTACATGTGTAATGACAATAAAGTTGAATCTAATCTAATCTAATCTAATCTGTTGCCCCCCTTTGCCGCCATATTGACTGTTCAGTGGCACTTGCTTGCTCCTGTATCCTTCCTAAGTCTGCAACGCTTGGTTGAGGCTGTATAAGTATCATTTGTGCCATAATGGCAGTCTGGCAGCCTGAGGCCCTCTTAGCCTCGAGATCAGCAGCATTGTTTCCCCTTATTACAAAGTCATTTCCTTTTTTGTGAGCTTGACACTTAATTATTGCCAGCCATTTTGGCTGCATCAATGCTGTTATCAGCTGCACTATTTGTTCAGCATGTTGAATTGGGGTTCCATCACTCTTCCTGAATCCCCTTTGTTTCCACACAGCTCCATATAGTTGACAGACTCCTAGCGCATAAGCACTATCAGAATAGATATTTACAGTCTGTCCTTTTGCCAACTGGCATGCTGCTGTCAGGGCTTTGAGTTCAGCTAGCTGTGCGGAGCATGGCTGCTCACTTTGTTGTGATATTACAGTGACAAAGTCTTTTCCCTCTCTTCTTACTACTGAAAATCCTGCATGATTGCCTAAATGGTCTCTAAAACAAGACCCATCTATAAAGTAATCAGTGACTGCATCTAGCAGTGGTGTTGACTCTAAGTCAGGTCTGAGGCGTGTGAAGGCCAATGACTCTGCCACACAGTTATGGGGTGTGGCCTCATCTTCTAAGGGTATGAAATTGGCTGGGTTTACGGTTGCACATTGCTTTATTGTTACATCTGAATATGTCAGAAATGCTGAGTAAGCCAGGCTTCTTGCTTGTGTCAAAACAAACCTGCCTTGTTCTACCAATTCAACAACCTGGTGGGTATATATATACACTGGATAACCCATTGTCAATGATGAGACCTTCTCATATGTATAATATATGGCTGCAAGCCCTTGGTAGCAGGGCGGATATCCTTGCGCTACACTGTCAAGTCTTGTGCTATAAAATGCGATTGGCTGTTTTCCTCTGCCCTTACATGTCTCTTGCATTAATACAGCTGATGCATATCCTTCCTTTCTGTTGGCTACATACAAATGAAAAGGCTTTGTGTAGTCTGGGTTTGCCAATGCTGGTGCATTCTGTAATTCCTTTTTTATTGTTTCAAACGCCACCAGTGCATTATTGGTCCATGTTATTTTTACCCTCAAATTCTGCTGGCCTGCTTGTTTCATCAATGACCTCAAGGGTGCAGTCTTTATTGCATAATCTTCTATCCAGTCTGAGCTGAATCCAGTCATGCCTAGAAATGTCATCATCTGGCCTACAGTCTGTGGTAAGGGTGCTTTGCTTATTCCCTTGAGCTGATTCTGTGATATTGGTTTTATAAGCAATCGTTCTTCCCAGATACTCTACTTGAGGTAAGCAGTACTGTAGTTTTGCTTTAGAAGCTTTATGTCCTCCCTCTGCCAGTTTAGTCAAAACTTTCATAGAATCTTTGTGACACTGCTCTCATGAATTTGAGCATATGAGGATGTCGTCCACGTACTCCAGTAGCATGCTATCCATTACCAAATCTTCCAGATCAGCTTTTAGTAATTGATTAAAAATATGTGGTGCGTGTTTATATCCCTGAGCCAATTTTGTATATTGAATGTATATTGATTACCCTCATGTGTAAACGCAAACAAGTGTCTGCTTTCTTCTGCCAATGGTACACTGAAAAAGGCAGAGCAGAGATCAATTACTGTGAAGTATTTGGCATCCGGTGGGATATTTGTGAGCAAGGTGTGTGGATTAGGTACCTCTGCTGGATAATCCTCCACTATCTCATTAACTGCTCTCAGGTCATGCACTAATCGCCATTTTGACTTCTCTGCTTTGGTGACAGGCAGTGACAGGCAGTATAGGAGTGTTACAGTAGCTTGATGTTTTAATTAATACTCCTGCTGAAATTAATCCTTTAATAGTATCTCTGATGCCCTCTACTGCTTCAGGTCGCAGTGGATATGTATGCGGACCCGCTACACCGGAGCAGGATTTCACGTGCTTTCACGTCTTCGTGTCTCTACACGGCTCGCCCTATGCGGACCCGCTACACCGGAGTAGGATTTCGTGCACTCTTGTGCCTCTTGCGGACCCGCTACACCTGAGCAGGATTTCGCGCGCTCTTGCGCCTTCGCCTCTTGCGGACCCTACACCTGAGCAGGATTTCACGCGCTCTTGCGCCTTCTCCTCTTGCGGACCCACTACACCTGAGCAGGATTTCACGCACTCTTGCGCCTTCTCCTCTTGCGGACCCACTACACCTGAGCAGGATTTCACGCACTCTTGCGCCTTCGCCTCTTGCGGACCCGCTACACCTGAGCAGGATTTCGCGCACTCTTGCGCCTTCGCTTCTTGCGGACCCGTCACACCTGGACAGGATTTAGCACACTTTTGTGCCTTCGCCCATATGCAGACCTGTCACACCTGGGCAGGAATTCACACACGTCTCTCTCGAGATCTGGAAACCTTTCGTGTTTTTCAACAAAGTATATTATAAACATTAAATTTGTTCAATTTAGAAGAGGTCTTTGAGGACCAACGCCATTCAGGGTTTACCTTTAGTAGACCGCACAAACACTATTCTATATAAGCAAAAACGCTTACCTGTGTTTGGGCCCGTTTGTGCGATCCATTCTCTGGTTCACCCATCACGTTCGTCAGCCTCTCTGTCCTCTAGCCTTCTCCTGGCTGGCTCGCCAATTCTATGTTGTGGCGGATCGTCCTCCCAACAAAGAAAGAAGTCTCGCAGACAAGGGTTCCAGATGTCAAGAAGTCAACTTTATTTGCTCGAGCCAACAAAGTGAGATGCACTGAGTACAGTTCCCAACACATCTAAAATTACAGTGCTTTTGCTACATTTTTTATAAGATTTTTCAGGGCGTTCTCACATCACCCACCAATCATATTTACATGATGTAATTCTTTGCCAATCACATTTTGCATGATGTAACCTTTTTCCCATTAGTTCGTCCCCTTAGCACCTGCAACCATTAAATCTTAGTCTCCCTTTGTTAAAATCTAACTGTGGCCGGCACTGTCCGGAATCATGCGCTTCTCCCCAATCCTTCCTACGCCTTTTCAATGGCGCCTTATCACGTATCCTTGAAGCATGACTCTCGCTGACTCTGGATTTCGTGCACTTAGTTCAATGTTATCTAGTGTGTGTGTGTGTCTTACTGATTTAAACAAATTAAAATATATTCTGTGTACATGGCGTACGTGCAGTACGTGTTCCGTGCTCTCATGTGCTCTACTTGAGGCCTACATTTGGCCTATAACATGTGTGCATAAAGTGACTGTTATATCAGTGAATTATCAGTGAATTCAGTGAGTATTCATATTATAATGATATGAATTAAAAACAGTGAATATAAAATAACTACCATATCATAGAAAAACCACCATAAGATCAACACCAATCTTACTGAATTTGGAAATCTTAATGTTTAGATTACACTTAAACCTGCTAGAGAAATACTGTCAAAACTGGGCCCTGACAGTGAATCTGAAAAAAATTAAAGTCATGATCTTCCAGAAAAAAGCCAGATTACAGGATAACAGATACACATTCACTCTGGGAAACACTACATTAGAACACACTTTACACTACAACTATCTCGGCCTAAAAATCAGCGCGTCAGGAGGTTTTGGTCTGGCAGCCAGACGAGCATTTTACGCCATTAAAGGCAAATTTACTCCAACAGACATTACTGTTACAGTCTGCTGTAAAATCTTTGACAGTGTTATTATGCCTATAGCTCTGTACGACTGTGAGGTTTGGGGTCCACAGTGTCTGACAGATTACACCAAATGGGATAAACACCCCATAGAATCTGAATTCTGTAGAAACATCTTAAGAGTTCAGAGAAGAACACCAACTAATGCATGCAAGGCCGAATTAGGCAGATATCCCCTAACAATACATATCCAAAAACATTCCCTTAAATTCTGGACACACCTAAACTCAAGTTCCCCGAACACACTACAATATGAAGCACTTAAAACCCAAGAGCTGAGACCTATAACCAGTCCCATCTGCCAGCTGGCTCTGAAACTTCAGACCAGCACTACTGAACAAACCCAAATCAGAATAAACCAAATTACCAAAGTAATTTAAACCACTGGGAAAATGAGAGAAAAAACCAAAGTAAACTAGAATGTTACCGGGCCCTAAACAGAAAATACAACCTGGCAGATTATCTCTACACTGTTGGTGATGTAAAACAGAGACAGATCCTGACCAAATACAGTCTGGCCATGTGTATAGAGTCAACAAGGAGAAACAATAACTACTTGAAGGAATAGTTTGTGGTTGCTGATGACATTGGGAGCATGACAGAGTGGTGGGTGTTCTTCAGTATTAGAGTAGATACCTTGCCAAATCCATGCTGTCAACCTATTTAAATGGATTTTAGCGGGACAACTATATTTGCATAGACCACATACGACAACACACTGATTAATTGAAATTGATAGCTGTTTACCTTTCAGCTATCAGGGTATATTTATAGGCCAAGTGCCCTATTTGTTAGAGGAAAATAGACTATTCATAGGTCACACACTTGAATTTTAGTCAGACTTATGTAATAACAATTGATTTGTTATTTTTTTATGACATTTTTTAAGTTTTATAATTAATTTGCTCAAAACACATTGGAAATAAGGTTGTTCTGCTAAATGCAGTCAGTGTGAAAGTGTGCTGTATTTAATTTCTTGTCCATTTATATGTTGATAAAACAAAACTTTGGTTAAAGCATCACGTCACGGGCAATTCCAGTGTTATGGATGTGACATAAACATTCAGAGAATGTATTTGTTCACAATAAAAAAGGAAAACATGCGATATGGATGTGGCATAAAAAGGACACGGTTTTTAAGAGACGACAAACTTTGTACGATTTCTGTGAATTAAAATGGTCAAACCTGAAGCAAATATAGCCACCAAATAGAGAAGGGATGCCTCTTCTTAGAACAAAGTATTTATGTTTCCATTTATGAGGAATATGTGGACGTACCAATCCTGAAAATGGCACATATAGCTGACTATGAAAAATCATGCACTAAACCCCCGCAATTCGTTTAGGATTAGGGTGCTTTAAAAGCTTGGGACTCCACATGGGTACCAAATGTTGCTATCTGTGCTGTTAGTATAGTACAAACTTGGTAAGGTTGACATTTTTACAGAATTGCTATCATGTTATCTTGGTGATTGCGTTTTGATGCTTAGGGAGTTCAAAAGGAATTTAATATGAAGACATTCATCAGAAAAACAACTGTAGAGATGTTCATGTTCAGGATAAAGAGAAAAAAAACACGAAGTGAAATCCCAGATTTAGATGTAAACGTATAAGAGGAAGAATATCGCCGTATCTTGTCAGAAAGTGACGCTAGATGAGCATTCATTTACTTGTGTTTCCTCTTTAGAGTTTTGAGAAGATCATATAAACACATCACATCTGTCTGGCCAGAACTCTGTCAGTTACTGTGGTTAGCTTGAGAAAACCTTAACTAGGTGACTAGTGCGCAGTAAATGAATAAACAAAGAAATCAGTTTGGAATCTTTATTAATATTTGTCAAACATGTTAGAGTCATAAATCATGTTACACAGCAAATTTAATCTGAAAATAAATGTTGAAAATCTGTACAATAAGAAAAAAAAGTTAAATGCTGAAAGGAAACTAAAGCTGGATCTTGTGCGGATGATCAATACTGCATGAGCACCATTCAAGTCCTCGTTTTTTAGACAAACCCTTTTTTTAAGTGAATCCCACAAGACCTCTTTTCTTGGGTCGTTTCACTCATCAAGAACATGGATCTTGATTCAAGAATTTAGACATTTGCACTGGAAATCAAGACACACGTTACATTTTTTGCAGTCTAGAGACCTTCAGCTCCACCAAACATCCCATAAATCACCACATTCACCAGACACAGTCAACATGACACACACACACACACACACACACAAACATTCACTCACACCTACACCCACAACACAATGCTTTGATATAAAGCTCAAGAGACTGTAGTGTTTAAAAGCTGGAATGTTGCACCTGCATTCCGAAGTCCAAATGGCATCAGGTGAAGCAAAGGCAGAAATCTCTGATTTTTCAGTAAGTGGTACCTGCCAGTAGCTCTTTAGTAAATAAAGTTTGGTAACAAACATTGCATTTCCCACACGATCCACAATCCTCAATTCGTGGTAATGAGAAAGTCAAAGCATTGGACTTCCTATAATCTGTACAGAATCTAGACATACCATCCAGTTTAGGGACTAACAAACATGGTGAACACCAGGGACTACTACTGGGTATGGCCAAACCATGTTGTAGCAGATACTGAGTTTCTTGTTTCATGAGGTTTCTTTTAACAGGATTAACCCGGTAAGCATTCTGCTTAACAGAAGTATGCAAACCAACATCAATGTTATGACTTAAGACATGTGTTGTAGTGGAAATATCACCAAATAAACATGCATAATCACCAGACTGATTACTGAGATCAGCTTGGACAAAATCTGAAAAATGTGCAAATTTGGTACTCAAAGTCTGTAAAATTTCAGAATTAAGCAAACGACTCAGCAAAAATTATGCACTACTCATCTTCAAATTATCACTCTCAGGAGAGTAGTCAGATAGAGACACATTCACAGACGAACCTGTAACAACTGACACAGAGTCCTGAGAGACATCAGCACTTTCCACATATGCGGTCAGAGATATTTACAATGTAGTCAGTTTCTCCTAACTTTGCCTGGATTTTGTAAGGACCAACAAACTTAGCTCTTGACGATGATCCTGGTATGGGTAACAAAACCAAAACTTTATCTCCAATCTGACAAGAACGCTGCAAAGCCCCCTTATCATAATGAGTTTTCATCCATTCTTGAATCATGCTCAGTGACTTCCTTGCCAACTCCAAGGCAGCATGTAGCCACTCGTGAAAATCACTGACATGGTTCAAGACATTTTTAGACTGTGGAGTGTGACTGACATAACAACTGCTCTTGCAAAATGGGGTATAACCTAGTTATGCAATAAGTAATGCAAAACATTTCGATAGCTTTAATTACAGACTAATACTATTAATACTAATATTAATACTACGTAACGCCTCAGGGAATCTTGTTGTTGCTCACATTAAAGTTAGCAAATACAAATTTCCCCATTTTGTCTTTGGCAAAAAGGGCCAACACAGTCAATCAAGATACTCTCAAAAGGTTCTCCTAGCACTGGGAATTGACTACACTAAATTTGACTACATCAGACTTCATTGACGGCCAAAAGAAACACTTTCACAGGTTATCATAGGTCTTTCTAACTCCAACATGGCCAGATAATTTCTGATCATGTGCAACACTCAAAACATGTTGCCGGTACAGCTTTGAAACTACAACCTGATATACTGTACTCCATTCATTGTCAGTTTTAGCTGGAGACCATTTACGCATAAGGACCTCGTCATTGCAATAATATGCCACACTGTGTTTTGGCAAATTGCTTAACTGTAGTCTTAAAGTAAGAACTCAAGGTTGAATCAGAATGTTGTGCTCTGCTTAATTCTAATTTACCTAAAGGAAGGTTTACATTAGGAATAGCACATACATTCAACTCACCAGTGTCATCTTTTACAGATGTACAAAGATCTTCTGCAGATGTAACAGGGCTCAGTAACTGGATGAGAAACTTTTTATTGTTGAACTCAGACAAAACAGAAGTACAGAAGCGAGTGTTTTACTTCTGCGTCGGACCTACGCCATAGAAAAAACAAAAAAATAAAAACTTCTGGGTGCAATGATGAGACAAGGATTCAGAGGAAACATTTTGTTTGTAGGACATACGGTTTAAAAATTATGACCCAAAATGTGTGTGCATCTTTGGACTGTTGGTGGCGCTAAAGGCTTTGAGTTAGAGGACTCAAACTTGCTGCAGTAACATATAGGACTGTCCTCTAATGGTGTGCAAAATTAATAACTTTCGTATGTACACACACACACACACACACACACACACACACTATTTGTTTACCTATATTAGTGAGGACCTTGACAGAACAGAGCACTTATGAGGGCTAGGCATTGTAAGGGCCATAGAATTTTTTTTATAAATTGATCACCATTAGGTGGCACCAGAAGCACCTAAATCACTTTAAACATGATGACAAGAAAACACACACATGACAAAATATGTGACTTGCGAGGTCGCGCTCTGCACTTTAAATGTGACGTCAACCATTACCACTTCCGGGTCCAAACATACCAAAGGCAAACAATAACCAATAAAAGCGGTTTGCTAGGGGACATTCTTCAGTCGTATGTCTTTTAATAGATATTGTCATAATGTCCATTGAAATATTTATTAAAACATTTAAACATTATCATAATGTCATTATCAAATATGAACGCTTTACATTAGATGCACCTACAGACATGACTTGTACGATCTGATCATTATTATAGCATTAGCCTATAGCATGATGAATAATTGCTGATGCCTTATCTAAATGCTTATTTCCTCTACGTGTGTGTGTGTGTGTTATATATTTTATGTGCTATAAAAATAAGTGGTTAAAAAAACAATATGTTGTTAATTCTTTTATTTTATTACAAGAGATGGCCTCACCAAACAATTTTTTTTATTATTGAGTACAAAATATTAATACAACAAAATGGCACCTCAATATGTTCAACAATATGAAACATTTATTTTCAATATTTACAAAAGTCTTTTGATTTCTCAAACACAAAGTACGGACTGCCTTGAATAAGAGAACTGTAAATAAAGTGCTTTGATTTCTGACAAAATACAAAAGTCTTCCGATTTCTAAACAAAGTACGGACCGCCCTGAATAAGAGAACTGTAAATAAAGTGCTTTGATTTCTGACAAAATACAAAAGTCTTCTGATTTCTCAAACAAAGTACGGACCGCCTTGAAAAGAGAACTATGTAAATAAAGTGCTTTGATTTCTGACAAAATACAAAAGTCTTCCGATTTCTCAAACACAAAGTACGGACCGCCTTGAATAAGAGAACTGTAAATAAAGTGCTTTGATTTCTGACAAAATACAAAAGTCTTCCGATTTTTAAACAAAGTACGAACCGCCCTGAATAAGAGAACTGTAAATAAAGTGCTTTGATTTCTGACATAATAATACTGAACAAGTCATCCTCCTTAAGAAACAAAAAAAATAGAATTCCATACTACTAAAACAGAGTAACTGTGGTAAGTTTCTTCATCATGCTTTGAATCGTGTTATGTACAACGTTTTTTATATCACGCCACGATCTTGAGCTTAGAACAGAATTTGCGTCCAGACATGACAAACATTCTGCCTTCCCAGGTAATTTTCGCAATGCAAGAAACTTGCGCAGTGTCTGCTTTACGGCCAACTGTTCCTCGGGACTCCACGGCCTCCTAGGGGCTTTCTTTCCTAAAACACAAAAACACAAATCAACCAACCAATCCCTACAAAAAGTTGTTGCTATATGTATATATCTGAAAGAGATACATGTGAAAATCCAGATTCAGAGTGTCATGATTTGATGCATCTTGTCTGCCTTTTTTATTAATTTGGTTCATAATGAAAGTCAATTAAATTCAAAATATTTTTTCAAACAAATTGATGCAATTCAATTTAACACCTCAATTCAGTTAACTTTTAAAGGAGTTTATTTGGAAAACTGACTATTAGTGAATTACCCTGCTACAGCATGGAAAAAAAATGTTATCACATTTGTATTTGGACCACAATATGCTCTGTGCACATCTCAGACCAGGTGTGTGCCTCTCATCAACTGTAAACATTTCTTTACATTAAATTCATTAAATCAGATTGCCTACCCCCATTAGTGTATGCTGTGTTATGCAGAAGAAAAACACACCAGCTCCAGTCCAGATCCAGCACCCCACAAAGACATCTGTGAAAAATGACGCAGGCCCATGCAAGGACTTTAGACTTGTGTAGGTGTTTGTTGTACCATACTTTTTGATTATACATTGTCTGTCTTTAAAAAATGCATATATGATACAGCCTGGAAGATAAATAATGTTTTTAAACAAGGTTCTCAGTATCAGGACTTAATCATCTGATATCTGGACATTTTCACAACATTCACTTTTTAAAACTGCCCACAAGTATTTAAATTATGAATGGCAAGTTTTTGCAAATATCTTTAAGAAACAACAATATACATTTAAAAAGGCATTATTCTTTGTAAAATAAAATAAGTCTAATGAAATTATCCCCAAACACATTCTCAGAAACATTTAATGTAAACATATTTATTTATTTAATATTGTTAAAGGAAAGGGTTTTCAAAGGTAAATGAAAAGCAAAGTTGGATGTTCCCCACTTTTTTGCTGATCCGAAAAATTATCCGAATCGTGAGTCAAACCATACGTTTTGTGATTTGCTGTTGAACCACTACTCTTCAGCTATGGGGAAGTGTAAGTTTAGTGATACCTGGCTTGAAAATCCCCCAGAATTTAAGGCTTGGCTAGCCAATTGCTAACAAAGTTTTTGAAGCATACTAGTGTTCAAAAAAGAAATAAATCTGGAAACGTTGGGTGTGCGTTTTTTATGTTGTAATACAGGTCTTAAAATTCATTCATAATGGTCTTAAAAAGTCTTATGTTTGACTTGGTGAAACCTGCAGAAACCCTTTATATGTAACATTATATTTAATATTTATATAGTATCGGTTAGTCGTGGGCCGGTTATGGCATTAACAATTTTAAAAAAGGGCACTAAAAAGGCATTTAAAAGCATTAAATTAGGTTTGGTGATACCTGCAGAAACCCTGTGTTGCATTGGTTTCTTCATAGACACAACGTTCAGCTCAATTGCTTTTTTTAAAAAAAAGGCTCTGTGTACTGTTCCAGAACATGGTGGATAATGTTTATTTTACATTTAATTTACATTTATGCATTTGGCAGACGCTTTTATCCAAAGCGACTTACATTACATTGTACTATACATTTGTACATTTTGTATAGTAAACAAGTGGGGGTTAGGTGCCTTGCTCAAGGGCACCTCAGCCGTTACCCATCTGACCTGAGAATCGAACCAGCAACCTTCTGGTCATGAGTCAACTCTCTAACCACTGGGCCACAACTGCCTCAGTCATATTTTAACCTAATGAACATGTCACGACTCTGGATTGTAAGAGTTTTGGCTTTATTTGATTAATAACTACTCTGATATTTGATTCTTCATAGACACGCAATGTTGCGTCAGAGTAAATTATATAGCGCTGTCCCGTCTTGCAGGCTGTAGCCCAGTGGTTCTGAAACGTTTTCATTGTCCCCTTTGTAAAGGGTGCATTGCTTTGTGCCCCCCCCAAGACTTATGATCTTAAACTTAAAAATGTATCATTATACCAAAAACATATACTTACACAATGCTGCAATATAAATTCTGCAGCAGGAAGTCAACCACAGATATGTAGACATTTTCATAATAACCGTACTTGTCAAACTACAATCATACACAGGCTACAACAAGAAAAAGCATACAGCCAGGGGTAGGGCAAGCATTACACAAATTAGTTAGAATAATCTATATACATTAAGATTTATAATGTACAGTAGACCTGTAGGGGCAGTTGTGGCCTAATGGTTAGAGAGTCGGACTCGTAACCAGAAGGTTGCCGGTTCGATTCCCAGGCCCTTGAGCAAGGCACCTTAGCACCGTTTGCTCCCCGGGCGCTGCAGTGATAGCTGCCCACTGCTCCCGGTGTATGTGTGTTCACGACTTGAAGTGTGTGTGTTCACTATTCACTGGTTGGGTTAAATGCAGAGGTCACCATATCTGACAAAATGGGTCACTTTCGCATACATATATTATAATATATTCATATAAATAATAAATATTACATTTAGATTTATGAATAACAATACTGAAAGCTGCATTTGCACTTACTATAAAGTTTTGCTGTTATTAATTCAAAATTTTATGGTGATCACCATATGGCTCACTTCGCTTTATCATATATTTTACACTTGCTTTTATTACTAGCTATGCAATAAACATTAAAGTGACATCACAATTTTTATGTTTAGGACAACCTGTCGTGTGTTCATATGTGTTGCTAACGGCACATGGTTGCAGTGTGTGTTAAATTGACTGTCAAGTGTTTTAATTTATTACTAATAAAGCAATAATTTGGTTTTATTATATTTTTTTCTTGATTGCAGGAAACCAAAATAAATAGTCTGAATGTTATTTAGAGAACTTGTGAATTATGTACACGCATTGATTCAGTACCACTGCAGGAAGGTTACATGGGGTTTGACCATCACATACTCTTTGACATGGTGAGACAGGTCTTTAACTTTTTTTCCTCTTTTTCTCATCCTTTGGGATCTTTGTTGGAACTGAAAAATATTTGGATTTTGTGGCTGGGTGACATTCTTCCTTTTTTTTCTTTCAAGTTTCTTGACACTGATCAACGTTTGTAGGTGGCATAGGTTTCTGCAATAACACTTGAGGGAGGTTTTGCTGAATGATGTGCTCGGTATATCTCGCTTGCAGAGACTTAAACATTGTTTTTAAGACGTCTCCTGGTCTGACTTTTTTCTTGCTCTGCATTATGGAATGTTTAACAATTCCTGTCTCTTTCTTTGTGTGACTTGTTGGTTTTCACCATGTCCTGTTCATTTGACACATACCTCCCCAGGTCTCCCAAAAGCACATCACTCCAAAGTGGAAAGATGGCAAGGTATGTGTCAAAGAGGAAATTGAGGATGCCAGGACAAAAGTATGGATTGTCCTCTGGAAAGTGTGTTTCATTTGCCACTTGGTCTTTCACCTCTTTCATAATCTGCTGAAAATAAGCAGAGAATGGTGAACTGCCTATGATGCTTGTTGCATGATTTCTGTCTTCTATGTCCCACATTTCCCAGTTTTCAGACTGGTTTGGGTCTTCCAGTATATCCTCTTTGGATCTTGAAATTACACTCTCCAGAATTTTCAAACTTTCTTTCACACTTTCTGTGTTTTGTGGGTTGGTGAGCAAAATGCATAATGCATGGAACACAATTCTTGATTCGGTCATGGAACTGGCATTTTGAAGTCTTGCAAAAGCAAAAGTGGCAAAGTCTCTCAGACTTTTGTCTTCTGTCTGCCTTGAGATAGCCTTTCTGACAGCTTTTAAAACATGTGCAGAGCAAATATGCAGGACAGTACAAGACTTGATGTCCTCCCATGACATTTTCCCCATGCACAACTCATAGGCTCTGTTGAGGTAAGAGATGATGTTCTCTTTGTTAAAAGCGAGCATCACACTTTGAATTAAAGCCCAGCTGTAATCAGTCTCTATCTGGTGAACCCTCACTTGAATGTATTTTGACAAATGCAATACAAATTGCATGAGCCAAAATGAAATTGGGGGTACTGAGTGATCATTTGACAGCAACTCACAAATGGGAAGTGGTGGTGCATCTACACCATTTCCTGGAAGCACGAGTGCATAGTAGAGTACACGCTTCGGCTGGTTGGGTATTTTTGACACAACTCCCCCAGTGGCATCAAGGTAGAGGGACACAGGCAACCTGCTGCGCAAATGTTGCACAAGAATGTTGATACCACGCTCAGTGTACAAATGTACAATGAATGGCTTCATACTAAAAAGCTGTATGTAGCGTACGTTGTAATAGGTTGTGTCACACTCTCCTAATATTGTTTGCATTAGGTATATTTCCATCAGGATGTCAGTGTGGAAATATTAATTCCTTCTTACTTCAGAGCTTATTACTTTCAGCACATTTTTATTGGGACAGTCAGTCATGTTCCCAGCTAAGATCTGCTCCTTTGGTGTTGATTGCAGTCTGGTGTAAAAGCACTTACTTGGGCTATGGTCTAAGGCTTTTGCTATTTTACCTCTTTTTAGGTAGGTTGTTGGCCTACTCTTTTTCTCAGCAAGTTTGTGAAGTATATCTCCTCTTTGATGCACTGATATTTTCACATCTTCATCCTGTGAGGAGAATGTGCAAGAGGGGAATGTGCAGGCTGCTGAAGTGTGTAAATATGGAAGCTTTCTTTTTCGGCTCTGATCAGCCTTGACATGTTGATACTTAAATGCCAGAGGACAGCATGGGTTTTCTTTTTTAAAGCTGTCATACAGAAATTGTGTCCAAGGTTGTCTTAATTTAGAAGATCCTTTTAGTGGTTTGATCTTATTCCACATTTTTCTCCTCAGAGAAACAGAAAATGTCTCCAAACATTCGGCTTTCCCTCCATTACAATCATGGCCTCAGGTTGACCTTCTGAGTTTTTGTCTGACTCCTGGGAAGTTGTGTCTGAGTTGTTTTCTGGCTCTGTAGGTAAGTTGCATATCTCCCTTTCCTCAATGTCTGTGCCATACTGGGATTTCACCTCTGCCAGTTCCTCACCTGTGGTAGATTAATTTAAGCTATAATTATTTTCAACAAAATTACATTCTATATACTATCATAATTTAAAGCACTGTCAACTATTCATCCAATAAGTCATCCACAGAAAATGAAAAACAAAGCAGAAATGCATTTGACTTGAGGAATGACATAGGCCTCACACAAAGTAGCACATCATGTTGTACTAAGTGGTTAACCATAGCGTAAGTGATGTTGTTACATCAAAATGTCCACGTTGTTTACACCTAAAACTTTTTATTTTGCTTAGTGATGAGCTGTGTTTAAATCACATTAACAAACAAGAGTTTCATAACATAGAAACAAGAGTCACATAACATAGAAACACCCCGTGGTTCGTCCAAATAAGTCTTTTAAACTACAATGTTTTAGTCAAATCAGTTGAGGGGTGGATTTTGCATTTATCTAAAAATAATACAAATGTATTTTTTAATGTAAATGTACGGAGCCCTGGATATGCTATGCGGAAAAAAAAAATTATATCGTGGCCACGAATTAAGAACTCGTTCCCTCGTTTTAGTAAATCGTGGCCACGTTTTATTATTTCGTTCCCTCGTTTTAGTAAATCGTGGCCACGTTTTATTATTTAGTTCCCTCGTTTTACGTAAATCGTGGCCACGTTTTATTATTTCGTTCCCTCGTTTTACGTAAATCGTGGCCACGTTTTATTATTTCGTTCCCTCGTTTTACGTTAATTGGTCACTTACTACCTCATTCTCTGTACCTAGTTTTGCTCGCGGAATTAAAGCCTCTGCCATAAGAACAGAACAAGATCCTGCGGGAACACTCTTTATTGTATATTATATTAAGTTGTTTTAATGTGTTTACACATGCGGATAAAGCCCGTTTATGGATGCATTTCTCACACGCAATGGAACAATACGTCTGCTGCAAACATAACACATTTTTTATAACGTTATTTTATCCTTTTTTGTATTTATTATAACATTGATTTGACTTTATTATTCAAGTCCTTGTGAACTTACATTACAAAGAAACAAAGGGACTTTGGAAGATGAATGTGTGTGTTCTCATATCCGTGATGCGTTTACAGCGCGGATAAAGCACGTTCATGGCCCCGTTTCTCACGCGCAACAGAACAATCTGTCTGCTACAAATATAACCCATTTATTTTATAACACATTATTTTCTTATATGCTTCAATATTTCAATGTGAAGCTCAGGCGCATTGACTTGTGTGCGTTGTTTTTGCATGTGCATGTTTTTATTGTTTTAACTAATTGATGATAGATATGCGCATTGTCCGAATACAATTAACTAATAAATGTAAATGAATGACAAACAAACTATATAGGCCTGTGGAGAAAATGTGTTGTTTAAAAAAAAAAGGATAAAATAACGTTATAAAAAATGTGTTATGTTTGCAGCAGACGTATTGTTCCGTTGCGTGTGAGAAATGCATCCATAAACGGGCTTTATCCGCATGTGTAAACACATTAAAACAACTTAATATAATATACAATAAAGAGTGTTCCCGCAGGATCTTGTTCTGTTCTTATGGCAGAGGCTTTAATTCCGCGAGCAAAACTACGGTACAGAGAATGAGGTAGTAAGTGACTAACGTAAAACGAGGGAACGAAATAATAAAACGTGGCCACGATTTACGTAAAACGAGGAAACGAAATAATAAAACGTGGCCACGATTTACGTAAAACGAGGGAACGAAATAATAAAACGTGGCCACGATTTACGTAAAACGAGGGAACGAAATAATAAAACGTGGCCACGATTTACTAAAACGAGGGAACGAAATAATAAAACGTGGCCACGATTTACTTAAACGAGGGAATGAGTTCTTAATTCGTGGCCACGATATAAAAAAAATTTTCCGCATAGCATATCCAGGGCTCCGTATAAATGTAATAAAAGTATTACAAATTATAGCTATGTAGAAAAAATTTAATATATCACATAGTTGCTTCAACTTTCCTGAGCATATTTTGTCTGCACTAAAAACAACTAATTCTCTTATTCATCTTCTAACATAAAACCAGTAGGCTATTATTTATTGGCCAGCATGGGCCCCAAGAGAACTGGATTTTAGCTTGAATCTTGAGTTTAAAGCATGTAATGTGTTTTCAGTTTTGCACACTTGATCTAAAGATTTGGTAAATGGTTGAATGGTTTCAACTATCACTTTTAGTGTCAAAGCAAAAAAAACTGTAATACCAGATTTTTGGGTAAACTAGCCCTTTAAGGTGTGCCTTTAGCAACATTTTACCATACTGCAGTTATATTACATGATGACATTTTTTTTTTACAGGTTACTGTTTTTTTCAACTGCTAACAAGCATTGTTGAATACTGAAGCCACATTTTCAAAACTCTTCATACAGTCTGCATTACTAACATGACTGTTCATCTCACCTCCAAAACTCACTCAGACCAACAAAACACGTCATCTAAGCCTCAAAATAAACTCAATTCAACATAACACTGACAACAATTCTCACATTTCATTTTATTTAATTTCATTTATTACACACTGACCTAAAAAACTCTAACAACAGAGAACATTACATAAATTATGAACTTGTAGTTTGAATGAATCAGTATTTCATATTGAATAATCACTTTTCACTTTATTGAATGTGCTATAAAAATAATGAATCTGAAATGCTTCAATTTTGTTATTTTTAATATAGTACTAAAAATTACTTTTAAAAAATATATATATAGAGAGGGAAATTCCAGGGCTGAAATGATAATTACTTTAAAAATATAAGATAGAAAATTCAACACATCAACAACATGTGTAGTTCATTCATTTTGAATGACTCTGCATGTTCTAGTCATCCCTCTCTTGTATTTGACCACAAGTTCTAATCACCATCACATCTACTATCTTCTCTGGCAATGCATTGTCAGTGTGAATATCTCATATAACCCTATGTCTTCACACTCCACATTCATTGCCTTCAGTAAAGTCTTCTAGTCATGTGAAGGGTGCTTATAAACCTTTCACCTTCACAAAAAAATACTTTAACTTAATTTTCTGCTAAAATATTTTAAAATAAAATAAATATAAGATAAATGTGTAAAATATATTTTAAAATAATTCCTGCAAAAATGCATGAAATGTGTCATTATTCTGTTTGAATGTGTTTTTAACCATTTTGAAAGCAGTGTGTTAGCATTTGAAAAATGTGCTGAAAATATAAAGTATTTTGCAGGTTGTGGAGTATGAATGACAAAAGTGTTTGGGAATTTTGAAAAATGCGTTCAATGAATGCATTTGGTCTGAAAGCAATGAAAAATTATTCACAGTTTGGGCTGCACAGACTTCTGTTTTGCTGAATGTTTTGTAAGAGTTTTGAAAATGTGGATTCAGTATTGAACAATGCTTGTTAGCAGTTGAAAATAAACTGTAATGGGGGGCTAAACAAAAACTGTAAGAGACATTATTTTAACAGGTATTATGATTTTACCTTGATCTTTTGGACTCATTCCCTCTGTCCCATTTTTTGGCACTTTTTGAGTCCTGACTTTATCTTCTGTGGCCAGACATACTCTGTCTCTCAGGCTTTGGCGGTTTTCTTTCCAGGTCACCCACAGCCAGATACGGTTCTTTGGTGTGTCTTCATTGAACAGCACCCTGGCCAGCTCTGACCATATTTCTGAAAAAGATTCAGTGTTTCTAGTCAAAATGTTAGCTTTCTGCAGTGGTTTTACAACAGCATCTGTCCCTCCTGCTTTTTCCCACAGATTTGTCCTCACAATATGTGTGCCCTTTTTAAATTTACCCATTATAATATATTGTACAGATAAATTCAACTATGAAAATGCAGATAGTTCAGGTCCAGTTCAGTAGATCTTGCACTATAGGTCTGAGCAGACTTGTCAGTATTATACCTGTAATTTATTTCCCACAATAAACAAAACACTAAACACACTTGTATGCATTTGACACAGAAATTTATCATGATGTAATTTCCTTGCAATTTCAAGACAAAGGCTTTCAAATGAACACACCCATGAACCAATTGGTTAAACAGAGCAACCAGGTGTGCACGCATACTGGTGCTTAATTGTAGATGCACCAATTAGGTTTAAGCACTATAAGAAGGCAACAGGTAAGTTCACCTGTCTTACAGTTTTTTCCAATTGCTAACACACTAAAATGACATGCACAGCACAATTAGTTAAACTGACACATGTTGTGGTTTCTTTTTCCCTTCTTCATTAACCACTCGAGTCGGGTTTTGATTCCATCAGATAGACTTTTATTGACTAAACCAATGAAGAGCCGAGCCCCCCATATGCAGGGCCGGGCCCTCCCACAGAGAACTGCAGAGGACAGGGACCTGCATAGGAGAGAACCGTCTTGGCCTACTAAGGGCAAACCTTTTATAGATAGACTGTTTGGGGGTGGGCACACATGTTCGAAGGAATGTTTGGGGGTGGGCACACAGGTCTGATAGTAGTTTTAGGGGTGGGGGTTAAGGAACAAAGACCTGTAGCCACATGTATAGAGAATTATAATAGTGGCTTAGATTGTGTGCAATTTCTCTAGATTTAGGTTAATAAAATCTTCTACATTTCCCCCTTTGAGACATACACATGTCTCACAATTCCGGAGTGCTGTTTCATGATCCAGATTTTATCCTACTATAATCTAATGACTTCAGATAAAGCCTCTATGTTCTACCATAGGACCAAATCATGCCACAGCACTTCGGCAGGTGCGGACCAAACATCTTCCTCATGTCCCTTTGATCAATTTGGCTGAGGAAAGTAAAAGATCCTAACACCCTACTTTACCAATTAGTACAACAGAATCATACAATATTTGAAACGTGTGTGTGCGATCAAGTTTGCCTTATCTGTGTGTCATCACAATTATATCAGGTATAAACAATAATAATAGTAGCAAAATAAAGTAAATACACACAATACCAAGACAGGGGTACCCCAAAAACAAAAATGCATAACACAAAAACAAATAAACCATACCTAATACAAACACAAAATATGCGTAATATGAAAATGAATAAAATGCATGATATGACATTTTAGGTTACAGATTCATTCAAATCAAACCAATCCCATGTTTTTTCTCTCTTCCAGCTAATTTATTTTGCCATGTAATTTTACTGGTTGAATCCAATTGTTCTCCATTGATTCCTCTGTGCAGTTTCCGATAACACATCAAGTTTGATATCACCATCAGCTGTGTTGTGGTTCTCCTCTTGTGTTACTTCGTTGTTTTCCATACAACCCTTGTTTAAATGAGGTTGTGGTGTTGGCTGTAGTTTGAACTTGTGACAAGAATATGATGATCAGGCCTATTGTTGGTGTTATTATTTTCATGTTCTGTTTGACTCCTCCTGCCACACTTTGTAATTCGTTGCTTTCGGAGGTTGAACTATCTTGTTTATTTCCGGTTTATTTCCTCTGGCTTTTTCCTTAGGAACTCCTGTGCAGTGGTTCAGATGATACCACTGCTATTGAAGTAGCTGCTGTCAATTTATGATGTCCATTTCCTTTTGAATATTCTTAGATAGACTTAATACAAGTGGTTTCCATTTCCTCACACGTTTCTCTTTTCCTGCGCAGAAATAGCTTCATGGAAAGCAGTTAGTTTTTTCATTATGTTCCATCTCTAATTGTTCTAATGGGGGTCCCTTGTATAGGCTTCTGCTATATATTACAGACATTGGTCGACCAGTAAGCATTTCATGCAGTGTTAAATGAGTGAATGATTCTGTTAATTTGCATGCGGTTGCTCATTAGTGCAAGAAGTAAAGCATCAATACAATTAAGTTTAGTACTTGTACATATCTTGTTGAGCTTGGTTTTGAGAAGACCATTAACTTGTTCAACTTATTAATATTCTCAACTTATTAATTTTTTCAACTTGTACATTTTTCAACTTATCCCTGCAATTGTTTCTGCCCCTTTATCTGCAGACAGTATTGTTTCTGCTCCATGGTTAAATCGGTCAATAACAACAAGCATGTCTTGTTTTGTATGTGTTTTATCATATCCTAATAATCCACCACCAAGTGTTTAAAAGGTCCTTCAGGTATGAGTTTATTGTTTACCTTTTAATGTTATTGCTCCTCTGACATTATTTAGCCCATATCTCTCATGAAGACAAAAATTCATCCACCATTACCTTATTGTTTTAATTTCTTTTAACATTGCAATTTTCTTATTACTTCACAATTTCTTAATTTTTTATTACTTTACTTCATTTTCTTAATTTCTTATCACTGCTCTTCCCCCTTTGCACCATGGTTAAAACCATGCTCATTTAAGTTTTATGACGTGTGTACATGATAACTAGATGTCCCATAGTTTTCCTAGATATTTTTTATATGCCTGATTTATGACTACAACCTTGCATTATTAATAAGAGTTTAGCATTATCATTGCATTATGATGCATGTCTGTCAGCTCTGATAGCAACATATAGATGAAATGGTTTGATATTGTGAAGAATTTATTTTCTAAATCTATTCATGCATCTATAGCATAATTCTCACTGTGGCAGTCAATATTGCAGTTTGGTTTTGGATACCATGTGACCAAATACAGTACAAAGATCAATTATAGTAAAGTATTGTACATCAGATTAAGGATATTGCATTTTGTTCCTGGATAGGCGTGCATTTGGTTTAAGTTGCACTGTACTAGGAAGGCTGACTTTACTAACCTTCCATCTGTCTCATGCTGAGACCATAGTTTAGCTGGCATTTGGTGTTCAACTTCCTGTCATAGTTCAGTAGAATTACTTCCTGACTCTGGTGTTTCCACCATTTGAGCTTGTTGTTTTTGGTTTTTTCAACTACCTCCTGGGGAATGCCTTGCAAAAATATACCACACAAAATTGTTATGTAATTTTTATTGGCAGACTAGAAAATCTATGGATTTATTGTGGGTTCCCATTCACTTTGTGCTGCTTTTTCTTCTTTGGTTCTAAACCTTTTTATAGAAATGTGTAGAATGGAATCGTTTACATGAACTCATTTTCTGATATTTTCAAGGCTGCTCCCTGTTTACCTATTATGATGTGTTGTGATATAATTTCGTTTTTTGCTCTTTAGTTCCTTTCTGCCATTTTATTTCTATATCTGTATTTCTTGTGGGATCATAGTTCATTGTACATTGAAATCCTGACTCGGGTATTTGTGCTTCTGGGATCTGTGCTTTAATAAATTCACCCCATGTATTGATCGCTTGCCTCACATCATTCTCTATCTGTCCTATTCAGTACACATTTGCTTTTGGCTCAGAAATCATAATTCGTGTTTCTTTCATATCTTCATACACTCCCTCTTTAACCACCAAATTTGTAACTCCATCTACACATTGCATCTCTTTCTAACAGCTTAATAGAAGTCTAATCTGATATCAGGATTTTGACATTTGGAATAGTTTATTGGGCTTTGACCTGGACCTCTAAAGCTCTGTTGTCACTCTCTCCCCTCCACCCCCTGTGGCTGTTCTGTGGATCAGTGGGGGCAGTCTTTTCCCCTCAGGCTGTTAGTCCTCAGTTTATTATCAGCTTGTTGTCCATTTTCTCTTTGAGTGTCCACACATTCTTTGTATTGTTCCTCTGCAAAGTCACACGGTCGCAATCTCCACTCAGATGTGTCACGGAGTTTGACTCTCTGTTTAAATGTCTCATGTGATTGGGTTTCTGTTTCTCCCAGCTATTCCCATCATAATGTCCTTCGGATCCACTCTGGTTGGATATTCAGCATGCAGTGTCTGCCTCACTGAAGAATGATATGCATCAAATTAGTTTCATTTATGTATTGAGAGTTTACAGTTCTGTCCAGTTGCCCTTGTTTTTGCTTTAACCACCTTAATCCACTTCCCAGCCACATTGTGGATGTCAGAGAGATGAGTGATCATCCTCTCAATGTTTTTTTTCTACTTTTTATTAATTCATTTCTTTATTATCATTTTAATGAATTTATTTTTCCCATGCCACCTTCCTTTATTAGATGAGGTCTCCTATATCTCTCCTTTCACTCTATTTTCTACAATCCTTCTTCTCATTCATATATCTGTCTCATCCACAAACTCTTTCACTCTACTTTCTTCGATCCTTCTTCTCATTAATATATCTGTCTCATCCACAAACTTCCTGTTTCCTTAATCCATTTCTACTTGTCTTTACCAACTTTGAATTACTCTGATAAACTTTCTATCTGCCTTTCCTATCCTGCCTGCTTTCTGCTCTGACATATGATACCATCTGTCTTTCATCTTTTAACTCCACATTCCAGACACTTCTACATTTGCCGTGAGCATTGTAAATTGCCCCTCAGAGGTCACCTAAGTGACCCACAAACACCTACACAAACTCTTTGTCTGTTTTTATTTCGTACATCTGGTCCCATATGTCTTCCTTCATCTAACTCAATGATAACTGTTTATCTCTGTCAGCAGTCGTGGCCCAGTGGTTAGAGAGTTGGACTCATGACCAGAAGGTTGCTGGTTCGATTCTCAGGGCTGGCGGGTAACGGCTGAGGTGCCCTTGAGCAAGGCACCTAACCCCCACTTGCTTACTATACAAAAATGTATAGTACAATGTAATGTAAGTCGCTTTGGATAAAAGCGTCTGCCAAATGTAAATGTAAATCTCTATTTTTATTACCCATGTCTGTAAGCTTGTAAATCTTATGTCTGTTTATTTTCTTCTGCCAATTTTAAAGAGTTATCTATTAGTTCTTTACACAAGGGTTATTTAAATCCCAAAGGTTCAACAGGGGTTGCTGTCACAATTCTTTAATTCAGCAAACCTTTAGTTTGGACTTGTTTTAAAAACGTGTACAAAATTATCAGCTTGACAATCTCTTCCTTTTAAACCTTTCCAGTAATCAATTCACCACATGTTCTCAGCATAATAATACTTTACATCCAAATAATACCAAACAGCAATATCAGCCACCTTTTTCCTTAATACTAAGTTTTACACATCATTTTACTATTGTTAGTTTATTTATTACTTAGAGTATTCAATTTTAGAAATAATTATATATTTGACTACATTAAATGACTCTTAGTTTTATACGTTTTCACCAAAATTTCTAGTTCCACACATAATGTGACATCGAACGACCCTTCTTTTGGCCCCGTGGTTATTAGTTTTTTCTTTGTTTCTGCCATTTTCGGAAAGATGACGTTTAAATTCGTTACGTAGGTTCTACAGGCGTAGCTGCCATAGATTAAACACTTCTTCCTTTCTCCTTAAAACTTTACAAAATTATCAGTTTACCAAACGTTTCTCGTTCTTTTAAAATTTCTATTAATCTTATTACCACAGATTGACAGCGTAAATACATTTGTATCCGCATAACACTAAACCGCAATATCAGCCACTTTCCCTCAACGGTAAGTTTTTCACTGACACGAGTATTTAGGCCTAATCAATCAGACACAGATATACATTTTAGTTATAGTAATAGATTTTTAACCACCACAATTCATACCTATACAGAGTTTTAGGCAGGTACTGCTCAGCATTCACACCAGTTCCTTTATTAGCTTGGGAACCATTCTCACGTGTATTCGCGTCTTTTTAATGCACGGCTCATTCTTTTGCCCCTCTATAAAGTGGAGGGTTCATCATTCATTCCTAATTCCTTTATATTATTTTATCTTATTTGATAGATCAAGAGGGCTTATTCTCTCTTTCTCAAGTGAGTCACATTCACGCTCCTTCTGTGACAGAGAAGGGGGAGTGGCGCTGTCACCACTCACAAGATTCAGAGTTTATCTCACAATCACACCTTCGGTCATTCACGCACACACACACAGAGACAACAAACAGCTGTTACACTTTAACAAACAACATATAACAGCCACAGCAGCCCTAAACTTGGCGCTAATACCTTAGCCGCTCAAAAACGGGCGCTAATGGCGTTTATTTTTTGTCTTTTTCTTTTTTATCTCAGCAGCTCAACCTATGGCGCTTATTTTTTGTCTTTTTTCTTTTTTATCTCAGCAGCTCAACCTATGGCGCTTATTTTTTGTCTTTTTCTTTTTTATACCCTGAATTTACTTCCCTCTTCAAGACCAGCTCAACAGAAAAGAACAAACTCAGTTGCATGCATGCATTCAGTACTGTTGGAATCAAAACCCTTTTTCTCTTAGTTCGATAATTTAGAAGAACTGAAGTATCTCACCACAAGCAGCATCTGGCAAACAACACAACCTAATTACATAAGCAAAAACTGCTTACCTTTGGCCAAGTTGTTGTGTTGCTCGTTCCAGAAACTGCTTGCTATGGTCCACCTCGTTGTCTTTCATGTATCCCACTTCTGACACCAAAATGTTGTGGTTTCTTTTTTCCTTCTTCATTAACCACTCGAGTCGGGTTTTGATTCCATCAGATAGACTTTTATTGACTAAACCAAAACCTTTTATAGATAGACTGTTTGGGGGTGGGCACACATGCACACATGTTCGAAGGAATGTTTGGGGGTGGGCACACGGTCTGATAGTAGTTTTAGGGGTGGGGGTTAAGGAACAAAGACCTGTAGCCACATGTATAGAGAATTATAATAGTGGCTTACATTGTGTGCAATTTCTCTAGATTTAGGTTAATAAAATCTTCTACACACACAGAGCGCAAAACTTCTTCTCAAGTCTCCAAAAGTCTAAACACATTTTCTGCTTTACACACATTTTGCATTTCAAAATGGCACTTTTTAAATGCACTGAACACAGTTCTCTGCATAAGACACAACAATCTGACATAAAGTCACATGTCTGCCATTTCAAAACACTGCCATTCAAAATGACACTACATGTGCCACCTGGCCAATTACATGTGCCACCTGGCCAAACACCTCAATGGTTAATTGTTAACACTTCAATCAGGATTAGATTAGATTCAACTTTATTGTCATTACACATGTACAAGTACAAGGCAACAAAATGCAGTTTAGGTCTAACCAGAAGTGCAATAGCAGCAAGTGCAGGATATACAGTGGTTGCATAAGTTACATAAATAAATATTACAGAAGTAATTTAAGATGGAAATGTACTATGACCATAATTTACAGATGTATCTTACTATAGACAGAAATTAACAGATGGATATATACTATGATCATAATATACAGATGGCTATTACTATAAACAGAAATTAACAGATGGATATATACTATGAACATAATATGCAGATGGCTATTACTATAGACAGAGATTTACAGATGGATATATACTATGAACATAATATACAGATGGCTATTACTATAAACAGAGATTTACAGATGGATATGTATTATGAACATAATATACAGATGGCTATTACTATAAACAGAAATTTACAGGTGGATGTATACAATGATAAGTTAGGCTATGGTGAGCAGCAGTGCAATTGATATAGAGTAGTGCAAATAAATTATGGACAGAAGCTATCTAAGTAACAGTGCAATGGAAGAAGTTATTGCATATTTCAGTTAAAGTGTAGGAGTGCAAGATGCATAGTAAACAGTCGGTACTGTAATGAACAGTTGGCAGTACAAATGAGCAGTCTGGTAGTGCAAATGAACATAAATGTTATGTATAGACAGTCCATTAGTGCAAATAACAAAGTGAAGTCAGGTGTGCAATGAGGGGGGAGAGAAGAGTGTAGTAGTATATGAGTGGCAGTGGGATCAGTGAGGGGCAGAGTTCAATAAAGAGACAGCTCTGGGAAAAAAGCTGTTCTTTAGTCTGCTGGTCCTGGTCCGGAGGCACCTGAAACGCCTGCCGGAGGGCAGGAGAGAAAACAGTCTGTGAGCGGGATGAGAGGAGTCCTTAAGAATGCTGCGAGCTCGACGCAGACAGCGTTTCCTCTGGATGTCCTCCATGGATGGAAGTGGAGTCCCTGTGATGCGCTGGGCGGTTTTCACCACCCGCTGCAGTGCCTTGCGCTCTGCAACAGAGCAGCTCCCATGCCAGACTGTGACACAGTTGGTCAGGATGCTTTCTATTGCACAGCGATAGAAGTTCACCAGGATAGCCGAGGACAGCCGATTCTTCTTTAGTGTCCTCAGGAAGAAGAGGCGCTGGTGAGCCTTCTTGACCAGGCTGGAGGTGTTGGTAGTCCAGGACAGGTCCTCCAAGATGTGTATCCCCAGGAACTTGAAACTGGAGACACGTTCAACAGCCATCCCATTGATGTGGATGGTGTCATGTGTGCCTCTTGACTCTTTCCTGAAGTCCACAATGAGCTCCTTTGTCTTGGAGGTGTTAAGGAGCAGGTTATTGTTGTTGCACCATGTGGCTAGGTGCTGGATCTCCTCCCTGTAGGCTGTCTCATCGTTGTTGCTGATGAGACCAATCACCGTAGTGTCGTCCGCAAACTTGATGATGGAGTTAGATCCGTTCACAGGCTTGCAGTCGGAGGTGAAGAGGGAGTAGAGGAAGGGGCTTAGCACACAGCCCTGTGGTACACCAGTGTTGAGTGTGATAGTGGTGGAGCAGATGGAGCCTGATCTCACCTGCTGTGGTCTGTTGGTCAGAAAGTCCATAATCCAATTGCATAAGGAGGTGTTAATGCCCAGGTCTTCAAGTTTGGCTATTAACTTGGATGGGATGATAGTGTTGAATGCTGAGCTGAAGTCAACAAACAACATACGTGCATAAGTGTTCTTATTGTCCAGATGTGTGAGCACAGAGTGCAGTGCCATGGAAACTGCATCTTCTGTGCTACTATTGCTGCGGTAGGCAAACTGGTGTGGGTCCAATGTGGATGGCAGAAAGTCCTTCAGGTGTGCCAGGACCAGCCGCTCAAAGCACTTCATGACAATGGGTGTCAGTGCTACAGGGCGGTAGTCGTTCAGGCACTTTGGGCTGGAGTGTTTTGGCACTGGCACAATGGAGGTGCATTTAAAGCATGTTGGCACAGCTGCTTGGGCAAGAGACAGGTTGAAGATGTCAGTGAAAACCCCAGCAAGCTGCTCAGCACATGCCCGGAGTACGCGTCCAGGGATGTTGTCTGGTCCAGCGGCTTTGTGCGCACTGATCCGGCTCAGTGCATTGCAGACGTCTATGGAGGAGAGTGTGATTGGAGGGTGATCAACTGAGGATTTGAGCTTGGTGGCAGTTTCTCTATTGTCTCTCTCAAAGCGAGCATAAAAGTCATTAAGCTCGTTCAGGAAGAGGACATCAGTGGCTGCGGGGGTGGAGTGGGTGGGTTTGTAATCACTGATGGCCTGGATGCCTTGCCACATGCGTCGAGGGTCGGAGTTGGAAAAGTGCTCCTCTACCCTTAGCTTGTAGCAGTGCTTGGCCTCTTTGATGCCCCTCTTCAGGTTAGCTGTGGATGTGCTGTAGGCTTGTGCATCACCTGATCTGAAGGCAATATTGCACACAGGCCACACTTTGATGGTCTTCACTGATGGCTCCACACGATTGATGAGGGATGAATACTTGGGGGTGAGGAACAAAGAAAGGTGATCTGACTGTCCCAGGTGGGGGAGGGGGGTCGCAACGTAAGCTTCAGCCATGTTTGTGTAAACATGGTCTAAGGTTTTGTTTCCTCTGGTGTGACAGAAAACATGCTGGTGAAATTTGGGGAGAACTGACTTTAAGTTTGAATGATTAAAATCTCCCGCAACAATAAACGCAGCTTCCGGGTGAGCAGTCTGTTGTTTACTGATGGCCGCATGAAGTTATTTCATAGCAAGCTTGGCATCAGCATCCAGGGGAATGTAGGCTGCAGTTATAATGGTGGAACAGAACTCCCGTGGCAGATAAAACGGTCTACATTTAACCATGAGAAACTCAAGGTTAGCTGAACAATGTTTTCCGACAATAACAGAGTTCGTGCACCAAGCTTTGTTAATGTAAATGCACAATCCACCACCTCTGGTCTTACCGGAGCCATCCAACGTTCTATCCGCCCGGAGTGTGTGGCGTCCTGCTAAATCAATAGCATTGTCCGGTATGCCGCTGTGTAGCCATGTTTCCGTGAAGATCATAACATTACAGTTAAAAAGTCTCTTGCTGTAAGTAATGCTGAGTCGAATCTCCTCCATTTTGTTCACCAGTGACCGAACATTGGCGAGGAAAATGCTGGGTAAAGAGAGCCGGTGTGGTGTTAGCTTTAGCTTAGCTCTTAATCCTCCGCGCTTCCCCCGCCGCCTGCGAGCACTTCCGCCCGGCCGGGTAGAGTGAGCGGCCTCAGTTGTTCTGGCGATCTCAGGAAGGAGTTGAAGGTTGTCGATAAAACTGTCAGGAAGTCGCAAACCAATATCCAAAAGCTCATGTCGGGTGTACGATGTAAAGGCACAGCTGTTCTGCACGAACAGACCCGAGATGAGCAAGAAAAATACCACAAAATTGCAGAATCTGGAGAGAGCCTGAGCCTCGCGATGTGATCGCGCCGCCATCTTGGATCTAAAGATATCTAAATATAGAGCTGTTAAAGACACAAATAGATAAAGATTGACAAGGTAGAGGATAAAATGAGATTTAAAAATATTATTGGTTATTGGATGGTTTTCTAAACAAATTAATGACATTTTTTTTTATAAGTGACACACATGTCTTGTATTAACAGGAACAACATGCAGATGAGAATGTTCTTGTTTGGGTAAATCTCTTAAGTAACCTACAAAGTATTTACATCAATATATACTTAAAATATCAAGAGTAACACAAGTAAAGCAAAATATATATTACTAGATTATAATTACTGAATTCCTCTGTTTATCTTTAAATGTTGACAGTAGGGTGGGGCTTTTAAGATTATTTAAGATTACTTTGTAACATAACAGCTCTGCTATGGATGTATAATTTGTTTGCAGTGTTACCATGACTGTATACTAGATGTGACAATAGCCACACTAAATTAACACAATCAGATGTTAAGCCATTTACATTTTGTGATATGTCATAGGAGGCAAGAACACATAAATTACATAAGTTCAATTTAAAAATATATATTCTCAAATGTGCCATTGTTACTCTTGATATAAATGTACACTCACTGATGTGAATACTCTGATTTAAATCACTAATGCTTGCCTACAAAACTTTCACGGACCCGGAAACGGTATATGACCTTCCATATATGGTGGTGCGTGACGTCAGGCTTAACAAGCGGATGGCGGCGACGTCCTCATCCACAAGGGGGGGAATCCAAGATGGCGCCCTATTAAGACGAAGTTTTAAGAGCTCCTAACCAAACTTAAACGTCTTCAAGAAAATAGCTGTATTTAATTACGACAGTTGAATCAAAAGTATACTACACTCAAATAGATCAACAAACATGTCTAAGAAGGAAACCGGAAAGAGCGATCGGACAAGATTACCGAAATCAGTATGGATGTGCATGATTATGCTGCTTCTGCACCAGATGAGCGTGATTATTCTACCACCCCACTTCCTGACACTCCAAGCAAGCCTCCTGCTCAAAAGAAAGGTAAAGCCTGTAATTCAGATGAGATGGGTGACTCGGCCATTATTTCTTCTCTCTCTTCTCTTCTGTATGTGCTGAAGTAAAGGATCTTAAAAAAAATGTGAAGGACGTGGATGCCAGGCTTAAATCTCAAGAGCACCTTACAGGAACAAATGAGACACGCTTCTCTGATCTGGAGAGATATTACCGCAGGTGGAATTTGAGATTATTTGGGGTACCCGAGACACACAAGGAAAACGTCAGGTCGGAGGCTTTGTGGTGAGACATACCCGGAGGCCAGAAGCAAGTTCCCCGATGTTGTTGACACTGTCCATCGGCTGGGGAAAAGAGACCATAATGCACGTCCTCGCGCCATTATCTTGCAGTTCACCTCACGAGTTGTCCGTGACACTTTGTGGAAAGCTGCTAAAAAATCCCAGTTTCTTAAGAGCAATAACCTGCGCTTCGCTGAAGATCTGACCTCGTCAGACCGGAAGAGACTAAGTTTTTTGTGGCCCAAGGTAAAAGAGGCGAGGGCTGCCGGGAAATCAGCCTATTACATCGGAGCGCGTGCGTTTATTGATGGTATGGAGATCTTGTCATAAAATCAGTGTTAAGAATGTTAAAAGTACAACTTCTCAACTGCCTTCATATCCTTTGACACATTGGCATATGACAGCTAAACCTAGAAAAAATGGTTACTCTTTGCACTTTTGGAAATTGTTGGGGTTTCTGTTGGTCCGTTGGACTACATTAAACCTTTTCATATGACAGTTAAACTTCGGAAAAACTGTCGCTTGACCTTTACAACTGTTTATTAAAAAAATTAAATATTTTTAGTTCTATTAGTTAGGTGACCACTAAAATATTGTCATATGACAGCTAAACTTTGAAAATGGTTATGTGAGCTCTGCTCTTTTGACTTTTTAATTATTTTTTCTCGTTAGTCAATTTTGACTGCGTTTTTTATATTCTACCTGTTTACAATTGTTCATTGTTCATTAGTTAATGTCGTTATCATTCATTTCTCTTAATGCCAGGGGTCTAAGAAACAAGGTGAAGCGCAAAGCACTTTTTTTGTTTGTTAAAAAGCACAATTCAGACTTTTGTTTCTTTCAAGAATCTCATTCTACACAGGAGGATGTTAAATTTTGGAGGTCTCAATGGGGTAATGAAGTATGGTTGGCTCATGGTACAGAGCGGTCAGCAGGTGTCGCTAATTTGAAGAATAATTTTGCTGGACAAGTTATACACACTAATAGTGACCCTAAGGGTCATTTTCTTTTGTTAGTGATTTCATTTGCTCAGACCACCTCTATTCTATTAAATATTTATGGATATAACTCTACTCAGGACAATTATAATCTAATAGAGGAGATAAGTGAACATATACAGAGCTGGTTAAATAAATATCCCAATGCCACTTTAATTTTAGGTGGAGATTTTAATATGACATTAAATGATCAGTTTGACAGGCTTCCCCCAAGAGCTACTTCCGTAAATCAGTTGATGAATGACTTTATAATGCAATTTGATATTACTGATATCTGGAGAGAGACATACCCACAACAGAGACTTTATACCTGGAGCAGCAAGGATCATTCCAAACAGTCATGAATAGATTACTGGCTTATTTCCAATAGTTTAGCTAATAATTGCAGTTCAGTGAATATTCCTGCAACACCCCTCACAGATCACAAAGCTATTTCTCTCAAGGTCAATCTTTCTTCATCTTTTAATAGCCGCTCAACCCCCTCATACTGGAAACTGAACAACTCTCTTCTTCAGTTTGAAGATGTTAAAAAAAATATTCTTTTATTAATAGAACAATATTGGAAGAAAGCCTCAGATTCATATTGTTGTCAGTGGGAACAATTGAAATTTGAATTTAGTACTTAAGGAAGTTTGGAGGTGACTTAGCTAAACAAAAAAGAGCAGAGGAAAATAGGGTGGTGTCTGAAATTACAGCGTAAATATGTTAAATTGCAGCATGATTTAAATGAAATGTACACTCACAGAGCACAGGGTGCTTATATAGGATCTAGACATAGGTGGTTGGAGGAGGGAGAATGCAATACTTCATATTTCTTTAGATTAGAAAAGAGTCGTTCCAAAACTTCATTAATTGAATCTTTAAATATTAATGGTACTGTCATGATTTATCAAGGACGGAACCCATGCGCAGGCAGCAGGTGGCAGCAGAACAGACTTTAATAAAAAAACGCACAGACGAAACAAAAACCCACAATGGGGGTAAAACAAGACAACTAACTAGAACAAAAACACATCAAATAAAATGTAAAACATAAACATCCCACGAGGGGGCAAAAACAGGAAACCAAAAAACTAGAAATACTTCCAGGTATAAACTGGACAGGCAGGACAAGACTTCAAAGTAGAAACACGGTGCAAAGCACAAATATTTACAAACGCACGAGCACAGGACAATGAACACGAGGGCTTTAAATAGGGAAACAAACAAGGGATAATTACACAGGGTGCAGGTGTGAATCATCAGAAACATTAACAGGGAAAATTACCGGAGAACGAGGGGGCGGGCTTAGACGCGCGACATGAAAACACGCGGCGAAGGCGATCGGCCAAAGCCGCGTGTCTCCCCAAAGAATGTTAACACAAAGAGAAGATACTGACGCAATCCTGACCACTAGATCATGAAAACAAGACATAAACAAGGAGGGCAGGTTTGTGGAAGTATCCGGGGGGCGTGGTCAAGACGTAAGACCGGAGAGCGCGTGACACGGACGCCCAAGCCACGCGCTTCCACAAATAACATTAACATGGGACATGGTACTGTCATGGCCCCGGCCACAAGACTCTAGGAATTTACTAGACATGAACGGCAGAACCATGACAGGTACAGTCACTGATAATCCTCGAGAAATCGCAAATTTTTGTGCTTATTTTTATAGCAACCTATATCAAAGCAATTACTCTGAAAAGTCTGCCTGTGCATTCTTAGATTCTGTCAAAAATTATAAAACTATCTCAACTGGCGATAGAGATTTTTGTGACAGTGAAATTACCTTACTAGAGGTAAATAATTCCATGTTAGAACTAAAGAACAATAAATCGCCTGGAACTGACGGGCTAACCGCAGAGTTCTATAAATTGTTCTCTAAAGAACTGTCCCCCTTTTTACTTAAGGTCTATATAGAAAGTATACAGAATGAATCTCTTCCTTCAACACTTACTCAAGGTCTAATTACTTTAATCCCAAAACCCAAGAAAGACTTACTATTAATTGATAATTGGTGTCCTATATGTTTACTTAACAATGATTATAAAGTCCTTGCCCTTATATTTTCCAAAAGATTAAAATCTGTTCTGGATTCTATAATAGAAGAAACACAATCGGGTTTCATGGAAAAAAGACATATTGTTAATAATATAAGATTGGTTAATGATTTATTAGATTACTCTGATTTGATACATGAAAATAGCTTTATTCTCTTTTTAGATTTTTACAAGGCTTTCGATTCACTAGAGCACCAATTTATCTTTAAATCATTGAATAAATTTGGTTTTGTGAATATATTTTGCAAGGTAATTAAAACCATTTTTAGTAATAGTAATTGTTCGATTAAATTAAAAAATGGCACTTCACCAAGATTTTTTTAATCTAGTGGAGTCAGGCAAGGTTGTCCTATTTCCCCTTACTTATTCCTTCTGTCCGTGCAGCTGCTGTCGTCCTCCATAACTGAGAGTGGTATTCAGGGTATTAATATAGCGGACAGACAAATTATAATTAACCAATTGGCAGATGACACCACCTTATTTTTAAGAGACGCCTCTCAAATTCCTTTAGCAGTTAAGCATATAAATCTATTTTCTAAAGCCTCAGGACTCAGCTTAAATTTAAATAAATGTGAGCTAATGGCTATTAAAGATTGTGATAATTCATATATTTATAATATTCCAGTTAAGTCTGAAGTAACATACTTGGGAATTGTGATCACAAAGAATCAAGATAATAGGTGTACACAGAATTTTAAGACCATTAAAGAAAAGGCCCGGAAAAGATTCAATCTGTGGTTGCAGAGAGACCTTACGCTGAGAGGCAGAATTCTGCTTGCTAAAGCTGAAGGCATTTCAAGATTGACTTTTGCTGCACTCTCCTTTTATATGGAAAAACAAGATTCACTATGTTAAGAAATCAGTAATAATGAATACAAATGAGTCTGGGGGACTTAATTTTCTAGATTTTTCATCTCTCAACAACACTTTCAAAATTAACTAGATTAGACAGTTTTTATGTAATCCTAATTCAGTATGGAACTTTATCCCTAACTATTACTTCTCCAAATTGGTTGGACTACATTTCTTGTTGATCTGTAATTATAATATTGCCAGAATCCCCTATAACGTATCAAAATTTCATAAACAAGCACTTCTTGCATGGTCTTTAATTTTTAAACACAAGTTTTCTCCTCACCGGTATTTTATTTGGAACAACCGAGATATTGTTTATAAAAATAAGTCTTTATTCTTGAACCACTGGTTTCAAAAAAATATTCTAATTGTCTCTCAGCTACTAAATTCAGAAGGTTTTATTTTAAATTATACAGAATTTTTAGGTAAATATAACTTTCCAGTAACCCCTAGAGAGTTTTCAATTGTTATGGATGCCATTCCTAAAGGTGTAGTTATGCTTTTAAGGGAGACTGTAAAATTACGTAATACATTACCTATTCCTTTAGATCCTTTTGAAACCCCAGTAGGAAAACTATGTTTCCTATCACAACCATCATCCAAAAATTCTAAAATTAGAAGTCTTTTCCAAAAATAACTTGTTACTATTCCTTATGTGGTATTTTATTGGGGAAATTTTATTGACAGTTTAAATTGGAAAAATGTTTGGACATTGCCAATGAAATATATAATACTAATAAGGTAAGGGAAGTATCATTCAAACTATTACATGGGTTTTACCCAGCCAAAGTGTACTTAAAGAAATATAAAAAGGATATAGAGACAAACTGTTATTTTTGTGGTGCCTCCAGTGAGACTGCACTTCATCTCTTTTGGGATTGTCCTTGTACACAATCCTTTTGGTCTGATTTTTGCAAATTTGTTCATTATAATTTACTTTTAAATTTTTCTCTGTTGTTTAAGGATGTATTATGTGGCTTCTTTGCTATAAACAATGGAAAAAAGAATGAATATTTTATGATTAATCTTCTATTGTTACTTGCTAAATTTCATATTCACCTATGTAAATTTTCTCATCAAAAGCCTAAATTTATTGTCTTTGAAATTGAAGTGCAACAATACATTCAGACTCTTTCATATTCTAAAAACTCCAAAGCTCATAAAATCTTAGACCTGTGTTTATTTTTTTATATATTTTGTTAAATGTCATTGTGCAATAATCTTCTTTTAAATTTCTTTTTTTGTTAAGATTCTTGTATATTTTGTGCTTATTTACCTTCTTATCTGTTTTATTCTGTAATGCTTTACATCTGTAGTCCTTTTGAGATGTTTGACTACTAAACTTTGTATGTTTTGTATAAACCCCTGGCAATACAAAAAAAAAAGACGTCCTCATCTACGACGTTAGTGTCACGTGTTTGTTGTGGCGACGTACTTCTCCACGACGTTAGTGTCACGCGTCAGTTGTAGCGACGTAGCCTCCGTTCACGTAAAAGGCACTATCCACTCGCCATAGGAGTATGGCAAGCCAAAGGGGTCACAATTACGCTATAGATTAAACGCGTTTATATCCGAACGCCGTATTTGACGGCGTTTTAAACAGTACTTGCGCCGCTAAAAACGGCGTCGCGATTGCAAACGCCGTGAAAACCGCGCGAAAAGCCGTCTATTACGCCGTATTTAACGCCGCCCCGGAAAGCGCCGTTTTTTGCACCGCTGTCTTGCCGTATGACGCGTAAAAAATGCCGTTTTGGTTGTGCAGAGCGCGCGTTATTTACGGCGTTTCGCCTGTTGTATAATGAGCCCCTCCCGCTGATTTCCACAGCCAATACATTTGAACCGCTCTCATTTAAAAGCTTATGAACTGAGCCAGACCTGACCAATTTACCACTGATCACGAAGGAGACGGAGTGCCTTTGATTTTACAGCATTTTATTATGTGCGCAGTGTTACCTTTGATAACATTAAACATATCATTGATTGCTTTGTGAAGGAACGACTTCTTTTCTTTTTGTAAATGTAAAGTTACACAACGTGGCCAGCAGTTGTAGCATACCAATCCCATTGTATGTATCCTGTTACATGTTGTGGCCAGTTAACTGCTTACGTGAAAAGCAAAAAATAATCGGCTGAAACATTTCATTACCTAATTTCCAACACCAGAAATTATTTCTCAGATAAAGCCATGTATTCCCTTTAACATGTTCTTAGGGGGCTGTTGATGTAGACTGGTGATGTTGGTCTGCTGGTCAGCGACATGGCATTGCAATCCCTGATGGGGTCATTCGCCAGTTCGAGGCTCGCTGGCACTTCTGGCCACTTTATGCAACATTGTTGGTCTTGTTTTGTTTCGCTGGGTAGTTTTTTTATTAGATTTATATTTCAGTACTTAAAACGTGGTCAGTATAAACAGAATGTCTGGAATAAGTGCTATTTTTACAGACGGACATTTTCCCAAACGTATCGGCCTCCAGTAAACGACTTGCACTTCACTTTTGCTGCTAAAGCCATACATATAAAAAGAAGCCATATATATATATAATGTATATAATAGTATAATTATAATTGCCTGAGTCCACAGCCAATAAATTTGAACTGCTCTCACCCAATCAATGATGAACATAATCTTAGTTGTATCATTTAATTTATTCCAAATCTCTGCGCACTCCACACTCCAGATCAGTAGGTGGTTGGAAATGCACCTTTTACTTTGGCTTGCCAAACCTAAACTCCAGAAGAAGAAGAAGAATGAACATAATCTGTTCAGCCTTGCGGTCCATTTCAAAGGGCTCATCCCTATGCCCTAAACCCTTTAAGCCCATTTGCAACGCACTGCAGATCTAATTCACCACGGATTTTGGTAACGTTATTTGCTTTACGATGGCGAGAAGAAACTTTATTTTTCGCTGTAAGCGTACATTAAATGACTGCACTCGGCAGTTAACAGAGGATACTGGACCCAATGTGTTTCAGTTAACCCTAGTGAGGTAAAGATTGTTTTTTAGGCTTTATACAGCTGCCATTACGTACAGTTATGGTTGTTGAATGAGTAAGGCAAAGGCAAAGGCAATTCTCTAATTACAAAAAAATGTAATAACATTTCAGTGCTTTTGTAACTTACTTTTTATTACTATTTTACGTTACTTTGATTTTAGACTGGGAATAATGCAGAGAAGTCTTCAATGGGCAAGAGGGAGACTAATCAATATACCTGCAGCAGATGGCCTACTCCGCGACATAGCAGAATATATAGCAGAAGTTAACGCATATAGGCATGAACGACAAGGTAAGTAAAACATTAAACAGCTTGAGACAACATGAGACTTTATAGCCAAAAGTTTTACAAAAATAGTTGAAGAACCAACCTTTTTTTACCTTGGTAATTTTTTATTTGTTTCAATATTTGTTTCAATACATTTAAAGTTTAGACATTATTTTTACAGAATGTCTTTGAACATAAATTTAACTCAAGATGAAAAATCTACTGTAGTGATAATGTTGTTTTTAATGGGTATTAGTTGCCATGGGTATTAAATGGCCCTTGTTTTAAAATAAATTATTAGTAAAGGCTACTGATCCATGGTGGTTATTACATTAGCTGTTCTCACAAAATATTCTATCCTACCATATTAAAGAGCATAAAGCACCTATTTATTACATTAATACAGTGTTGTCACACAGACTTGTAACCCAATCATTTCTATAAGTCACAATTATTTATTGTTATTATTGTTGCAGGAAGTACCAGTTATCAGGCTCCACTTATCTGTAGTGGAGGTAGAGGAGCGCCCTATTACAGCATCACTAAAGAGCAACTTTCTTTTCTGAAGTCATGTGGTTTTTCTCTTCCTTCAATAGCAGAAATTCTTCAGGTGTCTCTGGCTACAGTTAAACGACGCATTAAGTAAGTTGCTTGATGTAGGGCGTATTTCCTTTAAATGAAAATGTATCTTTATTCAAGTCATGCTTTTTCCAAATTCATGTATTCCCTGGTTATCAAACACATGGTCTTTGCATGACTATATTCAATGCCATATCCTACTTAAGCCACAAGAAAATTAATCTTTAAGCAATTATTAACATTATCTTGATAATCAGCAATTTTTAGTTTTTTCCAGAAAGTTCCATTTGAATCGTGCTGTGTCATTTTACGAGGTAACTGATGATGCCCTTGATGAAATGATCAAGGATATTGTGGCTGGGAATGACCAGCTGGGATCTGAGGCTGTCAGAGCACAGTTACGGGCTGGTGGAGTTCGGGTGCTGAGAGACCGCATCAGGAAGAGTTTAGCTCGAATCAACCCTAGGGCAGCTGCATTAAGGGCAATGTCTCAAAGACCACAGAGACGATCGTACAGGGTTGCTGGACCAAACTCTCTGTGGCACCTTGATGGCAATCACAAATTGATAAGGTAGAGATTCGGTGGTTGGGTTAGGGCTAGGCTTTTTTTATACATGTAATTTTTAATAAGATGTAATTTACATTATTAAATTATTTACCTCCCATTTTGAAAATATATGTAATAGAATGATGTATTGTAATGTATTTTACTTTTATCCTTAATGTCTCTTATATTATAACAGTTTCTCTGTTGTGTTTAGATGGCGAATTGTCATTCATGGTGGTATAGATGGGTACAGTCGTCTTATAGTCTTTCTCCGTGCCTCAGACAACAACCGGAGCAGCACTGTGTTAGATTGCTTTTTGAATGCTGTGGCTGTGCACGGAGTTCCTTCTAGGGTCAGAACAGATCATGGAGGAGAAAACAATGCTGTCTGTGTCATGATGAACATTTTCAGGGGCCTAGAAAGAGGCAGTGCTATCAGAGGTAGGAGCACTCACAACCAGCGCATTGAGAGGCTCTGGGGTGACATGTGGCGGGGATTGACCAATGTGTATTATAACCTTTTCAACTTCCTGGAGAATGATGGTATAGTGGACATAAACAATGAGATGCACCTATGGGCTCTTCACTATGTCTACTTGCCAAGGATCAACAGAGACTTGACTGCCTTCATCCGGCAATGGAACAACCATGGGTTGAGAACAGAAGGACATCAGACCCCCATACAGATTTTTGTCAGAGGCTGCTTGGAGCAACAAGGACAAAACAGCACTGCAATGCAGGACATTTTTGGCACAGCAGCCCGGCCAGCAGATGAAACTGACACAATATCTGAACAAGGACAAACCACATCAAGCATGCAGGGGGCAGCAGTGGTTGACTGGCCAGACAGAGTAGCAGTACCACAAAACCGCTACACCTTGGACAATGCAACTTTTGAGCAACTTGCTGCACAATTTGATCCACTTAGTGGTGCACAAGGTGAACTTGGACTGGACATATTTTGTAATGTTTTGTCTTTTTTGGTGTTTCATAGTCAATAGGAAATGACAAGTCAATTACAAAATAGAACTAGTTTATAGATTGTGGCTTACTTTTAAAGGACTAAACCAAGCTAACCTTGTAAATTTACTAAGAGTATGTTCTATATTATGTTGTTGCTTTCATGTTTTTTAAATTTTGTCTCGCCAAAACCCTTCCAGTGTTTAGAAAATATTTTCTGAAATTTGTTCACAGTTTTACATTTGTATAACCCCAATAATTGCTGCTTACGGCTTTGATGTTGCCGTTATATTCATATGTAAATGTGATAGTCATTTATGGTCAGTGTGAATCAAAAACAATGTTGAGGTATACTAGAATGCTGGTAAAATAAAATGGCCCAGGCCCCACACCAAAACGTTTTCTCATCAACTTATTCTTTGACCATCAAATCCACTTATATCTTGCCCCAAAATCTTTACCTGAACTTAACAAAAAGGGAAAAACATTACTAAAGTTTTTATATTTATTTAATAAGAACAAACATAAATCTATTTTGTTTTGAAATATAACAATGCCAGCATATCGAGTTTTTTTTTAACACAGTGGTAGACAATAACGTGAAGGATAACTGTGTAGGGTAAAACTATTTAACACTGTAACAAAGCCACCCTGCTGTATTATTAAATATTTCATGCCAATAACAAGTATGGAAGGGGTTTTGACCTCTCATACCAAGATATGTCACCAGAAAAATGAATTATTGAGAAGAATTGGTAGAAATGACTGTTGATTGAAAATGAGGAGCAAACTGATAAAACAACATGCACAGGTAAACATTTAAGAACTTTATATTTATAAGAATTGTCATCTTATTGTGACTCTAAATACTTAAATCAAGTTTACTTAATTCATGCTTAAACCTTTCCAAAACCAAGACATCGTTTTATTGCAGTGAACATTAGTTCTTTGAATTCCTCTTCTTCAGTCACACCTCTTGGAAGGTAGAGTGTCATGGCACAGGTTGATACATAAGGAATTCTTCTGGATGATGATTCTTGTTCATAAAATTCAATGTGGCACTTTTGCTGAAATCCCAGTGGAGGGATTGAATCTGCAGCAGTGACAAACACTAAAAGATCCTCAAAGGATATGGCCACATCTTCTTCTGTTAATGTTGGCAAAACAGAACATGTTAAAGGCAAGAAGCAAAAATAAATTAAATTACAAAACCATGTGAATTCAAAAATCACCTTGAATTGATATTAGCCAGCACTCCCACTGGAAGACAGTCTCCTCCTCCAGGTCTCGCCTGTTGCTTCCTGGTGTACTCCAGACAATGTCAAAAAGGTCTTTGACCTCATTTCTTTTTAGTTTACCTCGTGTGTTGGTAAACAAGGGGAGGAAAGCTGTCCAGTTGTTACACACCACCTCCCACAAACGCCACAGGAGTTAATCCCAGCAGTGAACTGCTGGATCATACTTGCTACTCTGCTCAGAAAAAAATAATACTGTGACTTAGAAAATCCTTTTTGTTAAGTCAAGGTCCTGTACAGTTAAACAATACAGAGTGTTAAAGCGTCTTCACTGTAATAAACCTGATACCTATAAATCTTTAAAAATGTGACCCCCCCATCCCAATAGGAGCCCAGAGATAAACACTGTTGCCCAGTTTCACAAACAATGCTTAGGACTAGTCCCAGACTAAAATAAAAGCTGTCCTAGCTGAAAATAAATTGCCTGGACATATTTTTAAATATGTAACTGCCATTGTTTTGTCTCAAGATGCACATCAGTAATGTTTTAACCTAAGGCTATTTAATACAAGCAACTTAAATATCCCAATGTAACCAAGGCATAGTCCTGGCTTAAGCTAAGCCTTGTCTATGAAACCGGGCCTTTATGTATAAACTAGTAAACACACACAAATTTAATCAGTTATTAACCAAAACTAATAAAACTATATAAAGCTGTTCTGCAGAAAACACTAGTAGTATAATCATTCAGATCAATTCAGTTCATGTTTAGTTCTTATACTATAGTGCAGTCAAACCGATAAAATTACTGAATATTAAGTGCCTTTTAAACCTTGTTTAAAATATTAAATTAATATTAAATCACTATAAAGAAAACAATAGTATTCAAAAGTAATTAACTGTAAAAGAATGACAAAATTCTTATGTTAAAATAGTTTTTATGATATTTAAAATGTTTCTACTACTATTATGAAATAAATGCTTTGTAAAATAAGTACTTTTCATGTAGTAAGAGCATGTCTTACAAATAAACCACTGGTAAATGAAATGTCTTGCTGTATACCCTTATTTACTGATTCCTTACATAAATGGATGGATTGATTTAATGACCAAAAGTATTGGGACACCCCCTCCTAATGAACATATTTGCTTACTTTACAAAATCTTAATGCTATAGTATGTAATGATATTTTATGGAATTATTATACAGTGTATGTATGCATGAAACAACACGTACACTCTAAATATGGACACTACTAAGGATCCAACATTGTGCACCTATTAGGAGATGGAGGACATTTTTGAGACAGCTGAAAGTCACAGTAATTGTATATTTCTTTACCTGTGGTAGATGTAGTGGGTTACTAACTGCCCATAAATTGTGGGAAGATCCCCAACCGAGGCTGTGAAAATGCCAGGCACCCCACAGTCACAAATCCAGTCTCCTAGAGAGTCCTTCAGATTTCTCAGCTCATCTTCAGTGCTGCACCTGACAACCTAAAAACATAGAACATTTTTGAAAAAAATAATTTGTTCAGTTATTGAAAACATTGTTCGAAAAAAGCACATAACAAGATAAGATGTCATACTTACCTTTGTCAGCTTTTCTGCAATGTCACTTTCTAAGAGATTTTTAAGATCAAACATGGCGAGGCTGGTTTTCTGTCCACACATGATCAGGAAGAGCTCCTTGTTTATGCATCTGACGCCTGGTCCATTGTGAACTATAGACCAAGCCATCAGTTTTCCTGCAGTATAATATTTATTTTCAGCTAGAGCCTTCTGGTTGTAGCTGAAGAGCAGCTCCCCAGGTTTGCCCTCGAAAATTCCAAGGGTGCCTTGGAGCTCAATCATGAGGAGTCTAAGGCAAAGGAAAGGGTACAATATTATTGCCTGAAAACCACAAAAGTCTGTAAACACCTTAGATATGGGATTTTGGAACTTATCAATATAAATCCTTAACATGCTGTTAAGATATTTTACTACTTAAACGATTTATTTATCAAGTTACTGCATTCAGCATTAACTAGAAACTACTCAGTGTTCAAGTATAACTTGGAAGAAAAAGTCGCTTTGGATAAAAGAGCCTGCCCATTGCATAAATGTAAATTCTGATTGGTCTGTTGTAGAGTAACCTTAAAAAAAAAAAGACAGTTAATCAGTAAGTTACAAGGTGTGTTGAGACAGTACATTTTTTATGCTAAAGACGCTTGTCTGACATGTGTCTCACTGACACATGGATGTATTTACATTACTATGTTATCAAAAAATAATATTGCTGCTCTTTAATAAACATTCCACTGCTGTTCAATGCATGTTTATCAAGAACACAGAGAACTGATACTTTTTTCCAAACCTTTAAAGGACAGTGTAGACATTATATACAGTACATGTGGCTTCTAATGTACCTGAAAAATTCTCTTCTTGGACCTCCATAGTCCTCTGCCATTTCTCCTACAAACTCTATATTGGGAGTTTTATGCCAGGCAAAGTAGCCTCTTGATAAGACCATACATGCACTTCTTAAAATGCGTTTGCGTCTTGCTATGACCGTAATGCTGGTATAACAGTCCAGATTTTCTTCACGGAACTCCTTCAAAATATCTGGGAGCTCTCTGTCAAGCTGAAAATATAAAATAAACAAATTACCACCCACATATGATATGCAGAAAAAACTTTGATCATTTGGGTGATTCACAATTATATAAACTTGATAATAACATTTTAAGACAACCAGTGTTTTGGATGGATGGAATACATACATCTGGACTATTACTCCTCACTGGAGAGGCCAGAGTTACTTCTTCAATGTCAGAGTCAATGTCAGAGTCTATATAGAAGTCCTCTCTAATGATCACAAAATATGTAATAAATTAATAATTTATTATGGGCATATTTTACACAACAAATTTTGACATGTTGATATCCTGCTTTTGAAAATGTACACTTCTGATTATAAACCTAGACTGAAGATCATGATGGCTGTGGTGTACTTACACTGTGGTTGCAGTGAGCACACTTGTGTTGGTGTGGGCGGTTCGGCTGCTGCCTTCAGTGGGCACACTTGTGATGGTGTGGGCAGGTCGGCTGCTGCCTTCAGTGGGCACACTTGTGGTGGTGTGGGCGGGTCGGCTGCTGCCTTCAGTGGGCACACTTGTGGTGGTGTGGGCGGGCCGGCTGCTGCCTTCAGTGGGTACACTTGTGATGGTGTGGGCGGTTTGGCTGTTGCCTTCAGTGGGCACACTTGTGATGGTGTGGGCAGGTCGGCTGCTGCCTTCAGTGGGCACACTTGTGGTGGTGTGGGCGGGCCGGCTGCTGCCTTCAGTGGGTACACTTGTGATGGTGTGGGCAGGTCGGCTGCTGCCTTCAGTGGGCACACTTGTGTTGGTGTGGGCGGGGCGGCTGCTGCCTTCAGTGGGCACACTTGTGGTGGTGTGGTCAACCTGGCACATGGGTTTTTAAAGGAAATTTAACCTAGGAGTAGGGCTAGAATCTAGAAACATACAATACAATCCTCAATGTTTATTTAAGCATCAGAGTGTTAAAATTAGTCAAGCGTAACTTTTGGCCGCTTTTTTTGGTCAAGGCCCGTCCAAGAGGCCATATGACTGACAGGTAAAAAAACAATCACGTTTCGTTTTGTGCCGCATCATGTTAAGAGGCATGGAAATGTCCCCACAGTAACAGACCGGTGTACATTCGCAAACCTGTCAAAAGTTAACACCAACAACGTTTATGAGTTTATGCCGTGAACCTTGCATACTTTTAAGAATTCAGCGTTTAGTCGTTTGTGATGAGTTCTTATTGTAACCGAAACACAACAGCTCACATCTTCGATCAGACGGCTTTGTGTTGTTTCCGGACAAACCGCTAAAGAACGTGACACGCACGTATCCTGTGGAATTCAACCAATCAGATGATGACTTCGAACGTGCTGAAGTGTTTCCAGAAAAGTGTGCCATATGCATCAGACGTTCAGCCAACGATCCGTGGGCGTGACGGCTGAGACTATATTAAAATGGGTTCTATGACTGTTTGTATTTTAATGGTGGCTTCAGTCCTGATCAAACTCTTTTTACCTGTATTTGGCACCACCTACAGTTGCGGCTATATTATTGATACATGACCTCAAATATAAGATGAGTAGAACGCCGTAAACGAGGGAGAAGTGATCGAGATGTATGATTTGTGAATCATGTGTTTTGTTTTACATTGTGTGAATGTGACCAATAATGCGTGAATGCATCATGACTAAAAGCAGGGAAATACACTGAAGTGAATCGCCATCATTTAGAAATTAGATAGCATTTATGTACAAATCAAGATCAGGATTTTTTTTTTATTAATCGTGCAGCCCTAGTTAGGAGTTCTAATCTGAGCCAAACTAAAGGACTTTTAGTATATTTTTGTTGTTCAATGAAAACTATTTTTTTTATCCAATAATGCAGATTTAACAAGAAAAGGCCATTGGACAGCACAACGTTTTGAATATTTTAGAACTTTACTAAATATTTCACTCACCTTCACACGAATGTAAAGGGCAGACCTCCCCAATGCATTGCTCGAGTAAATTTGATCGGGACTCAAACTTTCCAATTGCAAAGGGATGATCTGTCTTTGGCCATTTACCCTACATAGCTCAAAATCTTCTGGAAGATCAGGAACATGATCTCTTAGTGCTTGCTTGAATTCCTCTTCATCCAAATCTCGTCGCACTACAACACGGCAAGGTGGAGTGGAATCTGAAAATATCAAAAATATATATTTCACAGCTTTCATGTCAAAAAGTAAAAAAATAGTAATATTAAGAAGAAATTAATAAAAAGTATTCACATATGTGAACTCACCCCTATGTGATCTATAATTGCAAATAGAAGAGTTTTTTTTAGCACAGAGACTTTAAAAGTAATTTGTCTTTGTGCCCTTACTCTGTTGCACCTTCGCTGGCGAATCGGCCCACCACCACTTGAATTTCGAAACATCTCAAACCTTAAAAACATATAAGATTTGTTATTCTGTTTACTTGACAAGACACACCTGTAAAAAACAAACCTTGAACCAGGTCCATCAAAAACCATCCAAAAAATATCTCTAGCTAGGCCATCCAAATATTCCAATATAAATATTCCAATATAAAATATCCAAATAAATATTTCATCCTGTTTATTTAGCCAGCCATAATTTTTGTGTTAGTTGTTTTGTAACTGACCTATAATTATGAACTGTATTGCTCTGAGGTAAGAAATCTAATTTACATATTCATACATGTAGGCCTGTCGGCTGTCGCAATAGTCAATCGCATGATATATAAACACTACGTCGGTAATTTTTGGTGATGCAATACATCGCTATTGTGTTTATATATGCATTTGTTTAAGCCTACATAAATTAATGACATTAACATTTGATCTGATCGCACCATCTCTGTTAGTGCTGCCCTGTGTCTGTCAAAAGCTTGCGCACATAAGATAAAGAGACATTGTTTTTTATCGCTCAATTAGGCAAGTGTATTTTGAACGGACTTTCTGTAAAAGGGTGCACTTGCAATATTATATCATTACTTAATTAGTTTATAAAACAATCAAAGAAATTTTCACCGAAAACAGTAGATCATCCGGGCACATACTAATTTTACCATGCTTTGGGAAGTACTAATTCTATTTCGAATAGTTTTTAGGACGAAAAGTATGCGAATTGGGACGCGCCGCTTAGTTTTGAGCGGGAATCGGAAGTGCTAAACTGGCTGTTTTTGCATACACATCCCTGTGACAACTCTTTACAAAATTAAGAATAAGTATATTTTATATATATTATATATATTAGTAATTAATTTAATTAATTCAGAGGATTTATGATTATTTAAAAATACCCAAATATGTATCCTTACTTAAATGGGGTCACATACCTTTCCAGTAGACTTGTCTGTTCCTCCTCTGGGGGGTCTTCATTAAGGAGTCGATTAAACTGGGCGTTCATTTGGTCTCTAATATCATTAACTCTTCTTCTGAATCGGTTTCCACCATTCGCCATACTTGCATATTGACTTAGCTAAAACTCATCGTCGCCGTCACTTGCCTTGATGAACTTAACATTACAAAAATTGCGCGGTAACAGCATCAAGGCCCGCCCACTTAAAGGAACATTTTAAATTTTATACAAGTTCGACTTTATATGAGTAGTAATTTATTTTTACATCATAAACATATTCAGAGGCCTTCAAAATGCGACATTTTGAGGTGGCAGATTGAGCCATATCAAAGTATTCATTGGAACTCAAGCCTTTATGAAAACACTAAATAAACATGTTAAATATAGTCACTTGAAAGCTGTAAAAGTGTAGTATTCAAATGTTAAAACGTAAAAAAAATATGTTAACCGTCACCTGCGTACGTACAGCTAGGCCCATTGTTATTAACGTTACATAGGCCTATTCCATTCTAAAATTTAAAATAATCTGAACAACCCACATGGCCACGTACACAAAGGTTCTGGAGTGACACCAGCATTTTAATGCTGGAGTTACAGAACAGTGATTCAGTACCGCATTTGTAATGAATGACACACTGGTAACCATAGCAATCGCAGCTGTGAATAAGAATAACCCGTTTGGTATTTGCAATTTTAACCACAGCCGACAGACGCGCATTGTTTTCCATTCGGAAGGCTGCTTTACATAGCGCTCTTTTGTCACCATGTGCAATTGTTAAAATAGCGTCTATTTTCAGTGGCGCAAATTGTAATGCGGATGGCTTTGACGCCGGAGATCGGGGTTCGACTCTACTATTTGCTAAACTCGCTTATTTATCTTTTTCCATCACATATTAGATCATGAAGACATTTATCAATAAAATTAATTTAAAACTTAAAATTAAGTTTTATTCATAAAGTTTAGGTGTTAGGGTAATGTTAGGAGTAGGTGTAGGGCTGTTTTATTATCTCAATAGGTTACCACCTTTTAATAATTTGTATAAATATAATGATTTACACTGTTATTATTAATGCTCTACAATACCGAGGTGCAAATAGTATACCAATATAACATCTAACTGTTATTTACACATAATCCAAAGGAAATACAGCTATTTTCTTTAGTGTAAATAGCATATCGCTAAGAAATGCTGCTATATTCACTCAGTGCAAATAGAACCTGCTATTTACACTTAGCAAATAGCCGCTAAGCTCTTTAATGCTTTGTTGTTAGGTCTTAGCTCATAAAGCAAGGCACTTTGGGAGTTAATACATGTAGGCTAAGTGATACATTTGTGATTTCCATATACAGTGGTTATAGAAAATATCCCCCCTTCAAAATAATCACATTTTGTGGAGCATTTCAGTCCTTGGTAGTGCAACTGAAGCAAACAATCAACTATGGGTGGCAAGGCACTGTCAAAAGATCTCCAGGATAAAGTTGTAGAGAGATACAAGTCAGGAGATGGATACAAAAAGATTTCAAAGGCTTTATCAATGCCTAGAAGCACAGTGAAGTCTATTATCCAGTAATTGAAGGTATTCGGAACAACACAGACCCTTCCTGGATCAGGAAGTCACTCTAAACTGGATGAAAGAGCCAGGAGGAAACTGGGCAGAGAGGCTACCAAGAGGCCCACATCAACACTGAAGCAGTTGCAGGAATTTATGACCAAGAGTGGTCATTGTGTGCATGTGACAACAATATCACAAATTCTCCACAAATCTGGCTTGTATGGGAGGGTTGCAAGAAAAAAGAAATGCCACATGCTGTCATGATTTACATGAAACAGAACCCAGATGCAGACAGCTCTTTGACAAAAAACGTATTTAATTAACATATGACAAAAACATAACTTAAAATCCCTCGAGGGGGAAAACAAGACAAAAATAACAAGACAGGTGAATAAATTTGACCAAACTTAACTCAGGGGAACAGCGACAGGGATAAGGTAGACAAACGATCCGGCACAGGACAGCAAACACAAGGGCATTAAATATGAGAGGAACGAAAGAGACATAACGAGGGCAACAGGTGAAGGGCGTGAACTGCATAACTGGTTGAGTTGAGCAGTTCTGCAAAGAAGAGTGGGCAAATATTGCAAAGTCTAGATGTGCAAAGTTAGTAGAGACATATCCCAACAGACTAAAGGCTGTGATTAAAGCAAAAGGTGGTTCTACAAAATACTGACACAAGGTGGTGATCCTTTTTCCAACTCAGTGATTTTTTGTTTCATATATTTAATTTTTTCTGACATTTTGGTGTTAAATCTTTTGCTTGGATGTTATAAGTTGCACTGAGTAAATACAGCTGGATAAAACAAAAACTGTGTCCATCTTTATTTCAAGCTGTAAAGCAACAAAATGCGATTATTTTGAGGGGGGGATGATTCTTTTCTATAACCACTGTATATCGTGTGTCAAACTGCAAAGCTTCTTTTTCTTTCAGGCTCCATTTGACAATTTTGTTTGAAAGTTTATACTAAGGCCCCTTGCGGTTTTATTGCACTTCATTGCTCCTCATTGTTCTGCATTTACACCAATAAATACACCTGAGAATACATATATATATATATATATATATATAGTTTTGGTTACTTCGTTTATTGTATAAAATGTATCAAATGATCTTGTTTTGTTATTTAGACAAAACACTGAGAATATCAAATATTTTCTCCAGAAGTTCACCAAGCATTCACTTGAGACATAACAGATTATGTTTGCGAGACACCTATTTAAATAACATTAATCAAGGCCCGCACATATTTCCATGTACTGAATAATAGAAAAGGATGCATAATATTTTTCCATTTCAAAAGGAAATGTGGCTGTTTATTTTAGTAACATGGAGGTAAATGGCAAGGCATTTGACATTGATTTGAGCTGTGTTATAGTTTAGTCAATAAGTTCATGCTTATTACATTACAATCATTGCGCAACACTATTGAGTCTCCTTACAGTCAATCAAATTCTGTAATATGGAAACTAAAATCACATACTGATAAAAGACATATAGCCTGTGCCTAAAAGGCACTGTAGGTCGCTTTGGAAAAAAGCGTCTGCACAAATGCGTAAATGCAAAATCTATTACTGTTCGTTCGCCCTGTTTAAAGCAAGAAAGTCCACTGGTCCGTGTACCTTCGGATAATTCGTTTATTGGTTTTGTTTTTAAGACAGAATAACGAATAAACCAATCATTTTTTACATTTTCCACCACATACATGAGCATAAAAAACAATTCTAAGACACATTTTTGGTTTGTTTTCCTCAATATTTCTTTAAATGCATCAAACAAATATACAATAAAACCAAAACGAAAAATAAAGTATTTTTATGAACAAAGCGCGTTTTAGTCCACCGGAAGTTCAGCTGCAGCCTCATGTGCCACTAAAACCATAAACAACCATATAAATATGTAGGTAGTAATTTCTGTGCAATGCAGCAGTATTACTAAAAGATTGGACAGGCGTCAGTGTTCGTGTCAGAGCGATGGCTGCGGGGAAGTTTAACTATAACCCCCGTTTAATTCATAGTAAGAGAAGCTCGTTTTGCACTTTAATGTGATAAAAAAGTGCCCTTTTGTTTGCACTGTTCGTAAAAATGTTAAATAAAAGACATCTACATACTCTACATAGACGTGTTTATAAAAATAAGAGTTATTAAAAACCTGTAGCTATTCATTGCACATTACATTATAAATGATTTTGATAAAAAGTTAAAACTAACTAAGAGATTGTACACACATAAGCAAAGTAAGTGTCTAAAATAAAGGTTTATTGTAGTGACCCATGATAAAAAAATATTCCGTGAAGAATTTGTTTTTATAATAAACAGTCTGCATGATCAACATCCTAATGTCTCATATATTACTACACAACCACTCACAATTAAATTTTATTTCAAATAAAAACAATAGAACCCTGCCCAAAACACTATATAAAATGTAATGGATTCATTAGTTATAATGGGACGTTTGTAAATGTTATAATGCAAAAAAACCCCGAATGGTTTATAATGGTATTAACCATTACATTTTCTGTTGTGTTTTTGCCATGCAATATAATGTAATGTGCAGTGAAAGTACAGGTTTTTATTAACTTATTAGATTTTTATTAGGTTTATATTTTATTAATTTTATAAACACGCCTTTGTAGAGTTGTATGTGTTTTGTTTTCTATGTTTAATATTTTTACGAAAAACATTTTATTGTCCAGAACCATCCGAAGTGCATCTTCATCGGTGTAGCGTAACATCATCCAAAACGAGCAGATAATGTAGATCAAATCTATGATGAAGCTTGACGTTTTAGGACATTTCTCGGGGGCGTGTACATAATTCCTGGCCCACCTCGTCCTCAGATCATTATAGTAACAGCGCGCATAATGAGGTGATAAAAGAAAAACCGTACCACTCCTTACTTTCATAAGGATTATAGGCTTAGGCTACATAAAACATTTTTTGTTTCGACCTGAATTTGTTTATTTAAAAGTTGACATTTCAAGCTTTCTATAGGCTACATATATTTCTCATGTTGTTGAGGCAAGTATTCGCTGAGATTTAGGTTGTTTTACGTGCCTGTGAAGAGAGGTGGCAGAGAATCAGAACGCAGAGAACGCACCCTGTCTTTTTTCTTTATTTTACAAAACTACAGCGTTTTGTTGTTATTATGCGTGTATACAAATAAAAGTATACCTTTTAAAGATTCAAATGATGTATTTCTCTTATGTGTACGATCAAAACTGATAGAGTAATGTATGTTCTTTTGGACGTTATCAGGAGAAGGTGCCACAAACCGCGCGTTAAAGATTGCGGAAGTTCAGCTGCAGCCTCTGGCGACCAGTGCTGGTATAGCACATTAAGACCATGTTAAGATAGCAAGATAGCTATGTTTAAAGACGCATTAATTTTCAGTGGCGTGTGCCACTAAAACATGTAAACAACCATATATAAATATGTAGGAACTGCCCTTTTGTTTGCACTGTTCGTAAACATGTTAAATAAAACATACTCTACATAGGCGTATTTGTAAAAATAAGCTGAGTTAATAAAAAACCTGTAGCTACTTTACATTGCACATTACAAGAGATTACACATTGCACAAACTAAGAGATTGTATACAAATAAGCAAACAAATAAGAACCCTGCCCAAATCACAATATAGAAAATAGAACAGATTCATTAGTTATAATGGGTTTTTAAAGGTTTATTGCAAAAGAACTAATGGTTTTGCTATGTACTATGAAAGTACAGGTTTTTAGAAATTTAATTTTTTTATAGTCTATTTCTTATTTTTATAAACACGCCTAGGCCTAATGTAAAGTTGCACTGTTTTGTCTTCTATTTAATATTTTTACGAACAGTGCAAACAAAAGGGCACATCTTTTTATTATAACATTAAAGTGCAAAACGAAACTCTAGCTCATACTATGAATTTAAACGGAGGGTATAGTAAACCTTCAGCGCTGTCAGAGGCTTTTGGTCTTATTGTATATTTATTTAATGCATTTTTAAAATATTGAGGGAAATCACCCAAAAATCTGTTTCAGATGTGTTTTCTATGTTCATGAAAACGATGGAATATGTAAAAAATGATCGGTTTTCAAAACGGAAAAACGAATAAATGAATTATCCGAAGGTACACGGACCTCCACTGATGTGTCAGGTCAGTATGGCTTTAGCAGCAAAAGTGAAGTGCAAGTCGTTTACTGGAGGCCGATACGTTTGGGAAAATTTCCGTCTGTAAAAATAGCACTTATTCCAGACATTCTGTTTATACTGACCACGTTTTAAGTACTGAAATATAAATCTAATAAAAAAACTACCCAGCGAAACAAAACAAGACCAACAACGTTGCATAAAGTGGCCAGAAGTGCCAGCGAGCCTCGAACTAGCGAATGACCCCATCAGGGATTGCAATGCCATGTCGCTGACCAGCAGACCAACATCACCAGTCTACATCAACAGCCCCCTAAGAACATGTTAAAGGGAATACATGGCTTTATCTGAGAAATAATTTCTGGTGTTGGAAATTAGCTAATGAAATGTTTCAGCCGATTACTTTTTTGCTTTTCACGTAAGCAGTTAACTGGCCACAACATGTAACAGGATACATACAATGGGATTGGTATGCTACAACTGCTGGCGACATTGTGTAACTTTACATTTACAAAGAGAAAAGAAGTCGTTCCTTCACAAAGCAATCAATGATATGTTTAATGTTATAAAAGGTAACACTGCGCACATAATAAAATGCTGTAAAATCAAAGGCACTCCGTCTCCTTCATGATCAGTGGTAAATTGATCAGGTCTGGCTCAGTTCATAAGCTATTGGATGAGAGCGGTTCAAATGTATTGGCTGTGGAAATCAGCGGGAGGGGCTCATTATACAACAGGCGAAACGCCGTAAATAACGCGCGCTCTGCACAACCAAAACGGCGTTTTTTACGCCGTCATACGGCAAGACAGCGGTGCAAAAAACGGCTCTTTCCGGGGCGCCTTAAAGCGGCGTTAAATACGGCGTAATAGACGGTATTCGCGCGGGTTTCACGGCGTTTGCAATCGCGACGCCGTTTTTAGCGGCGCAAGTACTGTTTAAAACGCCGTCAAATACGGCGTTCGGATATAAACGCGTTTAATCTATAGCGTAATTGTGACCCCTTTGGCTTGCCATAATAGGAGACCTGTTTTAGCGCATCACCGTCGAAGCCAAGGGAGCGGGCGATCGACTTTCACGTGCGAATCTTAAATTACACGAACCCGCAGGTTTTCGCAAACATAATCGGTGGCACGTGTCGCATATGTTTCTCCATCCCGGAGCGACGTGCACCTCCGAAACACGCGTTCCCGAGCACTTCTCATCGTCCTCTTTCTAAATACGCGGCTTGGCGAAGATCCTGAGAGGTCGCAGATTAAACAGGCAAACAATATGGGTCTGTTGACGATGTGAGCGGTGGGTTGGGTATGATGGGGGGTTTGATAAGACATTACCAACCATTAGCAGGCAAGTGATACGGAGGAAGGGAGAGAAACTATGGAGACAGATCAGTCTCAATAATAACACATTTACAAAACACAATTCATAAATGTACAGCACAATTTATATTTTCAAAATCAGATTCATAAATTCAAAACACAATTCATGAATCCACAAACATTTCCCCCAAATGCGTACACAAATAATATCTCACAGAAATAAATTCAAAATGTTTTCACAAATATATATATTAGTAGGTTCTTGAATTAATTTCCAACAAACATTTGTAAATGTTGTAACATATATTTATGGATTGGTGAATCTGTATTTGCAAATCGTCACACGTGTATGGATTGCTTTGAATTTGTGTGTGGTATTTTTGAGACCTTCCTGCCACGGTGAGATTCACACATAACTTTTTTTGAGGAAAGGGCTGTTTAGCCAATCACATTGAGTTTATAATCCACCAATCAAAACACTACTTCCTGAAGTGACTCAAGAACCTCAATGCTGCGCAGTGCTGTGCAGCGTGCTTGTCTCAGTCAGTTCATAAACAGAGCGGGACGCTTTCAGCAAGACCACACTTACCAAGTAAGTAAAGATTACCTTTTATACCTGATGCCCCTTTATAACTCATAAAGGTTATGAGTTATAAACTCATAACCTCGTTTTTGTTACTAAGCTGGCAGTTGTAAAATGAAGGTAAACATGTTTGAACTGATGTTTGTAAGAAGACTGTACCCCAGCAAACATGTTCCCTTGGGCCCCGTGTGGGGCCACTGTGGGCAGAAAATGTGGGCCCGCAGTGGGGGCTACTACCGGCGTGAAATGCGGGGCACGTGTGGGCCCCACACTATAGGGCCCATGCGGGGCCCTAATGGGACAGCCCAAAGTGTGGGCTGGGTGTGGGGAAAGGGTGGGCACACTGGGGGAAGTGTGGGCTGGGTGTGGGCACACGGGGGAAAGTATGGGCTGGGTGTGGGTACAGTGGGGGAAGTGTGGGCTGGGTGTGGGCATGCTGTGGGTACACTGGGCAAAGTGTGGGGATGCTGTGGGTACAGTGGGGAAAGTGTGGGCTGGGTGTGGGCATGCTGCGGGTACACTGGGGGAAGTGTGGGTACAGTGGGGAAAGTGTGGGCTGGGTGTGGGCATGCTGTGGGTACACTGGGCAAAGTGTGGGCTGGGTGTGGGCATGCTGTGGGTACAGTGGGGAGGGTGTGGGCATGCTGTGGGTACAGTGGGGAAAGTGTGGGCTGGGTGTGGGCATGCTGTGGGGAAAGTGTGGGCTGGGTGTGGGCATGCTGTGGGTACAGTGGGGGAAGTGTGGGCTGGGTGTGGGCATGCTGTGGGTACAGTGGGGAAAGTGTGGGCTGGGTGTGGGCATGCTGTGGGTACACTGGGGAAAGTGTGGGCTGGGTGTGGGCATGCTGTGGGTACAGTGGGGAAAGTGTGGGCATGCTGCGGGTACACTGGGGAAAGTGTGGGCTGGGTGTGGGTACAGTGGGGGAAGTGTGGGCTGGGTGTGGGCATGCTGTGGGTACACTGGGCAAAGTGTGGGCTGGGTGTGGGCATGCTGCGGGTACACTTGGGGAAGTGTGGGCTGGGTGTGGGCATGCTGCGGGTACACTGGGGGAAGTGTGGGCTGGGTGTGGGCATGCTGCGGGTACACTGGGGGAAGTGTGGAATACCTGCAGAACACCACAATATTACAGAACAACTGCCCTTGTAAAAAGTAACGGTAATAAACTGAGGGTCATGATTTTGAAAATAATTTATTTACAGCCAAAACAATAATAGTAATAATAATATTAATAATAAAAAGATTCATTGAGAATTATAACAATAAATAAAACTACATCTAAACAGCAATGAAGTGAACACACAAAAACAGAACCACAGAACACTTGAAAGAATCGTAAAAGTAAATTAAAAATGACTACGAGGGGCAACAGTAATGTCTCTTCTTCTGGCCCTTCCCTGCCGTCCCCCATCCCTATCCCTGGCATTGCGAAGCCACATTTTAATGCTACATTCCACTTCACATTCTGTGGCCCGGCTGCATTTGGTCACTGCATCTAAGTAGGAAATAAAGCAACTGAATTACATGTCATAAACAAAAAAAGTGAAGAGTTCAGATGCAAAACCCTCTAAAAACCACCTCTGTCCAAAATTAGATTACAATGTTGAGTGAATGCTCTCCACACATAGTAATCCATACTCAAATAATTTTGCTTCACAACCTGCTAAAATCACACTGACCACTCTAAAATATCTGGTATAAGTAAATGTACACAGCAAAATTCAGTGTTAAATTAACACTGCTAAGAGTTTATATTGTCCCAATCTTTAGAGAGTTGAAGTAACACTGAAGGAGAGTTAAAGTTAATGAGATGATGAAGGTGATTTATTATGTGCTGATTGAGTCATTAATGATGAACACCTGCTGTTAACAAACACAATCACTGAAGAAAACATGAACAATAATAAGTTACCCTAACAGTGATCAGTGTTTCCTTTAGTTGACCTCTTACCCCTGATTTCTTACGTTAATTTATTTTCTGATTTAGCTGTAATAGTGTGTTTCTGAAGCACATTTATAACAGACAGCCAAAAGCTAAATTGCCGTTGCTGCTTACTGATGGTAAATGGTGTACATAATGTACATACCTAACACTGCTTTGCAGACCAGCATCTTCCCAAATGCCAACTTCTGGCCAGAGCCATTCCAGCACAGTTGCTGGGCCAGTGGGGTAGTTATCAGGCGCAGCAGTATGCGCCTTGTATTGGCAGAAGGATTTGGACCTCCAACTGTTGCCAGATACTTAGTCTAAAATAAGGAAGTAATACACACGTGTTTTCACTAGACAACTATAATGAAACTGTAACCATTACATTTATGCATTTGGCAGACACTTTTATCCAAAGTGACTTAAATGGCATTATACTATACATTTAGTTTATGAGTATGTGCAATGTTCTAACCACTGAGCTACAGGAAAGCCAATAAGTACAAAATGTGTCCCAGTCTGTGAAGTCATTTTTTTGTGATTTACGGTTTTCGACTTAAAATCATTCTGCATAATGTAAAAAAACCTTCTGTGAAAATAGAACCTTTATATATTTAATATTGACTAATTTTAAAATGTAAAAAAAATGAAATACAGAAATTATTGATTGAAATCAAACTTTTTTGCTTGTTAACTTGTTGATTTTGGTCTGGATTTCACAGACTGGATCACAAATGTATTTACAAAACAGGTGTTTGATCTGTAATAAAACCAAATGTACCATTGCATTGTAGCAGGCCTTCTGTTTTAGTTTGCTTTCTAGACGTTCGAAGTCCAGTCGGTCTTTCAGGGGCAAATGGACACCCTCTGGCAGGTCTGCAGCCGCAGAGTGTTGGTTGGTCAGTGTAAGCAACAGTTGCTTGATGACACCAACTTCTTCTTCCTTGAGGTTTTCAAGCTGACATATTATGTGTCTTTCTGTTGCTGTTGACAGTAAATTGACATATATTATATGTGGTAGAGATCTATGAAAGTATGTATTGTCACTATTTATTTAGTAGTTATACTTATTTGTAGGCTCTACAAAGATGCTTAAAGATACTATTTGTAGTAATCTATAACCCTGTATAAAACTTAAAGCAATGCTTACGTGTAATTGTAATTGGCTGCCTTCTTGACTCAGTTGGTGGTGCTGGTGGGGCAGTTGGGGCTGATGGGACTGAATGGGAAGGTGGACATGGTGGTGATGGTGGCGATGGTGGGGATAGTGGTGGTGGTAGCGATGGTGGTGATGGTGGTGATGGTGGCGATGGTGGAACTGGCACAGATGGCTTCCGTTTTCTGATGATGTCTTCTTCAGAAGAATAACATTCATCAGGGTACTTTGAGTTTGGTCTGGTGTACATAAAAGAAAACGTACAAACAAAATGTCACCATAATGTGTAATATAAGGGATAATCCACAACTAGCCACGACATGGAGACCTTGAACCGTCCATGCGGAGGGTGGTTGCCTCTGCGAAGTGTATTATTATATTATTTGATGTTTAATCAGACAGGTGAAAATGACAGTTCGTTTTGTCAGTTAATTTCAAATGATGCACTACCCGTGCATTAAATGGTTTTAATCAGAGCCATTGAGAGAGAGAGAGAGAGTTGCGCCAACGGAAGTTCAAAACTTTTATTAATCTTTTTATTAAAATTTTCGCATATCACGTGATTCATGGAGCCTTCAAATAGTTCCCGGAAGTTATGTTTTCTCTTTAAATGCTTTATTTCTTTCATTTTTTTATTTATTAAATGACTTACGTCTTTAAATTGATTAAAAGTTTGTCACAATTGGTCTGTTTTGCTGCAGCTCTATGCATTACTAGTAACTTTCGGGAACTATGAGGCTCCATGAAGTCAATGGAGTTGACGCAACTCTCTCTCTCAATGGCTCTGGTTTTAATGCACAACTTCCAGCCAATAAGAATCGAGTATTCTAACAGACCATGGTATAAACACCTTTTTTATAAACACTGGTTAGTTCCAGTCCTTGATTTTGATTGATCAATAGGGCATAGAATGCTGCACCTGATTCTGTGTATCACAGCTTAGCACCCTAAGCAACCACCCCTAGCAACATTAACAAATCATTCTGTTTTAATTCACAGTCGATCAGGGACTACTTTTTTCAGCAGATGGGAGGCTTTAAGTAATTTTACTTACTGAAAGTTGCATTGCAATAAAGTACTTGCTTCATGGTTTGGAAGATGGATGTGTATTGATCTTGATAACGTTAATCTGAAATATACCTGGGTACTTCTTCCACCTGCAAGTTATATAATCAATGGAAAAGCAAGGAAACTCACTTTCTTTTCCGGTGGAATTTTCCCAGCATGGTGTTATTTTCTGAATTGAGACAAGATGATGTCTCAGCCTTTTTGGCCTTCTGTCTGGCCTTTTCATAATCTTCTACAAAAGAAGAAATACACACAGTTTCAGGATTGTGAACTATGATGAGCTGAACATTTGTAATAAAAAATTTTACAGATGAGAATTGTAAATATTACTTAACTTTCAATATCTCACATAATTACAAAAATCACCACTCCAGTTTTGCCTTTAACCTGTATTCCTATATGAATTATGATAATTTCTTTTCAGTGTCTGTTAAATTCTGTTAAACTTAAGAGTGACAAAATTACCAAACTGTAACGTCAAAGACTGACAGCTTGCCAAAACAGATGAAAGCTGTGATTAAAATCCAGGCTCATTCCATCATAAAATTGAACTGCTCTTAAAATGCATGTAAAACATTGGGTGGTAAAAAATTTATATAAACTTGTTTTCTTGCAGTATTCAAAGAATTGCAAAATATCATTGTTATTTTGTTATTTTAACCAGTCTGTTCTGTTTCAATCAATGCAAATACAAACAACATTGTTATTTAGAAATTAAGTGCAAATGTTGGCAGTAGTGTAGTGAAACAAAAATTACTTTTTACCTAAACATGTGTTTCATCTGTATAAACCTTTCATTCACAGTAACCGCTTTCATGATGTTATAAATATTAACTCTTCTTTTTACTACTTAAAGTAGCCTACTTTTGTAAAGTACTTTTAATGACAGTTTCACTAAGGAGAGAAAAATTATAACAAATCAAATGTATTACTGCTTACTTTCATGTGGTGATCAGAAAGTACAGTATTTGTTTCATCAAAAAAATCATCAAATCAGGGTAGAATTGAAAATGTCCAATATTAGTGTTGCATGATCCAAAAACTGTTTTAGTAACGTTTATACAACTGAAAATTTGACACATGTGAATAAAAAACATCAATAGGTGGCGCTAAGTAACTTCATGACTCGGAACGATCCTTGGAAAGAATCAGTAAAGAAACCGTGTTGCCGGGAGACGCGCGCGTGGACCTGCTCTACTGTGGCATTATTTGGATCCATTTTCGCTGGACAATATTGTGTCTCCAAAGTGTAAGTGACCTAGATTTCTTTAAATAATTGTTTAGCCCATTCAACAGATTTGCATTCGTACTGATATTTGCGTTAAAAAAGCACTCTTTATCGGGTGAGGCTAACTACTAGGCCCATATAGTGTTTTGAAATATATATATATATATATATATACATAGCCTACATGCATGTTGTAATGTTGTAATTTACATCTAACCACTTTTTAATAAAAATTACTTTAGAACAAAACTTGACAACTTGTTTAGTTGTTTTAAAGGCGCAAGTTAAGTAATGCAACAATGTGTCAAATAATAATGTAACAAAAACTTGAAACATTCCAGGTAGCAAAGCTCAGTTGTGGCCAGTATATGCCTGGGTCACTGTCTAGGTTTTGCTAGATCTGGGACACACGATGATGGTTTTTTTTTGTATGTGATTAGAATGAGTGCAGCAGCCCGTAGGTTTAAATTCCTAGTAACACACTGATGGAAATGTATAGATTGAATGCATTATAAAGATTCATAATTCATAAAATATAACTGTAGATTACTAAATGAATGTCAATAGTGGTCCTATTTGTGTAAATTAAAGGAGAAATTGCACTGTAAAAAACATATGTTGATTCAACATGACTGTGTCTCTTGTTGCTTTTAAGTTAACAGAGCAAAACCCCCAATGTTAAATAAACACTGCTCAGTGTCTGTATAAGTGTACACTATAGAATGTATAAAATTGAGGATTAAACAACTCCACAAACACCATCTTCATGTTTACAAACTAGTTTTGTCTATAAAAGCTTTTATAGACAATTAACTTAGGTTCAGTGGCCTTTTGCACAAAGCAAGATGAATCAATGACACACAATTTTAAAGGGTGAGCGTTTGCAAAGAACATCCAATACCGTTTAATATGAAAAAGTAGTTGTGCATATTTTTCAGGTAATAAGAGACAAATACATTTTATGACTTCAAAACTATTTTAACTGCAAAATGGCAAAACTAATTGCTGAATGTGTACATTTTTTAATTTTTACAGACTGAGGATAAAACAATTGAACACTCAAAACTTCAACATCGGGGATTTTTGCTCTGTAACTTTATACACCCTTTAGAGCGCCAGTTACTTTGTCACTGTGGCCATGTACACACTGCAAAATTTCATGAGTGACAACTGCATTTAATTAGATTATTTTTCTTAATTACTTACTTGTTTTATACAGTGACCGCACTTTGTATTTTTTCCAGTCAGCTCCTGGTTGCTCATGATGCATCTAAGCTTTTTTAATGTTGCTGGGAAATTTATGAGGAGGCCAATAGCAAGCATCCTCTCCAGACATCCACCTACTGCTTACAACTTCCACCTCTCCCCGTCCCAAGAAATCCACGACATGGAAAAATGGTGAGTTCATCTGATGTATTAAAGAAATGAAAAGACATTAATTAGAATGGTTAGGTTTGCACATTATTAGTGACATGTAAAAGTAGAATTACTTCTGGAAAATATACAAACTTGCTAATTAAATATGTAGTTCGGCATCTTGTGGATCATTAAGATTTATGTAAATAGATTTAGATGGTTTGTTAAGGGAGAACTAGGGGAGGCAAGTCAGGAGTTATCTCAGTAAAGTCTAGGCTTTTAAAACAATAATTTGTAGAATTCTCATTAATCTTGTTTTTTTACAAAGTAGAGCAACTTAACTATATCATGTGTCAAACAGAACTATAGGCAGGCAAAGGTTAATTGAATGCCAGCTCTAATATAAATGCAACAATGGTGTTGCTGCCCATCCAAGTCCAAGAGGAAGCAAAACATATTTTGCCTCAATATCAGAAAGCTTGTACAGTTTGACCTGTGCAGCAAGCTCACAAGCTTTGAAGATGCCAATGTCTTGGGAATTAATTGGCTCTGTGTACAGAGGGGCCAGATCCCAAAAATGTCTATGGAGAATAAAAGTTTCTTCAGTGGTGGTATCATACAAGATGTTCTCAACCAAGCCAAGTAGTCCATTAATCTTCACACAGTTGTCTCCTGTCTTGCATTTTATTTCAACATTTTCAAGTGTGGCTCTCTTGTACTGTAGTCGTGGTACATCATCTGGCACTGTCGGTCCATTTGAGTGCCTTCCACACAGTTTGGGTTTACATGGGTGGTAAGTGGATCGGTTTGGTGTAGACTGCCTCTCTATAACATGTGTGATTTGCTGAGGAATGTGTTGTGGCTTTCTGACTTTTCTTTTAAGGTGGCCCAGGAAGTTTTCAAAACAAAATGCAGACACACCATCTAACGGACCAAACCTCCTTACATCATCTGCCAGATGACATAGAGAGTGAACATTGTAGACCATTTCCTCTACTCCGTACAAGGATCGGAACTGTTCAAGGAAGTACTTGATCAGGTTATTTGCAAAATCGCAGTAATGGGCACACAAAGTTGGAGAAAGCATCAGATAGATGCTAATGGACAGCGAAAGAAAGTTATTGTAAAGTGGAGTTGGGAGGACATCCTTTAGTACAACTGGACCCGTATACAGGAGAAACTGCCTGAACTCTGTAGCTTTCCAGCGATCTAATTCCGACAGTGATCTCGGCTTTCTCGCAAATCACAAGGTATGTACTTTGACATCTGTAAATGTTTTTCTGAGATGGCATTGATCTTTAGAGAGCTCTGTCTGTACTTTAAGTTGCCTTTGGTCCAAAAATTGAGCATCTTCCTTGTCACACCAAGACAGACAACATGCATGTAGTCAAGCACAAATTGTGTGACCATTCCTATATGTAATGTGCTCAGTATTGATCGGCCTTTATGATGATTTTCATCACGCAGGTCTGCAAATGACTCATCTGTTCTTCGGGTGGCGTGTGTTTCAGGAAATGTCATTTTCCGTGCCACATAAGATCCCTCCTGTGTTCAACGATCGCAACCACTGTAGCCTCCATGCCCCTTTGTTTGCTTTATGAATGATCGTGCAGGAGCATCGCAAATAAAGCAGTCCAGTGACAAATGAAACTTCCTCTCACCCACAGTAAAGCCTTGTTCCAAAGTAGAAACTTCCTCAACAAAGTCTTGAAGAAATTGGTTGGGATTGTGTGGTTTGCTGTTTCCACAAAAGACCCCTATTACAAATGGATCTCTCTCAAAAGGTAATTTTCCTAAAATTGGCCAAAGTTGCTTCAGAGAACTTTTGAATAATGGCAGTCCATCTATGTTGACCTGTAGTTTAACTGTGTCAGTTTGTGACAGCAGTCCATCTTTGTTTTGGAGCAAATGTTCCAATATGCCAAAATGCACATACTCCCCACCGTCAATGGTTTTCACATCATGTGATAGTGATGTTTTTATCAAAGTTCTTATACATTTTGGGAGTGAGGGGATGTATCGGTTTAAAATTTTAAGTAGGCTGTCTGCTGCATTTTGTGTCACACCAGACTCTATCACCCACTGGCGCAGCTCATTTGGCAGGTCATCAAAGTTTCTGGTGTCATCTGTGTCACTAAAAAAATCATCTTCCTCACTGAAGTTGCTCAGACACTCAGTAAATCTGTCATCATCATCATCAATATTACTGTAATTTCCAATATCATTGTTAAAGTCAATGTTGTTGTCTGTGTTGTTTTTAGGTATCGAAATGACTGAGTTGTCACAAGTGATGTCTTCATCACATGATGCTTCATAATTTGCCAGAAGAGATTCCTGGGGACTAGCCACTTGGGTGTCTGTGTCATTTTTATGTGGAGCTTGGAGCTCATGAAGTATATTCTTCACACGCCTCCATTTGGTAACAGAACTCGCACCTCCAAAATGTTCCATGTTTCTACAAGAATTGAAGCACAAACATTTACATAAAATGGTTATGTAAACAACATTTTATGTAAATGTACAGTAATGTGCATGTCTTTGTATTTTTTGCTGTAGTGTGTGTAGGAAATGTCAGTTTACGTTTCCATTTCTGTTAACATTCCTTTTGTTATTATTTGTAATAATCCAGCAAAAGTTTTTATGCATAGGGAGTCTGATAACAGCTGGTGAGATCTGAGTCTGCCTATTATTAGGGAGGTCGAGGGCAATTTCAAGTCTTGACTCATCAGCTTCTTAATTTATTGGAGTAAAATATATATATTTAAATAATAAAAATATTTGCTAAAAATATAGACTTTTGCTTTTTGAATGCATATGATGCCTGACAACTAAAATAATTGTATACAGTGAGTTAATATGGCTTATTTTCATAGTCATTGCTGATAACTTTAGCTTGCTTTTGTGATGAAATTGTTTGATCTAAATGCAAGTACAAAGGAAGTGTCTGACGCTCAAAAATATTTATACTGAAAGAATTGACGTTTTTCAGCAATGGTCAGTCGTTATGAACATGAAAAATTAGATGATGCTAATGGATATATCCATTTATTTGTTTATTAAGGCATTACTATATGACTTTATAACATACTGCATGATGTAACTATGTTTAATCTATTACTAAATAATAATGTGCTAACACCGGGAAAGTTTCTGACAAAAAAATACTTGCAGTACGAAGATACTCTATGCTTGACAGGGCTTGACATTAAGCATTGTGATGTGGTTGTCCTTCGGACAATTAAATTTGTCATTCACTTGTCCGAGTGCAAATATTACTTGTCCAAAGATAAAAAATGATATTTTATTGGAAGTGTCAATATAATTGTTTCGGATCCTGATTTGCCAAGTTTGCTTATAAGCGTTTTAGTGTCTGCTGCGGCCACCTAAATGTGTTAATGCTCTACATGATTGCTATAGGACAGGGCTGTACATTAACTTTTTTTGCACATAGCACTGGTGCTACAGATGCCAAACAGTTGTAACACAAGTATAAACCTCTGCTGTTATCATTAAAAAAAATCCAAGAGCAGTTCATCACATGAATAGGCAGGTAACTGACAAATGACATTAATGTTACATACAGATGGATAAATTAATGACATAATTTTTAGTTTACCTAAATGTGTTTAATTTTTTTTAAGTTCTGTGTATTTCTTTGTTTTTTTACTATACAATAGAGGTATATTTGTCCACATAAATTACTGTAGTATACTATTAAATTTCAAGAAACTATAGTGTTGTTGCTGCCAGTGGTGTAGTCGAGGATATACGCAGGTATAGGCCTATACCCACTTCTTTATCAGTCGGCATTGCGTATACCCAGTTGTGTAGTGCAGGTTTACACAGGTATACGGCGTATACCCTCAGTAAGTTTTCCATGATGTGTAATAAAAGTCGTGAATAACAGGACAAATTGTATTAAGTGCTGCCATTATTGTAGAAACCGCCTATGACTGATCTCAGATCAGATCTACCTCAGCGTTCTATTAGCGCTCGTCAATGTCAGGCGTCCAATCAAATGAAGGAAGGCGAGCATTACTGTCCAATCAAATGAAGGCGGGAGTTGCTTTTGACAGAAGCCGAGTTCTAGATCAGTTTTAACATAGCTACTATCCCATCACTAAAAATGACCAAATGTAAATATCCCATGTAAGTCTAAAATTAAATTAAATTAAAACATAACTGAGAACATCTTTAGGAGCAAGGATTATTATTTACCTTGAAATAGAAAACTGGAAGTAGAGGAAGATGATCCAATCTGAAAAATAAATAAACAAACAAATAGACTATAACTTGCTGCATATTAACCCAAGCATTTCTAATAGTTAGTGAAAACCTATACTTACAAAGCCAAAGGACGGATTGTGTTATGGCTTTTAAAAAAGCCTTTGGGGTGTATTTAGCAGCTGTTGAGACACAAGCAGAGAAGAGAAATATAAGAAACAAGCCTAAATATGAGTGTGATGGGCCTCTACCAATAAAAATCTTTCATCAATGATTACAGACTAATCAGAATGTAATGAACATGGCAATTCTGAAAAAAACAAACAAACAAATAAGACTTCTGATAGTTAGTGAAAACCTGTACTTACAAAGCCAAAGGATGGACTGTGTTATGGCTTTTAAAAAAGCCTTTGGGGTGTATTTAGCAGCTGTTGAGGCGAGAGGAGAGAAAAACATAATGAGTTGTAAATGAGTCGTAATAATGAGTATGTGTTAAGTTTTAAATTAACATTGAAACTCTTTTCTATGTTTGGATCACACCTTATTCTCAAACCAAATAATAATCATATGTTGGATGTTGTGAGGATGCCTTCTGCAGATCTGGGAGCAAAAGAAACCATGAAACAGTCGAGAGTAAATCTGGTTCTTAGCTCATTTTATTGTTCAGAAGCATGGCTTTTTATATGGCACAAGAAAACATCTGGAAGTTATCATATGTCCAGGGTCCTATAGTATGACCAAATAAGGTATGTGTCAACAAGGCATTCCTAGGGCCATCTTCTTACAACAACACATAAAAAATGACCGCTCACCCTAAGACCCTTACTTAGGAGGGCCTGCTGGCTCCCAAGGCTATACATTGTATGCGGGGAATCCAAAATCTAACAGTTGGGGCAAGGTTTGCCCAGGACCTATGTTCAGCCGTCAGATGGCCCCCTCGCTCACTAGAAGAGCAAGGATCTTCTGTCTGGCACAAGACCTCTCACCAGTGCCCTGTCACACACTTTGGGTAGGCTTCTTAGGCCCACAGTGTCAATTAGTGATGCGGATGTTAACAGATGCTTCAGTCTGGACGCATGAATCCACTGCGGTTGATGATCAGTCAGCACACCAGTCCTTGTCACTGCGATCACAACAGCTGGCCCCAGATATCTTGGTTCTCCCACTGCAACCGGTTTCAAACTTCGGATCAGCACCTGTTGGCCTGGAACAAAGTTATGCGTGGGCTTATCTGAGGGAATAGGGAGAGAAAGAGAAACATCAGCACACACAGAATTCAGTTTATCGATTAAGGAAACCACGTAGTCATCCAGGATCACCTCCATGTCTCCTAAGGAAGAAACGCCTGCGCGGCCTCTGACCCATGGGGTCGCGAAAGGCCTACCCATTAAAATCTCAAATGGTGAGTATTTTGTCGTTGAGGATGGTGTCATTCTCATTTCTGCCAATACGGCTGGTAATACATCTGGCCATTTCCTACCTGTTTCCATACTGGCCTTCGTAATCTTATCTTTAATCGTACGATGAGTCCTCTCAACTACCCCCGAGGACTGTGGATGATAGGGAATATTATAGTGCCAATCTATGGCCAACGCCTTGGCCAACAGTTTGGTCACTTTTGATGTGAACGGTGTGCCGTTGTCACTTTCAATTGTCGTCGGAATACCGAAACGCGGAATTACTTCTTTTGACAATATTTTGACTACCGTTTTCGCATCCTCTTTGGCACATGCAAACACCTCAGGCCATTTTGAAAACCTATCTACAATAGTTAAAATGTATTTTAGATTTCCAACTGCAGGCATATGTGAGAAATCAATTTGAAGGTGCTGAAAAGGTGCTTCTGGAAATGGTAACGCATCATGTGGCGTTTTTCTGTGAGGATTTGTTTTAGCACAGATCAAACACGAGTTTATAATTAGTTTGACCATTTTCGCTGTATCCTGTATACAATACAGACGATTGATCATTTGGGTAACTTTAAACGCGCTATTGTGCGAAATGCCATGATAACGCCTTATCAATATCACTAGAGATAACTTTGGTAACGCGATTCTGTCGCTTTTATCTCTAATCAAACCATTGACATCTGGTGCGCATCCATTTTCTGCCCAATGTTTCACGTCTTCCTGCGTGGGTTGACTCTGCAAAATTTTCAAGTCTATGTCAGGCACGCATGATATATGCGCAAACATCATTGCTTCTACGTTCCTATTCTGCTCCCTCTGATATGGAGAAAACTCTGCATGCTCTGCAGCCCATTTGGCCATCTCATCTGCTTTTCGATTTCCTACGGCTTCTGGGTCATTTCCTTGGACATGACCTTTCACTTTTACTACTGCCAGTTCAGATGGCAGCATTACTGCCCGTAGCAAATCTCTTACCAAATCTGCATGTGATATTGGTTTGCCCTCAGATGTCTGAAAATTACGTCTTTCCCATGTTTTGGCAAAATCTTGGATAATGCTACAAGCATATTTGCTATCGCTATAGATCGTAGCTCTTTTGCCTTTTGTGAGCTCACAGGCTCTCGTTAATGCAATTATTTCCGCAGCCTGTGCGGAGTTGTGATTAAGACGATATGCTTCCACCCTCTCACCCTGCTGTGTCACAATGGCATATCCACACAGATACACTCCATCAGACGGCCTTGAACATGAGCCATCTATATATAAATGTTCCCCCCCATCCAGGGGCGTATCCTTCAGATCGACCCTGGCTGAAGTGGAACTCTCAATCTCATTCAGGCAATCATGAGGCACTACGTCAGTTATCAATGTGGATAAGCCATACAGTGACTGAATTGCTGGACTACAAACTGAAGTGGGCTTAATAGTCATATTTTCTGTAGCCAGAAGCGTTGCTTCATAACCTGACCTCCTTTGAGCCGTCATGTGCTGTGTCTTCAAGTTGTGCAAAATAACACCCACCTGATGTGTGGTGTATAAAGTCAAAGGATGCGACAAAACAATTTTCTCAGCCGTCTTAACCATCTCCGCCGCAGCAGCCACAGCACGGAGGCATGCTGGCATGCCATGGACTATTGGGTCTAAATGTTTGGACAAATAAGAAACAGGACGTGGTTTACCGCCATGGTCTTGGGTCAAAATCCCTATTGCAACACCCAGAGCCTCCCCCGCATGCAAGTGAAACGGCCTGGAATAGTCTGGTAGCCCCAGTGCAGGAGCACACGTGATAGCATCCTTTAATGCTTGAAAATGTTCCTCTGCTTCAGAAGTCCAGGTCAATGAGTCCCTTGGACCCATGCCATATTTGATGAGACATCGCAAGCACTTGTCATGGTACGCACAGTCTGGTATCCATGCACAGCAATAGTTCACCAGCCCCAAAAAACTTTGTAACTGTGTCACCGTTTGAGGAGTACGCAAAGTCTTTATCAGCTGCACCCTCTCAGCTGAAATCGCCTTCTGGCCTCGTGAGATGATGTGGCCCAGGTAATGGACCCTAGGCTGGACCCACTGCAGTTTTTCATTCGAGGCTTTAAATCCAGCATTCGCAAGCACATTGCAAACAATGATCGAGGCCTGCAAACAGTCAGACTCAGTGTCAGCAGAGATTAAGATGTCATCGGCATACGTTAGAACACAGACCGTAGATGGCAGGTCTGTTATTTTGTCCAAAACACGTTTCACTGCAGCGGAGAAAACAGCAGGTGAGTCAGTAAAACCCTGTGCCAAACGTTTCCATGTCATTTGAGCACCCTTAAACGTAAATGCAAACAAAGGCTGAGTATCTGGATGGACGGGAATGGAGAAGAAGGCTGCACACAAATCCACCACTGTAAAATGAGTGTGGTTGTGTGGTATGGAATTCAAAATCGTTGGCACATCAGGCACAATTGGGGCCAAAGGAATTATCAATGAATTAATAGCCCTCAAATCTTGTGTTAAACGCCAGCTTGTTCCGTCAGCTTTCCTGACGGGGTTAATTGGTGTATTGTAAGGTGAGTGTGTGGGAACAAGAACGCCTTGCATTCAAAAATTATCAATTATCAACTGAATACCCTCAACCTTGTCAGGCGACAAAGGGTATTGCTTCATGTACACAGGCTTGTGTGTTTTCAACTTAGCTCTGTAAGGGGGTACGTCAACAAGGCCTGATTCATCCTTATATTGTGACCACAACGATGGGTTTACCTCAGCAATGTTGTTTTTTAATTGCTGTGGTTCATCAGTACTCATGCAATGTGGCATGAGTTCCACAGTGGTGTCTGCGACATCTGAAAGCAAAGAAAAGTTAACAGTGCTGTCTGAAAACACAATCTCAATGCCAAGTTTATGCATAAAGATCTCTGCCCAAAAGATTAAGTGGCGAATTTGGAGTAATCACAAATTTGTGATTAAAAGGCTGATGATTAACTGCCCTTACTTCAATGGCAGGTGTCATGTGACAAATAACGTCAGTCCCAGAAATCCCAACAGAGCGTGTGGTACGATTAGTGATTGGCCCTTCATAAAATTTAGCCGAAAGAGATGAGCACGTAGCTCCAGTATCGATCAAAAATTAATAATCTACCTCATGTACTTTTAAATTTACAATGGGCAGTTCATCTGGGTGATTGTTGAAAGAAAAACAAATCATTGACTGTAAATCCGGACTGACAACGCTCTGTGGGTAGCTCTAGTAATTTTTTAGGTTTATTTTGTTCATCTCTCTTGTCTCCCCAAGTCACCTGATACTCAGTAGGATAACCACTTCCATATGTTGGCGCTTGTGTCTTGTGTGTCTGTGGTGCAGAATGCATCTCATCTGCTTGTTTTATTCTGCATTCTCTCGCCCAATGGCCTGGTTTTCCGCAATATAAACACACCCCCGGCCTCCTAAGACCTCCCCGAGGCGGGCCTCGATTGTACCGAGGTCCACCCCTTCGGTTCTTACTCATACCTCTGACCGGAACTGCAGCCAGTTGCTGCTGAGGAGCTGCCAGCATAACTTCCTGTTTGGGCGTAACAAAGAAAGAATTTATAGCACCAGTTGCGTCCAGCTCACGAACGCGTTTACAAAAATCATCAACAGTTTGTTGCAATAAATTTGCAGTTGTTACACGAACCAAACACGCTGCGTCAAGACTCATGTTATTTAGGCATGTATTAATAAACAGCGGAACCATATCTCCATGTATAGGAATTCGCGCATCTTCTTCCCACACACGTTTAAAACGACTAACAAAAGCAGACACAGTCTCGTATTCGTAGCGTGAGTCAAATCTCTGGAAACATGAGCACGGACATCTAAAAAACGCTTAACCTGTTCGAAAAAGTTCGTAACATTATCTGGATCTGCCCACCAAAATTTGTGAGGATCCCTTTGGAGTCCTGAGCCATCTAATTCATCATTAACAAGACTTAAAGCAGGGATTTCCCGAATAAGAGATCCTTCAGTAACATCATCAGACAAAACTCTTAATAATATTGCTCTGTAATCAGCTCCACTCAACTGTGCGTATCGTGTGTGCGAGCGCAAAACATCAACAAATTTGTTAGAATTACTCGGGTTTGGGAGATTTTTACAAATGGTATCTACGTCAGTCATTGTTGCTGGTTTAATAATAATTCTAGATCCTTCTTGGATCCACGCCATAGCCGGCTGTGTTGCGCTGCTCATTGTAGGTGCTTTGTGCACAGCTGCAGAAAAAGATTTCACATCGGGAGGGGTCGGTGCCCCAGAGTGTAAAGCAGCCAGCGAAGGATACAAATTAGAAGTATTTTCTGCACGGTTTTGTACAGCACAGCGGCAACATAAGACGGCGGTTGTTTTGCAGTTAACTGCGGGTCGGCCGATATTTTAATAGCAAGTTCCGTTTTATCAGCGCGGTCGGGACCTTGGTCCCATATCTTTTTCATTTTTAGCCAAACTTCATACGACTCGATCATATATTTATAAGCCCATTGGGGATCACCCCATCCACCTTTAACCATAGATTTCATCAGATCAATATCATCTTTTTTAAAAGAACCGCATCTCGGGTATTTATCAATTTGCGGTCCTGCGCTTTCGGACCATCCGGCCAAATTATCAACAAATGGTTGAGTCCAATAACCTTTATTATTTCTAAACATAAAATCTACCGGCATTTCACCCGTTAGGGGTCTAGATATATCTTGTCCCATACTCAACGAATAAAGTAAGCAAAGTTAGTAAAGAAAAGGAAAAGATGAAAACTTCCTACACAAAATCCAACTCCTTTAATTTTTCTCTATTCACTTACAATTTTTAAGCGAAAGAAAAATTAATTAATTTAATATCTCAACATACGCGCGCCGTGTGCCTCTCGAATATAATGACGCAACCTGGCCCTCGGTTTAACGTCTCAGAGTGTCACACTCAAATGCAGTTCAACGTAATAATGAAACTACGAATTCTGCCTTCAACAGTAATCCATCAAAGTCAAGGTAAAAACCAATAAACTCTTACCTGTGATGATACTGTTGGCACCTGTAGATCCAATCTACACGGTCTTCAAACATAGAAATTGTCCAGAATTACCGAGAAATATCCCGGACGAGCCCCCAATTGTTAAGTTTTAAATTAACATTGAAACTCTTTTCTATGTTTGGATCACACCTTATTCTCAAACCAAATAATAATCATATGTTGGATGTTGTGAGGATGCCTTCTGCAGATCTGGGAGCAAAAGAAACCATGAAACAGTCAAGAGTAAATCTGGTTCTTAGCTCATTTTATTGTTCAGAAGCATGGCTTTTTATATGGCACAAGAAAACATCTGGAAGTTATCATATGTCCAGGGTCCTATAGTATGACCAAATAAGGTATGTGTCAACAAGGCATTCCTAGGGCCATCTTCTTACAACAACACATAAAAAATGACCGCTCACCCTAAGACCCTTACTTAGGAGGGCCTGCTGGCTCCCAAGGCTATACATTGTATGCGGGGAATCCAAAATCTAACAGTATGTAATTGCAACTAATCAATAAGGCAAATCAGAAATGCAGGATTACTTGATCACTTACAAAAATCAGATGGAAATCGTCACTGAAAAAAGAGAGAAGAGAATATTTTTTTCTTAATGAATTTGTTCAATAGCATCTGAATCTGTATTCATGAAGATTCTTAGTGTGAAGAGTTATTTTAAGTAGGCTTCTTAAAATTTTCCAGAGAAGAGCACACAATGCTTCAGATCTTGTCAGTTAGAGGAAGTGACAAAGGAGCTTACACAGTTCAGTTCGCTTAAACAAATTTATGTATCACTGATTTAAAGGGAAAATATTATATTAACTCTGTATAATATTACATTTACATTTTACATTACATTTATGCATTTGGCAGATGCTTGTATCCAAAGCGACTTACATTGCACTATTCTATACATTCACTTTAGAGTATGTGCAATGCCTGGGATTGAACCCATGACCTTGGTGTTGCTAGCACCATGCTCTAACCACTGAGCTACAGGAAAGCTGTAATAATAAAATGATAATAAAATAATAAAAATATCATGGCTTGTTGTATTATTTTACAGTATTATACAATTCTGTTTTCCCCTATGATACCGAAGTAACAGTTGACGTTTTGGTAAAGCGCAAGTAGGCCTTCTTAAAATATTCCAGAGAAGAGCTTCGAGCAAGAAAGGTTATAGTGTCGCCTACAGGCCATCACAGCACACAGCACCCTACGCTTGAGCTGACGTTTATAAATGTCAAACTTTACTATTAATGGAAACACGTAAAGTTTAATTTCAATAAATATTTCAATGAATCCAAAACAATATAGAAATACATATACTAAAACTGAATGATTAAAATAACTAAATAAAAAAGAATGAATTAATATATATAACTGACAACAAATATATTTTGATAGACCTAACGTTACTCTTTCAAAAGGTGTGATTTTTTTTTTACTGCTGAAACAATACTGGAAAATAAATTATCACTGGCTATTTTGTCACATTACAGCAAACACGCAAGGTATGCGCGCGATCGGTCTCGCGCTCTCTCTAACACACCGCGTATGGCTACCGTTTGCTCTAATGGAGACTTGTGGTGAGATGCGCAAAAAAGAGCAACCTGATAGCCTGACAAAACCTGAAATTAAACATTGTATTTTAAAATTTTCATCCTGGAAATCAACTAACGTTAATCATTTAAAGTAAAATATGTTTTATTATTATTGTAAAACCGATATGGTACGTTTGTTTCTTTCTGTGCACGCAGAGAGAGAGGGGCAGGTCACACGCCCACAATTACCAGCAGCGAATAACGGCCTTTAACAGTGTACGGTCCAGCTGATTGGGTAAATAGCACAAAAAAGACGGAAAACCAGTTTGTGTGAGCAGTTAATGCAGTAAATTTACCGGAAAAAACAGTCCGTCAACTGTGTGAAAGCGTTAAAAGCGAACTGTCCCCTCAGACTGTCCTGTGTCGTTATTCGATTGCTATTATTATTATATTGTTATATTATTATTAATATTATTACTTTCTTCACTATATGTACGTTTGTTTCGTTGTGGGCTTATGTTTTAGGATGAATTAAAAAAAAAAAGGTCAAGTAAAAATATTTTTATCTCAGAAAAACAGCAGTACGTGGGGTCCACTCAGAAGTCAAGTCGGGCTGTGGTCACTATGGTTACTATGGTCGCAGACCCCAGCTTCGCGGGCTGGGCACGCGAGCAAGAATTTCTGACAGAAGTTGCTAATTTCATATATTTTTATTTTTGACATTTTTATTGTACATTTATACAATGATACATTGTGTTATACTACTAAATGACCAAAAAAGTAAAAACATTTAAAAAAGAAATCTGTGATGCAGCTCCGTGAGTCCTGGAAACAACGTCATTGCGCAATGCATTTTGGGAAGATTCCGCTATGTTGTATTCTACGCTTAGCAGTACACAACGACAGTAAACAAGATAATAACAACGGAACGTACGAAGATCAGATGCAAAGTTCCATACAGAGAACAACTTAACGATAAAACACAGTTGTACTTAGCAAATATTAAAGAAATTCAACGATACGCTTGAACGGAAATAAGTTAGTGGCCTGGCCGGTGATCTCAACAAACTACCGCAATTAAAGTGATATCAGAGCAGTGTGGATTCATAATAATTAACGTTACATGTATAGACTGATGCATCACCTGATGGGCTTATTTACTGTAGCCTACATGTTGTGAGAAAGGATGTGTAGAAATTAAATGCACCCAGTGGTCATCGGAATGCACATACCGACCGTCACGCATGTGAAGTGAAATGAACGGAAAACTCCCGGGGGTTTTTTTCCAGAAAGACAACTGTTACATTTCGATGTAAAAATGAAAGTACAATGAGTCTTTAAAGAAATAATTGTTAATTTGATGTTTTTTTTTAACTGAAGGAGACAACCTCGATGACGTATGCGGTCGACAAATGGACCTCTGGAGGACACATAAAATGTAACAGTGGCTAACACTGTGGCCCGTGAGCAAAAAAAGTTAATGTCAAGCCCTGTATTAGTCAAAGTCAAAGTCAGCTTTATTGTCAATTCTGCCACATGTACAGTACATACAAATGGAGGATTGAAATTGCGTTACTCTCAGACCCTAGGTGCATACAGATAACATAGAATAACATATATCAAAAAAATATATCAAATTACAGATAAATACAAAATCTATATATATACACAAAACGACTTTACAAGCAAGGGATATGTAACCGAAATAATTGTGCAAACCAAAGAAATAATCAACAGTGCAGATGAGATAAACAGCAGTGCAGATTAAATAAACAGCAGCGTAGATGAAATAAACAACCGTGCAGATGAAATAATCAAATCAAATGGTGCAGATTAAATAAACAACAGTGTAGATGAGAAACACTACAGTGCAGATGAAAATATCAACAGTGCAAATGTAATGTAGTGCAAAGCTTATCGGTCTGTATTAAAGTGTCAGGAGAGCAGGCTTGTTTTAACTGACTTCGAGGTAGTTAGTTAGTTGAGGTGGCTCAGACCACTACTGAAAAGGGGTTGAGCAGTCCAATGTTCCATAAAGTGACAAAGTGACAAGTGCGGGACACAGTATGATGTGGGAAGGGATGGATGGGTTCAGGGTTCAGAGATGCGTGTGGCAAGGGAGGGGAGGGAGGGGAGGGTCGAAAGGGAGTTTAACTTCCTGACTGCCTGGTGTATGAAGCTCTCCTTCAGTCTGCTGGTCCTGGCCTGGAGACTCTGAAGCCTCCTCCCTGATGGCAGCAGACTGAAGAAGCTGTGTGACGGGTGGGTGGGATCACCTGCAATGCAGAGGGCTTTGCGGGTTAGACGGGTACCAAAAATGTCCTGGAGGGAGGGGAGAGAGACCAATGATCTTCTCAGCTGCTCTCACTATGCGTTGGAGGGTCTTGCAGCAGGATGCTTTGCAGGCGCCATACCACACAGTGATGCAGCTGGTCAGGATGCTCTCGATGGTGCCTCTGTAGAAGGTGCACATGATGGGGGTTGGGGCTCTGGCTCTTCTCAGTTTGCGGAGAAAGTAGAGACGCTGTTGTGCTTTCTTCGCCAGTGCTGCAGTGTTGTTAGTCCAGGAGAGGTCCTCAGTGATGTGCACACCCAAGAACTTGGTGCTGCTCACTCTCTCTACGGTCGCACCATTGACAGTGAGAGGAGCATGCTGAGTGTGCGCTCTCCTGAAGTCGACAACAATCTTTTTCGTCTTCTCCACATTCAGAGAGAGATTGTTGTCACTGCACCACCTGGCCAAGTGGCTCACCTCACTCCTGTAGTTTGTCTCATCTCTGTTGCTAATGAGAGCCACCAACTTGATGAAGAGGTTGGAGTCATGTGATGGTGAGCAGTTGTGGGTCAGCAGGGTGTAGAGGAGGGGGCTAAGTACACATCCTTGGGGGGCCCCCGTGTTCAGTGTGATATTGCTGGATGTGTTACTGCCGACCCGTACTGCCTGAGGTCTCCCAGTCAGAAAGTCCAACAGCCAGTTGCACAGCGTAGTGTTTAAACCCAGCTGAGACAGTTTGTGAGTGAGCTGTTGAGGGATGATTGTGTTGAATGCTGAACTGAAGTCTATGAACAGCATTCTGACGTAAGAGTCTTTTTTGTCCAGATGAGTTAGTGCGGCATGAAGAGTAGTGGCGATGGCATCATCAGTCGAACGCTTGGACCGATATGCAAACTGGAAGGGGTCCAGAGAGGGGGGGAGGACAGACTTGATGTTGTGCATGACCAGCCGTTCAAAGCACTTGATGAGAATAGGAGTGAGTGCAACTGGACGGTAGTCGTTGAAGCAGGATGGAGATGACTTGTTATATTCTATTATAATCAACTTGTGTGTATGCCTATGTGTTAAAAAGTTCACTTCCAAAATATACTTGAAGTGCTTTATTTCCTCGTACTAAATTTGTAGGTATATACTAAAAATTATGCTTTAGTACTTCTTAAGATAATTGTATTTGCTTTTAACATACCATCTCTGTATTTCAAAAATGTATTTAGTTACCATCTGTAATAAAATTTTAGCACATTTTAGTTCATATTCATGGTGTCTCCAAATAGTATGACTGAGTACGCTTATGTTTTTAAGATTAGCTCAAGTAGTATTAAATATTTTTTTTTATATATATTTAGCTAAAATAGAGCACTTCAAGTACATTATGGAAATGTACTTTTAACACCTGGGTATATATCATTTTAATTTATTAGTTTTAAACAATGCATTTTTTTACATTTGGTAAGTATTATTTATTTTTTTACATTGAAAATTGTGAAAAAGATTGTGGAGTTGTAAAGTATGAGATTAAACATCTTACCTGTTTCCCCATCTTCTTTTCTAGTGAGATGTGCATTGGAGAACCTTGCTCATCCAGTTAATCTTTTTCTTCGATGGCATCAACATCACCGCAGAATGAAGGTCTTGTGTTGTGAACTTGGAATGTGGAGGATTTGAAATCTCCAATGAACTTTTTTAAGATCTAAAAATCAGTTTCTCAAATGGGAATGCACTGTCTGCAAGCATCAAGTACCTTGCCTCTACTGGTAGATGTGGCAGGATGGGTGGCCCAGATCTGCTTTGTTACAAACATTCTTAGAGATATCTTCCTTTGTGTTCAGCAGAATAAAGAAATGTATACAGGTTTGGGACAACTTGAGAGTGAGTAAATGCTGACAGGATTTTCATTTTTGGGTTAACTATTCCGGTGGATTTGCCTCCAAAAAGCTAATTTTGTAGTTGCATCTTAACATAGAACTCAGTTCATTGTGAAGGTCCAGTAGTGTCTGGCAACTGAAAATGCAGGAGTGCTTTTGGATGAGAACAGATTCTTTTTCTTGAAACCCTCCCAAACAATTGATATGGGGGAGACTATTGTTATTTTATTGCTTTTTCTATTCATTTTCAGTGTGTTGTCCATTTTTTCAAATATCAAAATTAAAATAGTCATTATCACAAATAAAGTAAAAGAGAATTCATGCCCAAAAATGTTAATAGCTTGAAAGAAATGCATATCTACATAATGAGGAAGAACCTGTGTGATGAGCAGACAAAGAAAATAAGAGATTTGGCAAGAAACAAATCTACTAGTAGTCTATTGTGCATTTATTGTTTGAATGTTCCTCATCTTCGATTTGGTCTGAGATGTCACAATTTCTAAGTGTTAAAATGAACTGCATCCTAGTCTTAAATTTATAATTTGTTTTCAGATGATTCAATTTTCCTAAAATAAGAATATTTATTATTGATCTGTTTTTGTTATTAGGAACATTTTATATTCAATAAACAAAATGGAGTAAGTCAAAACCATTTTGCTAATTCTCAAACAGCTTTTAAAGCTTATTTACAATCTGTAAAGTTAAAAAAATATGTAAAGCTTAAAGAATGGTGTCTCTACTAAATGAATTTAACATATGTTTGTGCCATTTTACTTTTTTGTTTTATTTGTATTATTAAACTTATTTAAATTTGTATTTACAAGATGTGAGATATGTGTCAAGAACGTGCTGTTAAATTTTGTAATTTTGAAGTGCAATAAAAATAGCACAGAGTTTTAAAGGGTTTGAAGTTTGACCTTTTGTACCCTTGAAAACAGCACACAAAAATACAGGTAAACCCCTAGAATATTGTTTTCTGTGAATATGTGAAAATACAATCTATTTAATGAGAAAACAAACCATGTGCATACAAACAAAACCTATGAGCCATATTAATCTATCTTTATTATTTTTTGATCTCTTTCCGAATGTGAGTAGGTTTCCTCACAAATCCAACATAATAAATAAGCATGGGAAATTGTGCTTTGGTCAGCGACTTTGTCAAGATTGATAACGATTTTCAAAGCATAGGCTTAGATGAATACCGGTAATGCTTGTTTTTTGGCACTGTAAAAGCAGTACTTTTTGTGAGATGTATAACAAAAACCGGAAAACTAATGAACTCAATGACGTGTAAATTGCAGAGAATGGCTGTGTCATTAATAACGGGAAAGAGTTAAAAGGTTAGGCTACTTGCTTGAATTATTAAGACAATGTATGACATTAGTATTGTTGTTTTTTCTAGGGCTTTGCTAATGTTACCATATTTAAACTTGCCACCATTAATGCACGCTTTGTTTTAATATATCTTTATCTTTATATATTTATTATTTACATTTTAAAAAGTCCTTGACATTTTATTTTACAATATTTGTGGAAACATTGTTAGAAACTATTAACAACAAATCAACCTACCTTTAAATGTATGTGCAATATGAAACAGCCGGAAAATAGCCTACTTTATAAATTAATTTAACAGCAGTCACAACGTTATTTGTATGGCATAATTTAAATGGAATTGGCATACTTCCATCATAAATCTATTGTCTTATTATATAAACCTTTGTTTGCTATACATTGTTGAACTGTCATGATATTAGATGTTAAGAAATAGTCGCAACATGTTGCATGTGATCTAATTCTTTTCATGTCAAAAGTGTAAATGACAGACAGGTTTCTAGAGGTCTGGGCCCATATTCACACACAAAAAAAGTTTGAACTCGTCTTGGCAAGTGACTGTGACTAGTGAAATCCTCAATGGGGCGGATTTTACATTTCTGTTTAAAATGGCTCAATCTTAATGAGGAGTCGATAATGAAATCGACTCTCGAGGAACCACATGGGCTAACCTATGCAGGCCCTGCGGGTTTTCTGAGGGCAAGCCCACAGTGGGTTGAAAAACCCCATTGGGGCACATTTGGGCAAACTTATGTGGGCCCCGCATGGGCTTACCCACGCAGGGCCCCTGTGGGTTATCTGTGGGCAAGCCCACAGTGGGTTGGCCCACAGAAAAACCCCATTGGGGCCCAGTTGGGCAAAATCATTTGGGCCCCGCATGGGCTTACCCACGCAGGGCCCCTATGGGTTTTCTGTGGGCAAGCCCACAGTGGGTTGGCCCACAGAAAAACCCCATTGGGGCCCAGTTGGGCAAAATCATTTGGGCCCCGCGTGGGTTTACCCATGCGGGACCCACTTGGGGTTTGGTGTGGGTTTACCCTGCCCACACTGTCCCACAGTAAACCCACAAGGGGCCCGCACGGGCATGTTTGCTGGGACAGTAGCAATCACCAGAGCCTTTGAAATATTGTCGCAACACACGTTGAGCTTGCGGTTCACATAATAAACATTTGAACAGATGTTTATAAGAAGACTATTAATGACACATATGCATAAGTGATTAAATAGAGTCGGAGGTGGGTTGGGGGTGTCATGTCATGTCTCAGGTGCTTTGGAACTTCTGCCGTTATATTTTACATGCTGGCGATGTTTTACCTCCTCAGGATGCGTCGTCACAGAACAAAACATTTTTAACGCTAAACCATATGTAATTAAAAGAAGGGCATGTGAAATGTGACTCCTGGTGACAGATACTTTCAAATATTGACTAGTTCCAGCACTTTTATTTCAGTGTTTTCCAACCTCACTTTTTGCTGAAATCATTTATTGTCATTGTAACCCATTAGTTGACCTCTCAAACATCTAGTAGTGGTATTTCATAAAGTCAGCTTAAGTTAATGTTTATTGTTAGATAATAGCTAGTTAGATTAATATGTTCTAAATGCAGATTAATATGTTCTAACTGCAGTTAGCTATGCTAACAACAAACCATATGTAGATACTAGCACAAACTGAAGTCATATTTTAGCACTTATTAGATACAGTGAAGAATTTAAACTGCACCACACAAATTATACCTCTGACACATTGTTCCCTCTCTTTAGGAGATGATAGAAAGGTCTAAAGCAAGAGGGTTTCCTGTAGTCATGCAGTCTCAAGTTCCAGTTGTGTTGGATATTGTTCTTATTATTTATTTAATATATTAATACAACATAAACAATACACATGTACAGTAAGATTGATCTATTACTTTTGTTATTGTTATTAAACAGGTACTCCGTTAAAGAGATTGAAATTACATTAACCCATTAATATTTTACTTTACTCTTAAATGGGACTTTTTAACAGGTATATGTCTTTGTTCCTAACAGGATGGCTTATGAGTGGAGTGATGAATTTTTTTGGAGAGTAGTAGAGTGATGCAGTTTCTCAGTGGGGCTGGTGTACTGGTGAAGTTACTGGAGCTGGTGGGGTGATGATGAGCCTGTAAAATAGAATTGAATAGATTAGAATATTGTCTGAAATTAGTCAGAAATGTATGGTCAAGTAACACGCTGCTACATTTGACTGACAATTTAAGTGACTACATTAACTTGACTTTTTAAGTAACTGTATCTGTACTGGTGCCAGTTTTTTATGGTGACATACAGTAGGTCAACATTTGAAGTGGATCAAAAAGGTTCATCAAAGTTGTCTTTGATCCACTTCAAATGTTTACTATAGAATGTTTTACTACCATCATTGGTATAAAATTAAAAGAATGCAATGGCTATTTTCATGTTTATGTCTTTGCTTGTCTTCTTTCTCTCCATGAAAGAGGTTGAATAAGTGTCTGTGAAGACTTTCCATTCATCTACTCCCTGAATATACTAACAAATAAATTGTTTGTTGACTGCAGTTAGTTGCCTTATTTATTTTGCATCTACTGCCAAACATACTTATTGTTGCTTGCATTCACTGATATATTCATGCTGTGCATGGTTATGAGGACGTATTTTAAGTTAGCATTAGGATGTAAATATGACCATAGAGGCATGAGAAAGATTAATGTAGTGGTGCAACGGATCACATTACGGATTTTGGGTCACGGATTACATCATTTTCGGATCAGCTAATGTAAATGCTCATCATAGTTTTAAAATATCGACAGTTTAGAGAGGTTTTAAGTTGTGAAAATATTATGAAAAAATACTACCCGATTATTAAACAGTTCTTATTTATCTTCTGTGTTATACAATATGTATGCATTATATGTACAACAAATAAATATGATGCGTGTAAACAGCTGACAACTGGCTCTCTATTGAGATCAGATTATAAATGTGACCAGTGTTATGATGCCGATTATTGAGTAAGTATCTCGACTGACTTTCTCTCATCTTCCCAAATGCGTTACTCAGTTATGAGTGAGGGGCGCGTCAAAATTGCTGAAGTGATGCACGTTAAAGTTGTTTTTGGATCGCGTCATTTGAGCTTTGACTCAACGCTTACAATTACGTCCACTTTACAGCTAGCCTTTACGAAGAGGCTAAAGTTATACGCGAAGATGCGCTTTCATATTGTACACATCATGTCATTGTACTCGAGATACTGGCGATAGAGAGGGAGAGAGCGAGTGATAGAAAGAGAGAGGGGGAGCTAGAAACGATCCGTTTTACCACTAATACGTACTATGAACGTATTCTGTGTTACATTCTCTTCCTTCTAAAACTAAATAGAATGACTGGTAAATGGTAAATTAGGTATAAAAGGTAAACTTTACTCACTTGGTAAGTGTGGTCTTGCTGAAAGCGTCCCGCTCTGTTTATGAACTGACTGAGACAAGCACACTGCACAGTACTGCGCAGCATTGAGGTTCTTGAGTCACTTCAGGAAGTAGTGTTTTGATTGGTGAATTATAAGCTCAATGTGATTGGCTAAACAGCCTTTTCCTCAAAAAGAGTTACGTGTGAATCTCACCGTGGCAGGAAGGTCTCAAAAATACCACACACAAATTCAAAGCAATCCATACACGTGTGACGATTTGCAAATTTGATTCACCAATCCATAAATACATGTTACAACATTCACAAATGTTTGTTGGAAATTAATTCAAGAACCTTCTGATATACATATTTGTGAAAACATTTTAAATTTATTTCTGTGAGATATATTCGTGTAAGCATTTGGGGAAAATGTTTGTGGATTCATGAATTGTGTTTTGAATTTATGAATCTGATTTTGAAAATATAAATTGTGCTGTACATTTATGAATTGTGTTTTGTAAATGTGTTATTATTGAGACTGATCTGTCTCCATAGAGAGAAACAGGCAAATACTGACGGTGAAAGAAAAACAGGTGAGTGAGACAAAGAGAGACAGATGAGCGCCAACGTCAGACGCGTTTGTCCGTTCAGTCAAGATGTAAAACAGAAAAGGGCAAATTCAAGTTTTTCCTCCCTTTTTTTTAATTTTCTGATGCTAAGGACTTTATTTGAATATACACACTTTTCACACATTTTATTTATTTACTTTATTTTGAAATGCAGCCCTCCTTTTATTTTAAGTTAATGAGAGAACATTATACATATCTACAGTCATACATATATGTTCAGTTCCAATGTTACATGACAATACAGTAAATATTGTTAAAAAGTTTTTGAATTGTACTGAATTCATTTGATTTGACAGTCAAGTATTGATTACATGCAGATGTTGATACAACTACTAGGCTACTTAAATATATATCACACTAATTAGTTAGACTTTATGATCTTCCGAACCTTTGTGTTAAGAAATTTTCTCTAGACTAATACCCCTGGTTTATGGAGTGTCCGACAACAGGTTTATGTACATACATGGTGTTAACACACTATTATTTCGTAATAATAAGCAGTTTTTATTACCTTACTTCTTGACTGGCTCTCAAATGATTCGTTCCGCGATTCATCGGTCTAATTGGTTTTTCGTAGACAGGCGGAGACTATTTCTAGTGACGTATATATACAGAGGTTAAAGATTCGGACAGGTAACGGCTCGTTTGCGTGATTCAGAGTCGACTCTCTTTTTTCCAAGCTAATAACTGTTATTCGTTCACCTTCGAATTTACAACTTGGCAGACTCTTTACTTTCAAACACGGCAACATTACACACTGCATGAAATGTAATTTTGATGATCTCGTGAAATTTACTCTTTAAAGAAAGGAGTTTTAACGTTTTAATAAGACTAAACAATGCAGAAAACAACATGGTCAATTTTTATATTAGATGCTTCAACAAACTTGACACTCATCTTTAAGGCAATGTTAAAATGGTCAGGGTAATTCATGCTTTAGGGAATTAAACTTGTCTCTGTGTAAATAAGGCAGGCCACTTCTTCACATCTTTAACCATGAGACCTCTGAGATTACTTATTTTCGCCTTAATGAAAATGTGTTGTCCATTAGCGCATCATCTTGCTTCCAAGCCACTTCTTTTTCTTCATCTCATTCTTCAAGGCACATCTGTCAACTTTTAGGCTATCAACGCTTTTGCCTTTTGGTAAGTCTGGAAGAAAGTTTACTTTAGACTTTCTGGCTTTCTTTGTTACCCTGGTTTTATCCCCTGAATCAGACGTCTCACAGCGATTCACAGAGAGCTCTGCGCATCCCGATATGCAAAGCTTTTGCCTAAAATTCCCCATTTTAAACTTCAAGCTGAATTACAACCAGACCATCCGCACGTTGGGCCAGGCTCTCTCAAACATGGGTGTTTTTCTACTAAGGCTTTCGCAACAGCGTTATATTCATCGTTGTTCGGGTATGCTTTAATAGCATAGATGGCTTCTGCCAGCTTACTAAGAATGTCACTTTTCATCTCTCTGTTGATGTTCAAAGAGACCCATTTTTAAAGTATGCATCATTCTCTTGCTTGACCTGCAGTTTAGTGCTGGACGAGAAAGTGAGCACAGGAAATGGATCTGGCAATTTTTGAGTATGTGAGGCAGGTGTGTGAGACAAGTCAGTGTCAATGGATGAGTCTGAGAGTTGATTACCACTGGCTGTCACCACATCACCCTTCTGTATAAATTTAAGAGTTGCTCTTCCTTGAGGTAAGTCTGACATGTTGGACAAATTGCAAAGCTCTGGGTCTTCAAACTGCAGTATGAAATCACCTTGCAAGCCTAGTTCTTGCCGAAGTATGTTGACCAGCTCATCTACAGTTTCTGGGAGGCTTTCAACTAAAACTCCTCTGATGTCATCTAGGGATGAAACGATTACCGGTTTCACGATAAACCATGCTAAAATGTCCTGACGGTTAGTATTACCTTTTAAAATGTAATTATCATCAAAACCGGGTATGATTAGCGCGATTTTGACAACTCGCTGTGAAAGCTGTGCAGCCAGCATCTGTCTGATTCAGGCGCAGCATGCAACGTTGTTTTTTGCACGAGAAGACGTGGGAGAAGGCAGTGACAGCGCTCGGGAGTTAAAAATTTTGGATTTTGGAGTCCCGATGGTAAATTAATCGAGGATGGTCAGCCTGTCTGTAGATCTTGCAAAAAGAAAGTCGCAGCAAAAGGGGGAAGTGCGTCAAATCTGCTGAGTCATATTTGTGAACACCACCTGCTGTTATATAGCAATGTAAGGCAAGTAAACTTTTACCTCAATACCAAAACTAACTTGGCCAAGTAATTGCACAAAAAAATATTGATTCGAAATGAAATACTTTATTATCTTACTTGCAAACTTTTCTTCTCAAAGATTGCGTTAATCTTACATCAAGTGGCATCCGCGTCTCCACGGTGATACATGTGCGCTGTTTTAATGCCAGTGTTGTAGTCTCGACACTCGGTCTCGAGACCACATTTTAATGGTCTTGGTCTTGTTATGGACTGGTGCATTTTGACTCGGTCTTGACTCGTACTCGAACATGTTCGGAATTGGACTTATTCCCGAGTCCACTCGAGTCCCATCCAAAATATTTAATGTCATTTTTACTGTGGTACAATTTCTTTAAACTGATGTTTGATTGACATGTGCAATGATTGGTTATTCTCTTGTGCGCATGACTTGAGCCTATACAAGATATTAATGACATTAAAAGATGTCCCTTTATGTGCCAAAAGTGAAAGTCTTTTTATGATATCTTCTAAATGTCTGATATTGATGTCCAGTGGAACTCTGTACAAAGTAAAAGCAATTTTTGAGTTTATCAGACTAGTTTCAGTTTACACATGTAAATAAATTGAGACTTTTTGAAATACATTAAGTTGAATTATTTAAATGCAGTAATATAGCAAAGCAACCATTGAATCAGTGTTAAAAATGTATCAATGTCAATTGCATCACTTTTGTACCTGTAAAAATCATGTGTTTGCTTTAGTTGAGCTTGTGGCTCTTCTATGTTAATGTTAAATTAGGTTTCCTTCAACATTTGTTGTGTCAAAGGAAGCAAGAAGAGATGATGACTTCTGAACAGTAATGTATACATTTTAAAGTTGTTTAGATCACTGATAATAATTGGGTTTGTGTTATTAATGTGTCAGTTCTGTGGATCTGTAGTTTGAGATATACAGTGAATTTTTCTTGGTACAAAACTGATATTGATTTAATGCAATTAACATTGAATGGTTGCTTTGCTATCTTACTGCATTCCAATAATTAAACTTAACTACTATTTATTTTAAAAAGTCTCACTTAATTTATTTCCATAGAAAAAATAAAAGTAGTCTGATAAACTCCAGACTTGAACCAGTTTTTACTTTGTACAGAGGTCCCCAGGTACGGCAATATCAGACATTCAGAAAACGTCATAAAAGACGTAGAAACCCCTTTCACTTTTGGCCCATAAAGGTATATCTTATCAACATTGTCAAAGACATAGAAATAATGTATTTTGGACATACCTTTGCTCAGGGGGCAGTCATAATTCTAATAAAATTACGTAGCCTACTTTTTACCCTCAACTAATAATATTTTAAAACTAATATCAGTCTAAATAAATAAAACTCAGTGTACATGCCATGGTATATTTAGGGTGTACTCACATATGGCCCAGTTGCTCTCAACCATGCCCAAGCGTGATTGTCCCCCGCCGGCCTGCACTCACATTGCACTTTACATTCACGCTTACGTCATTATGATGCGACTGTATCGGAATCAATGTATTTGTTAATTTTGTGGCATATTGAGTCATTTGAGACGCAGTGACACACAAAGTTATAAACCCAATTGTTCTTAATGAATTGAAAAGTACACAATACAATTACAATTACTTTTAGAATATGTTTGTTGTCACTTAGGTGATGTCACGTTTCCAGTTCCGCGCTTGGGTGCGATTAGCACTCACACTAAATGTGTACCACGCCAGAGCCCAACTGAACTACGCTCTGGCCCACCTCTTCCAAGCAAACCAGGGACGCCTAATAGAACCATGCCCGGGCATGGTACGGAGCGATCACACTAGACAAATGAACCAGGCTATAGGCGCGGTACGATTGGGACAGTGGGCACCCTTAATGTACTCTATGAGCTTGGTGCCAGTTTTATTGTTTCCACCAAGCATTTAACATATTCTTTAAGATTTTTGGTTGCCATGCAACCATTTTTATTCGTACACTTCAACAGAACTTAGAAGTCGAATCGGTAAGTTGAATAACTTTGAACAGTATATGTTGTATAACTCATTTTAAAAACATGCATGACATTCTTGTTTTGTTTTCTGGCAGACCAGCATGCCTAACAGAGATGAGTTGATTGGACCACCCAAGTGCACAAGGTATCTGATTTGTTAAATTTGGTGTCTCATGGAAATGTTTAGTTTAGTTCTCCTTGGTTTGCGCTTTCAGCCTAGAACAGTTATCAGAGTTACCATAGATTTCTCTGTTTGAATCAGTTTCTGTAGTGTTCTTTGCTGATCTAATCATTTAACTAGAATGACGTATTACTGTTTTTAAACACAAGTCTGTTAACTCCTTTTTCTAAGGTCAGTGGAGGTTAGTGGTGAGGTAGTCAGTGAGAGAGCTACAGAAAGGCCCACTTCAAGCAACACTGAAAATACCGTTGTGAGGCAGGAGAGAAATTATTCAAATCCCAGCATCGTAGACAGAGCAATGCAAGAAAACATTACAGTCTCACAGGTCATCACTATAGATCATGAAGAGGGCACTGAACATGATGGTTTGTACAGTTGATTCAGTCATTTATCTCTAGTAAGGAGTTTTTAATTTATATATAAAAAAGACAAATTTAATGTTTGTTACTCTGGATAACTACTGCGGTTTAGATTGGACATTTGAGTCTGTTGTGGAAACTTTTCTGAGAGAAGAGACCAAGATTTGTCTTTCAAAGTATTTTATTGCTTGCAAGCAGGATCAACTCAAAACAGAGTGACAAACATCAGTCTGAAGAGAGTGGAACACTCTCTATTCTTTGCATTCCATTCTTATACCCCTACTTCTCCTTTCTCCACCAATCATCTCGCATTCACATCACCCCATACTATGTTTCACTCTTATCCACAGCTCCAAGGCCATGCACATCTTCCCTTCTTAATAACACAAAGCATTATTCATTCTAGAAGACTGTTTGTTCTTTGACCTCTACCAAAGCCTCACGTAGGCCTCAACTCTGTTACATGAAAGAGATAAATCACATTCTGTACCAGGCACTAACAATCTCACACTTGTGTTAGTAGAAGTAAATGCTCACATATTTCTCATTAGTTAGCAAAAAGCATAAAAATAAAAATTTCCTCCACACTTCCCCCTTTTTGTCATAATAACAACCTTAAAGTCAGAAATTTTTATATACATAGATATATATATATATATATATATATATATATATATATAAAACAGTGCCCCAAAAATCCTTTCATCACACGGGTGCTCTTCTTTCGATTTTTACGCACGTGATCATTAACTAGGACATATGAAATAGCATGCTGTTTTTGCAACACATAGACATGTCTAATTTTTAAAGCTTAGCAGGTTGTTTTTATACTATTTACATTACAGGTCAAATTTCTAAGCGAATTTTACTCTTGTTCACTATCATAATCGTCAACTTCAATTTCCCCATAGATGTCATTTTCATCCACTACTTCTATTCTAATCATCTGCATAAAAACATTTGAATTTACTATTCGTTGCATCATCCCTGAAAAACATTGGATGACACATGGTGCACACATCAGAATCAACAGTATCACAATCATTACAGGGATCAAGGTGTTAACCAGCCAATACTCCCAACCTCCACAAGAAGTATTTAACCAGTTCAACCAAGAATTACTCATCCCTTTAGGCTCCTTTACGGCCTTTCTCATGTGAACACACCCACTCTATATGGCTAGCAAAATGGGCATGTGAAGTTGTGTATGATGTGGTGGACGGACAGTGTATAATCTGTATCTGCCCAGTTTGGTCTGTGTTCGGATTCTGGTGAATGGGTCAAAGACTCTTCTCCTGCTCGGTATGCCACGTGTAACTCTGTCAAGGGGAGTAGGTGTGTCCACGACAGGTGTACCTCTCTCTGCATTTATCTCCTTTTCCGATTCCTCTCTCGCATCCGGCTCTGGAACTCTCCTACAGTGGCTTGCGTGTATCCAGGTTGCCCTCTCCGCTACCTTCACCGCTGTGTGTGTGACCAAGAGCACCTGGAAAGGTCCTTGCCACCGTTTCGATCTCCAGTGTTTCCTCCTTAGATCTTTAACCACCACAAAATCTCCGGGTCTCAAATCGTGCAGTGGTTTGTCCGCTGCTCGAGCTTGGGATGCTTTTACCTGCACACAAACATCAGAAAGCATAGAAGACATTCCCTTGCAATATTCCAACCTACTATGTTCACACAGATCAGTTGAGGGCAGCTGGGTGTTTCTAGTGTCATTTCAAATGGGCTCAAATTTTGTTTAGATCGTTTTCTCATTCTCATGTACATCAGTACAATGGGTAATGCTTTTACCCATGTTAGCCCAGTTTCTTCACAGCATTTTGCCAATTTGTTCTTAATTGTAAGGTTTTCACGTTCGACTGCCCCCCCAGAAGCTGCATGGTAGGCACAATGAAACCTCAGGTCTATGCCTAGGAATTCACTTACTTGTTTTATAGCATTGTTAAGGAAATGAGAGCCGTTATCAGAGCTTATTCTCCGTGGAATTCCCCACCTGGGTAGAATTTCGGTCAAGAGGGCTTTAGCAACTGCAGCCGCATCCTGTTTTGATGTGGGGAAAACTTCCACCCACTTAGACCACATGTCCACCATCACTAAACAATATGTTTTCCCTTCACATGGACTAAGTTCAATAAAGTCCATCATTAAGTGATCAAATGGTTCTACCGGTGGTGGATGCGCTGCTTGTGTCATTTTAATGCCTTTTGCTACATTATGTGTGTTGCAGATGACACATCGTTTGCAAAAATTGTCTGCATAAATTGTGAACCCTTTTGTAAACCATGAGGCTGTCAATTGGTCTACCATCCCCCTTTTTGACGCATGGTCTCTCCCATGCGTCAACTTTGCATAGTGTGGAAAAAAATGTTTGGGGAGACATGGAAGGCCAGTCGGTCCAACCCAGATGCCATCAATTTTCTCACAGGCTGCATTCTTTCACACAGAAATGTCTGTGTGGGTCGCGAGAGACTGCATGCTCTGTAAGGGGGAGAGAGATGTTTCATTAGTTGCAATCTGTGCACAAGAAAAAGTTTTAGTGTGTGCGGCAGCTGCTTTGGCAGCCGCATCTGCTGTGTTTTTACCTGTACAAATGAAATCAGTTTTGTTAGTTTGCGCTGCGCATTTATGGCTTCAAGTAGCTAAGAAATTTGCTTGCCATCAGATTTAAAACTTTCATAATTTGAACACAGCTTAAAAATGTTCACAAACTGCAGTTTGCTGAGACTGGCTTTATGGCCTTCTCAGGTCAGATGAATGAGAAGTGGGATTGTATCATCCACACAAACATGCTCGTCAGCACAACAAAGTAACAAATTAACTCAATGGAGAACTGCCATGCCTGGCGAAAGCTGGTTTGAGACCAGGGCGAAAGTAAAAACGAATCACATCTTTATTTATGGGGATGCTTAAAAAAAGAAATATATATATATATATATATATAAAATATATATATATTAACATTTGCCAGGTCAACGACTGAAAATCAATAGGCTGGTTGTGGTATGCAACATAAAATAGAAAACAGAAATATATTTGAACAGCGCGCAATTTACTGCCTGCAGGTCTTGTATACATTTCTACAAATATGAGTTGGCCAAACATCTCTAATCCTTTTACAAAAAAATGGGGGTGTGCACAGGAGAATCATTACATAGAACAATAACTTCTTCCTTTAACAGTGATTGAAAGACAGGCCTATTGCCATCAATAGCTTCTTTTTTTTTTAATGGGTATTGTGGTTTACAAGGGCGGTAATCTGATTTTGCAGTTATGGTAACAGCTTCGCAATTATTTATAAGTCCTATGTCATATTTATGCTTTGCCCAAAGACTACTCGGTACACTAGACAAAGCAGGATGGAATTCTCAGGCTGTAAGGACAGACATCAAAGGGGTAGTATGACATGCTATTTGATCAATATTACATTCAACTGCAATCTCAGCTTTATGGGGACATCGATAAGCAGTCAGTGATGGGCTGAAAAACACAGACTCAGACACGCATGTCCAGTCAGAGGCTTCACAACAAGATTTCACAAAAGGGCCTAAATCTGCCCACTCACTGTCTGCCTGAACAGCTAATGAAACATGTGGCACAGAATTCTGTACATCAAAGAAAATAAACTGTCCAAACAAAATCACACTAAGTGCACATGAGTGCACTGACCAGAATAACCATTCGGTGCTTATGGTCTCTGGTATGTCATTGGAAAACCAATATTTTTCAAAAGTTTCATCTCTTTCACATACAACATGCGACGTGCAATGCAGGTTTTCAGGCAACATAAATTTAGTTCCACATGGATTGACTTGTGCTCGTGCGAGTGCACAAACGTCCTTGGCCCAATTTTCAGCGCATACAGACCATTCGTATGCAAAATAAGAATCTGACTGACATCATGGATTTTCCATCTCGGACACCATAATGCCAGCGTCACTGGCCACAAGACATATACCCAATTTGCACATTAAATCTCTTCCTAGTAATGGAACAGGACAGGAATTGGACAACACAAATCTATGCATCATCTGTTTTCCCTCTCCTGTTTCACAACTTAGGGGAACCGTGAGTGGTTCAGAAACATGATGCCCGGATGCTGACACACATAAAATTTTTCATCAGTCAGCTGTGGTTTGTATGGCAAGTCGCTAGGCCGTATGGTGGATCTACTTGCCCCGCTATCTACCATAAATGAAATGCATACACAATCTACCAAAAGATTATATCTTGGCAATGCTTTGAAACAATCAGACTTGTATAACATAAAATTCAGTTCTGCCGATGTATCACATAAAGAAACAACAGAGCAAGCAAGTTCTTCATTGCAGAGAGCAGTTTCAGTGTATGTGTGTGTGTGTGCAGTTAGATAGTTACCACCTCCCTTATCTTCTGGAGTTGGCTGCACGCCCAGAATCTCCCCCTCTCTCCTCTGCCCATCTAGTCAGTCTGCTTTCTTCTTCGGATCACCTCTTCTGTTGCAATCTCCTGCCCAGTGGCCAGTTTTCCCACACAATAAACAACGATCACAGTCTTTCGTCCAATGTCCATTCTTCTCGCAGGCTTTACAATAAGGCGAAACTTGTTTGCTGTTGTTAGTGTCCGCACGATTAAACTTTCGCCGAAATGAATTTCTCTGCGGGTGGGGAAAATCATTTCCTTTCTGCTGTTGGGCCACAGCAGTCATCACCAGTTGTAACTTTTTGTCAGATTGTTCACGCTTCATGTCCCGTTTGTCATCCTCTTTCTCTTGGGCATGTACCGCATGATCACGCACAGTGTCAAGTCTCTCACCTTTCCAGTTAATACATGTGGACTTTACAGATGTCACAATTTCAGATCTTAGTCCATTTAGAAAGCAATTTCTCAGGTGACTTTCCCAGACGCTTGCTGTGTGTCCTCAGTTTGTAGGCTCCTCTATGCCAGAATAGCGCTTGATGACATCGTACAGACGGACATAATAATTCTGTACAGACTCGTTCTTCTTCTGTGTCTTGCCTCTGGTGTCGTATGGATGTCTTTGTCTGAGAACAGGCGGGCTTGATGCTGGTTGAGATGTGACTCTCTTTCGGCAGGCAAGAATGAGATTGGTGGGGCACACTGGGTGATGCAGTCGGTGCTTCAGGCAGCAGTTCGTCGTGCTGTTGAACTTGTGCTCGTCGAGGAGGGCAGCTGTCAAGGTCAGGGTTGATTCTCAGGGCTTGCAGCTCTCCCACGGGACAGTGGTATGGGTATGGCGGTGGGGAGTTAGAAACAGAAGAACAAGAGTTAGTTGATGTGTGTGCATCAATATCAGACTTTTTTTTTTCTTCAGAAAAACTCTCAGAGCCTGACTTTGGCAAAGTTTTCAACCCAGATTTTCTCTCTCTCTGTTCAGCCTCTTTTAACCAGAAACTCAGTGTTTCTTCACAATTTTCACACTGATGAGAACAACATCCTACACAACGTCTTTTACGTTGTTTCATCACTGACTGATTAATTTTATTAAGTTTAGCAACGCTTAGTGTCCCCTCTATAGGAAAACCATGGTTTTTAATTAAGAGCTCGATATCTAGCATGCTTCTCAGGCCATATGTTTTTCTCATTTGATTATAAACCGGTTCAGAAAATTTAACCTGTTTGCTGTTACAGGCACCCATCCCGTCACCTCAAGGGAAGCTTCTACGTATACAATTTGTCTCATCTAGCACCGGTCACGGTGTATACAATTTGTCTCATCTAGCACCGGTCAACTTATCGACTCTCGGCTTTACCTAGCTATCTTGATCAAATTGCTGTGTCTCCTGCGACACGACGGTGTGACTCTCGGCTTTACCTAGCTATCTTGACCAAATTGCTATGTCTCCTGCGACACGACGGTGTGACTCTCTGTAAGGTTGGCCAGTTCCTCGTCACGGTTCCCAAATAACAAAATGGGAGTCCTTTCCAACAGCAAACAAATCAAACAATAAAAAAAATGTTTCTCTTTCATTTGGGTTTAATTTGGAGAAAATTTATTTTTATTTACCTTGGTTCTCACCCAGAATGTCCCACTGAGTTCTTTGGATCCCGATGCTGTTCTCCCCGGTCCTCGGGACAGCGGACAGCCCCTCATCCCTGAAGCTAAACGGAGTAGGGTTGGACCCTATAGGTCCAAGATGATCAATCACTGTCCGTCCCGAGGTCCAGGAATTCCAGTCGAGGGATCCGCACTTCTGACACCAAATTGTTGTGGAAACTTTTCTGAGAGAAGAGACCAAGATTTGTCTTTCAAAGTATTTTATTGCTTGCAAGCAGGATCAACTCAAAACAGAGTGACAAACATCAGTCTGAAGAGAGTGGAACACTCTCTATTCTTTGCATTTCATTCTTATACCCCTACTTCTCATTTCTCCACCAATCATCTCGCATTCACATCACCCCATACTATGTTTCACTCTTATCCACAGCTCCAAGGCCATGCACATCTTCCCTTCTTAATAACACAAAGCATTATTCATTCTAGAAGACTGTTTGTTCTTTGACCTCTACCAAAGCCTCACGTAGGCCTCAACTCTGTTACATGAAAGAGATAAATCACATTCTGTACCAGGCACTAACAATCTCACACTTGTGTTAGTAGAAGTAAATGCTCACATATTTCTCATTAGTTAGCAAAAAGCATAAAAATAAAAATTTCCTCCACAAGTCAGATCCAGCAGAGGCCTCAAAAAAGTACAGGGAAAAGCTCCTGAGAAAGTGTGAAATGAGCCCAATGGACAAATGGACATGAGAGACAGCTCTGAAGACAGAGAGAGAGAGGAATCCTGACCTTTAATAAGAAAGCAAATGTAGAGTGGGCTTGCCCCTTCAAACGTACACTACTTGGTAAAAGGTAAAATAAATTCTTAATTAATGTGACATGGTTTTCTTTGAAATGATGAAATTTTGCCTTCAAGGTGATCCCGCAATTGGAGATGGAGTGACTCGTCATGTTTTTGCAACAGTCATGTCAAAGCTTCAGCATAATTTTGAACTACAGCTTGGTTAGTATCCTATGCAATACATGTTTCTATTTTTTTGTTTATGTGTAGGATTACAATTAGAGAAGTTTACAGCAATTTGTAGACCATTAACAGTTAATGTTAGTGTTCCTGTAGCTTAAGTGGTAGCGCATTGATTTGAAACGCCAAGGTCAAGGGTTCGATCCGGAGGAAACCCACATACTGATAAAACCTATGATAACTGTAAATAAAATGCATCCTTTAAATATACTCTTAAGTTGCTCTAAAGCATCAGCCAAAAGTGAAAAATGTAATAGGTGTTTTTCAAATGTAATGAATGCTAATCTAGATTTTGACATGTTTCATGCCTTTATTGCTTTAGTGCCTGGAGGGACTCTTCTTTTTGAAGGTGAGAAGGATCATATGATTCCCTCAACATCACAGTGTTTTCAGGACAGTGACTTATTTGTGGTGGCGGGTCGTATGATTGGGCACTCATTCCTGCATGGAGGTCCATGCCTAACTGGTTTAAGCCCAGCAATAGTGCATGTGCTTTTTGGTGGATCTCCTGAAACTGCCACAATATATATTCTGGATTGTGCTGATGTTGATATCAGTCAAATAATAGAGAAGGTTAGTTAAGGTTTACTCTTGAATACTTTTTATGTAATAAATTGTGAAATACATGTATACACACACACACACACACACACACACACACAAATATTGTTTTATGACCAGAAGGGAAGGCACAGGTGAATTATCTATGGAAGAAAAGAGTGCTATTACAGACCTAGCATTGTCTTGGGATTTGCCTGCAGTGACATCAAAGAACAGAAGATGGCTACATGACAAACTACTCATGCATGCAGTGAGTATGCACTATAGGTTGAAATCCTCCTACAATTTACAAGATTTAATTTGTTTGCTTTTCAACGTCTTAAGGTCCTTGAAAGAACCTCCAAGCAATTAAAACAGCTATGCCGGGGTTTGAAGAAGACATTTATCTGGCCTTTGCTTACAGAAAGAAAGGACACAATTCCTCTTCTTTTTCTTAGGACTACTGATGCACTTTACATCCCAAAGGTAAGATATGAGACAAATTATGTAATATCGTTGAGTTATACAACACTTTAATAATACTAATCTTGTTAATCTGTCAGATGTTCTTAAAGAGGATATGTTGGCCAGATTAAGATGAAGACAGCAAGGTCTCTCTTGAAGACACATGTAGGCTCACACGCTTACTTTACACATTTATTGAGAATTGTAAGTATATGTGGAAAAAATTACTTTAGATGCGACTAATAAATATGCAGCTAATGCTTCTTTTTTTTTTGCAGCTTCTTCTAATATACTACGGTTTCTGACTGAGTTCTGGACTGGATGGGATGTACTGCCCAGGAGCCTAGTTGTTGAGGTGGTGGAGGGAAATCTACCCAAGTTTGCCACATGCTATCAAACTCTAAAGCTTCCTAGTCATTACAAGACTACACTGCCTTTGAAAGAGATTTTCCACCTGCTCTTTGGAGCAGAGATTATGGATTTGGACTGGTCTAAATTCATGGGTTACTAAGAATATTTGTTCGATGACCAAGTCCATATTTACTGGTCTATTTTTTGTTGCACAGTTCAGTTAGAAAATCTCACACTTGTTGCAGTGTTGAGGAGTGTTGAACAGTTTTGTTACTAAGCATGGAAATCGAGACTGTGACTCTTTTTTTACATGATGTATTCACCTTGTTGTCAAAGTTATACCAAACTAACTTTTGGTCAAATGTCATTTGAAACATTTATTGAGTATTTGTCACAAACTCTGCGGTGGCCGTTCCGTGCCACCAGAGGTCTCTCTCTCCGGAGTTTTAGGACTACACTTCCCATCAGCCGGTTCGGCAGCCTGATTACGATCACACCTGAACTTTATTCCATGGACTCTTTATTAACACTTCTCTCCTCTCATCCATTGCGACGTCTTGTTAGCCTGGCTGCATTTCTAAGCGTTAACCCTGTTTCATTGTGGATTACTCATCTGTGTATCGACCCCGCCTAGACTTAGATATTTCTCGTCTGTTTGCTGCCTGCCCGCTTGTGATTTCTGCTTCGTTTCTCATTTGGATGTTTACTGCCTGCCTCGACCTCTTGTCTGCTTGTTTACGAGTGTTGGATTACCTGAATAAGACTGTTTGCCCCTTTGGATTTCTGCCTGTTGTGTTGTATGTACTGCTGTTCTTAATAAACCGCAAAATGGATCATAACTCGTCTGAGTCTGCGTCACAGTATTACAAAGATTGCTTGGCCTGCATTACACAAGTTCAATAAAAGTTTTAAGCTTACAATGTATGTTTTTTTTTTTTTTTTACAGATTATTGTTATTGTTTTGTTTTTTTAACATTAACATCAACAAATGGTTGCTAGTTATGGTAGACCATTTATATTGGTATTTGAACAAGGTTAATATTACAGAAAAGTGCCTCAAAATAATTTAATGCAGCATAAGCCAAATTACTTGGTGCTCTCTCGTGTTATTTTATTGCATCATTTCAGATAATAAAGCCACAGTCTCTCTGTAGACCTCAAACCCATTATACAGGGGGACATCTGGGTCCGGGAACCTTTCAACATTCAGCTGTGTAAGTTGATGTGGTAGCTGTACATCAGGGAACACTACACCGGGTTCATGGTGACCATATGGCCCTGTCCAATCGATGCCATACTGCATGGGATCAACCTGCAATAGACAATGGATACAGTGTTTAATTTTTTTTTTATCCGAACAAACATGTCTGTACTACTACCAGAACTCTTTAGAGAAAAAAACAAGCCAAATAAATTAGTACTTGATAACAAATGCCAAACTACATGTTAATTCATGTATAGTTAGAAATACCTGGTTAGGGTCTTGCAATGTCTCAGGTTGATGACTTGACCAGGGGCCTCATTTATAAAATGTTGCGTAGAGACTGTCCTAAATTTGATTTTACAATTATTTCTCAAAGTGCGTACATCTGATTCATAGAACGAACACTCGGACAAGCAAAAGTGCGTACATCTGATTCATAGAACGAACACTCGGACAAGCAAAAGTGCGTACGTCTGCTCGGACCCTGATGTTTCTATGTCAAAGATCGCTTTTATAAATATTAGATTAGATTCAACTTTATTGTCATTACACATGTACAAGTACAAGGCAACGAAATGAAGTGAAATATGAACGTTGTCTTGGATTTTTCCAAGAAGGAAACCAGTCACCAATACAGCTCTGGGGCCTCATTTATAAAGTGTGCGTACGCACAGATTTGATCGTAGAGTGTGCGTACGCACACTTTATAAATGAGGCCCCAGAGCTGTATTGGTGACTGGTTTCCTTCTGGTTTCCGCAACTTGTGGTGGTTCCAACCATCTCGAAAGAACTGAAGGTGTTTCTGAACATGTGGCATGAAGCACCGGTGGAGGGCATAGAGATGCATTTCATCATCTGGATTCAGAAGCCTATCATTCTCAAGGTTGGCAAAGATAGTATAGAAGAGATCAAGCACTCCAGTATAAACATCTCTCCACAACCTTTCAATCCTATTACAGTAAGAGGCAAAAATTCAACAATATTGATGTTGACAAACAAGAACCTTGAAAATTTTACAACGTACATAAAATGGAACTTACAGAACATAAAATGTAAATAGAAAATACATTTACACTTATTGAGTAAACTACTGAGTATGTACTTACTATAGGTTGAGGGTTGGTTACATGTAATTGTGCAAAATATATAGTATATACATGTAACGTGTGTAACAAGGGCACCGTAAAATAAAGTGTTACAGAAAATAATTATTTTACAGAGATTTGAGCATTTAGTAACTAAAAGAAACATACTTTTCCACACATTTTCTAGAATGCTGACTTTGGTCAATGTGTGTTTTCCTTAGAAAACAAACAAACATAATACTGCAAAGCATTGTATGTTTCATCCTACCTTTGATTATGGACACTCTCCTGTGATGTGTGACCTTCTGTTCTCTCCTCTGGTTGAAACCATGAAGTGAGCAACATCAATATTCTCCCCACCTTTGTCTGATCAATTTCTAGTCAGATGAAGTTTGCTTGAGCATCAAGATTATAATAAACTGCTCAATTTTATCATCACTTCACATACTGCCTGCTGTTCTTCCCACATACCTTACCTTATTAGCTTATGGTCACCATCGATGTGCCACAAACTGTTGGGTCCAGGGACCAAATATTTTCTACGCCTACGGGGGTTCAGTTGAAGACTGCGCATTAGGACACCCTGAGGATCCACACGTCTCATGGATTCCTGAACACGTTTTCCTAAAGCAGTAAATTGATCAATATATGTGGACTAAACATTCCTATCTTACATTACAGTTCACTTTTTGCACACTCAATGCAAAAACTCAGTGTGTAAAATTAATAGTGTAGTGTTAATTTAACTTTGTTGGGGTGTTTGCTTAAAAGTGAACTTACAGCTGATACCCATTAAACTGAACCATATGGATCACCTAATCTGGTTCACTACAGACCAATTTGGATGGTGCAATCAAAGCTTGTTTAACGCTGGTCCCAAGGAACTTCCTGCTTCACTACATAAACCTTTGAGCAACATGCAACCAACAGAAAATGTATAACCAATTTAAAATGTTAAACAAATATCTTTAGGATTCAATTATATACATTAAGATATAATACTAAAAATAAGTTAATAAAAACTGAAACCAGAATTTATTCTAGACCAGTGTTTACATCTTGCGAAGTGGCTCATATGTCAAGGTACAAAATCTGCCTTACTCTGAACACAAATTCCCTGTGCAGAAAGATATCCAACCATCATTTTATACCCAGAATTTGGATTCTAGAGCATCTAGTTCAGCGTCCTCCAATGTTGAGAACAGGTCTTTTGCCCTAAGAGAATAAAATCACAAACTCATTATTAACCACACAGCAAACATGCATAAAGCACTAGTAAGTAAAAAACTAGTGATGGGCGCTTTCCAATGCTTTCGACAAGCTTCAAAACCTTCAAACATCTTTTGTATATAGATGTTTAGTGTGTATAAAGATAAAACAAACTTTGTATAACAATAAAACATTGTAAACATAATTTCAACATTGGACTTAACCAGATTGATAACACTATATTTTACCTGCTTGTTTTTCTACACAGCTTTAATGACAAACAAGTGTATAATTAAAATGTAAAAGTGATAGTTAATTGTGAAACATATAGATTTATAATTTATTTTAAAAACTTACAATATAAAGAAAAGAAAGACCAACCCATCTAATTATCATACAAGACACAGAAAAGTAAGAATAAATACAAGAATAAATAAATAAAAGTGGAAATAAATACATGCGTTTATAAATAAATATAAAAATAAACGAACGGATAAATGTTAAAATAAAAGGAAATGATAAATAAAAGAATCTAAAAAAAATGGACTGTATGTACAGATGTGCTATATATAAATTATAATCCGTTATATACAAAAATTATGCAGGGGAATATGGATTGTTTTATTGCACAGTGGGAGGACATTTAACTGTTCCTGAGGTAGATGGCCTGAGGGAAGAAACTGTTCCTATGTCTGGTTGTTTTGGTGCTCAGTGCTCTGTAGCACCGGCCAGATGGCAGCAGATCAAAGAGGAAATGTGCTGGGTGTGAGGTGTCCAGAGTGATTTTGCGAGCCCTTTTTCTCACTCTGGATAAGTACAGTTCCTGGAGAGTGGGGAGGGTTGTGCCAATGATTTGTTCAGCAGTCCAGACTATCCGCTGCAGTCTTCGGAGGTCAGTTTTGACAGCTGAGCCGAACCATACAGTTATGGAAGTGCAGAGGATGGATTCAATGACAGCTGAGTAGAACTGTATGAGCAGCTCCTGTGGCAGATTAAACCTTCTTCAGCTGGCGAAGAAAGTACAGCCTCTGCTGGGCCTTTCTGACAATGGAGTCAATGTGAGTGTCCCACCTACAATCCTGAGAGATGGTGGTGCCCAGGAACCTGAATGACTCTACTGCAGCCACAGTGCTGTTCATGATGGTAAGTGGGGGAAGTGCAGGGTGGTTTCTCCTAAAGTCCACTATAATCTCCACTGTTTTAAACGTGTTCAGCTCCAAGTTGTTATGACTGCACCAGACAGCCAGCTGCTCAACCTCGCTTCTGTAAGCAGACTCGTCACCGTCCTGGATGAGACCAATTACTGTAGTGTCGTCTGCGAACTTCAGGAGCTTGACAGAGGGGTCAGTAGAAGTGCAGTCATTGGTGTACAGGGAGAAGAGAAGTGGAGAGAGCACACATCCCTGAGGGGCACCAGTGCTGATGGTACGGCTGTTGGATGTGAATTTACCAACTCTAACTAGCTGTTGCCTGTCTGTTAGAAAGCTGGTGATCCACTGACAGACAGCGCTTGGAACGGAGAGCTGGGTTAGTTTGGTCTGGAGGAGTGTTGGGACAATGGTGTTGAAGGCTGAACTGAAGTCCACGAACAGGATCCTCACATAGTTCCCTGGTCTGTCCAGATGTTGTAGGGTATAATGCAGTCCCATGTTGACTGCATCATCAAAAGACCTGTTTGCTCTGTAAGAAAACTGCAGGGGGTCCAGTAAGGGTCCAGTGATGTCCTTCAAATAAGCCAACATCAGTCTTTCGAATGACTTCATGGCCACAGATGTTAGGGCAACAGGTCTGTAGTCGTTAAGTCCTGTGATTTTGGATTTCTTTGGGATGGGGATGATGGTGGAGCATTTGAAGCAGGAGGGGACTTCGCACAGCTCCAATGATCTGTTGAAGATCTGTGAAAAAATGTAGGCCAGCTGGTCAGCACAGGTTTTCAGACAGGCTGGTGAAACACCATCTGGGCCTGGTGCTTTACTTCTCTTTTGTTTTCTAAAGACCTGACGCACATTATCTTCACTGGTCTGAAGTGCAGGAGGGGAGGAGAATGGGGTTGCTGGAGGTGTTGATGGCTGTGTAGAGAGGTAGTCGTTGTGGGGTGTGAGCCCGGGGGTTTCAAATCTACAATAAAACTCATTGAGGTCTTCAGCAAGTTGTTGATTTGCCTCAGTGCTGGGGGATGGTGTCTTGTGGTGCCTTGTAGTAATGGAGTCATCTTGATTCATGTAGTTCAGTAGTAGGCTACTTACACATAAATTAAATATAAATATGCCATTTAGTTTCCAGTATTTAATAATATTCAGGATATTATGTGCTAAGTGTTGTGTAATAAGCGGGATAATATATATCCACCCTCAGGAAACCTATAGAATTTATTTTTGCAGAAATGTACCCTGTCCTGTGTTTTTTATTATGATTCCTGAAGGATAGTAAATCTTATTGTCGTAAATCTTATTGTCATAAATCTTATAATTTTCCCCTTCCTCTACACACAAACACAGGCATTTACCACACCAGCATCACCCACGATTTTTTACAATTTGACCACTGTTTATATTATATATAGTATATATTTATTACCATATTTGTTCTTTTTTTCTTTGCTTTCCAGGATCGTATCTAATTGTTTTAAATCATCTATAGTCTGGCAGGGCCCGTTTTCCAGGATGTCCATCTCTGTCAGTGACAGCAGCCAGAATCCGCCTCTGCATAGCAGAATGTCCTGCTGGTTTTCACACAGCTCTTGCGATTTCTGCAAGACTTTTGTGCGGTAGTCTAAGGAGAAATAAAAACATGTATGCAATCAGTTCTTTGATGGGTATGCATGTTTGTGACATAGCTGTCATGACCCATTAACAAAATGTCTTATTTAACAAACCAACACAAAAAAATCGATTTGTTTATTACTTATAAACCTGGTTTTGCTGACAGGGCTTAAAATGTAGCCTGGGGTAAGCCTAGTTTATTTAGGACATTTAAGAAGCTTTTATAAATGTGCCCTAGACAAAAACATTGGTGTGCATCTTTCAAATATTATTCTTAAAAGATGAATTGTGACATTGCAATACTAATAAGAATCAGAATAAGAATTTTAAAGCAATTTGAACACTAACCATCGGAAGAGATTTAAGTTTCAGAGTCGGCCTGAAATCTTTTTGGCTTTTTGTGTGTCCTCGCTTTATTTGTGTCTTCTGTTTCAATGTTGGATGTCTCTGCGACAAGCCGACATTTATGGGTGGCTTTGGCATACAAATCTGGAAATATAGTTTGTTATGAAAAACTGTTAACTACTATCATCACAATAAGTAATAGACAATACACTTACATCTGAAACAATATCATTACCTGTTGTTAGCCAAATCTTTTTCAGTAAGAACCGCCTCTACTTTTGTTTATCAGGCATTGATTTGTTTTTAACCAACTGCCTTGGATTGGTGTATGTCCAAAAACAGAACATCCCCTATGTAAAAAAAGAAAGAAAACTATTAGATTATAATGTTGGAAGTATGTTACTTTAAAGTTTAGCAAACAAAACAGCATACCTCTGTGGTTTTCTCCAACCAGGTGGTTGGGATAATTTCCACCGAATTATCATTTGCAAATTCAACAACTGCAAATGCATTTGTCTCCATCTGTTAGGAGATAACAAAAAGAAAAAAAACTTTTACAATGGCTAAAGTGTATTTCTTGAAACGTTTGTCCACTTTAAATAAAATAAAATATTCCAACTACATTGAAAAATAACCTGTCAAGCAAAATCTATCACCATCTAATCTGTACTTAAAATCAAACAAAATGAAGTTTTAAGTTAATTTTTTTACAGTGAATAAGTTAAGTGTAATGCCTTGGTACTAATCAAGAGAGCACAACACAGAGTTCCATGTGTGAAGTTTATTGGTGACTGGGATAACAGGATGAGTGAAACAGGTGAGTAAACAGGTAATACAGGGACAATCCAATGACGGGTAAATCAAAAACAGGTTCTCCAGGCAACAAGCAACACAGGTAATCCAAACAGGTAGCGAAAAACAGGTAATCCAATAACAGGCAAAAACAGGTATTAACTGGGTAAGTAAACACTCAAAAAACTGAACTAGAAATAACACATAGCATGAATACAACAAGACTCTGCAAAGACACAGTGAACGAGGAAAGTATAAATGGAGTCCAGAGGCGATGGCAGGTTGACGACCGACCAAGGCTGAGCCGGAGGGATGAGGAAGCCTGGTGGAGCTGGTGGACGACTGGTCAACGGTGGAGACGAGACGAGTGGCAACGGCTCGGAGGTCTGGGCTGGCTGTGAGGTGGGAGGGAGATAGGGAACGTAGAGTTAAAGGGTGTGCAGAATGGCCCAAAAAATAGCTGTTGATTTTCTTAAACCATTATGGCAGTTCTTGTCAGCTGCTGTTCTGGGAGGAGTTTATTGATGAAATGTCCTGACTGCACTTTAAAGCAGCCAATCATTCTTGAGTCACATGGGTCTTGGAAAAGTGGTTCAGATTTTTTAAAAACATGGCTCAATAGCAATGGGGAACCTGTCTCATCCATCTCTTCTCTCTCTTCAATGGCCACACAACACTTCCACTCTCCAATAATAAAGGCATTGTTTGGTCTTTTGGATTTGCACTTTGTTGTCACCCCAGATTGGGTCTGGAAAATGTGCCATCTCGATAAATCGTTTGGCCACTTGAACAAGCGGCTGCATTCCTGACCTTACAAGTCGCTTTAGCTTTGCCAGAAAGTTCTCGAAGGGAAATGCACTGCAAGCATCAAGAGATCCAAAATTCTTTGCCTCCGCTGATAGATGTGTCATGGAATGCATGTTGTAGACCATGAAGTGCTCTCCATACAGCTCTTTTGATTGCAACAAAATAGGTCATCAATGTGTTACCGCCATGTTTGGTGACAGGAGAAGTCCCAAGGCAACACTGAAGGTCAAGAAATGATTGTACAGATGGTCAGGTAGAACTCCTTTTAGGACAATCTTACCAGTGTACACAGCAAACTGCTGCAGTTCAGTTGCCTTCCACCTGTCTTTGTTCTACAGACCCCTTGGTTTTCTTACAAAACAGCTTGGAATGGCTTTCCTGAGTGACAACAGCCTCTGGGTCACTTCATTGATTTGTCCAGTAGACATTAGCACATTCCGGTCCCCTCTCATCCACACTGTGATTCTTTTTTTTGTGACTCCCAAGCAGGTTTGGTGCATGTAGTCTATAGGAAATTGATCAATCATGTCCACAAGTAGCTTCACAAATGGGGACATTGAAATTGCCTCTTCTTCTTGCCGTCTTGCCATCTCAGCACAGTATGCTTTATCTGTACGTAGAGTCAGGTTATCTACCTCTGGAAAAGTCACTCATTCAGAAACCCACATGCCACGCTGAGTGCATTTGTCACACCCATAATATCCGGAGTACTGTTTAATTTTTCTTAACCATTGCCCTCGCAGGTGCGTCACAAACAACATTTCTAATTTTTATTTGTTTTCCTTCCAGACCATTGTCAAGGAGCTCCTGAATGTCTTTTATGGCATCCTCAACAAAATCCAAATTTGTTGGTTTGGAAGGACCAAGCGTCAGTGTCACTGGAAAGACTCTGGTAGGTGTTAGGTGAATGGCACAAAGGATGGGCCATAGATTAGTCTTGCTGCTTTTTAAGAGGGGTAATCCGTCTTTATTAAATGATAATTCCAGTGTTGTTGTTTCTTCAATTATGCTTCTTGGGTAGTGCTGCAGCTGCTTATTAAGGGTCTCTCGTAAACTGAAATGAACACACTCCATCCCTAACTTCATCACAGTTTTAATATGTCTGGGACTTTGCAGCAACGTTCTTGCTGTTGAATGCAGCTCTGGATGTCCATTTTGATTAAGTCCCTTAAGAAGGTTGTCAATGGCATTGTGTTTAATGCAGTGTTTTGTAGCCCACTCCTGCAAAAACAATGTAAGTGAGGCTGAAGGCATTTTGTCCATATCCTCAGGTCCCGAACTGCATTCTTCTTGAATGTTTCATCGCCATTAAATCGCTGAAGAAGAAAACACGTTCGGGTGTCAGCAGCTGATGTACAACGCTTATTGGACTCGTTTGTATTTTAATGAGCTAAGACACAGACAAGTAAGCATTGACTTGCTTTTTGAAATTTATATTGTTTTATGAGTGCTTTACTGTTTTAGTAGTCATTTTTTATCAGTCATCTAATATGTATTGCAAATTTAAAAGTAATTAGTAGAGGAGGTTTGTTTAACTGTTATGCTGGGTTTGAATTCGTGGCGGAAGGAAGTAACGACTGTTATGACTCGTTTCCACTGAGCGGTACAGTTCAGTGCAGGTCAGTACAGTACGATTCGGTACAGATAACCCAGATCAGGCTTGCGTTTCCACTGCCAGCAGTACCCTTTACTTGATAGGCGCTATGTACACTGGAAAGTAGAGATCAACGTCATTCTTGCGCGACGAAGTAATCCGTAAACAACAATGGAGGATATACAGCAGATCCTGTTCTTGCTTCTTGGCTTGTGGCTGTTTGTCACAAGAAGACGACAAGCTTTGTTTGAGCAAAGGCTGCAGGTTGCAAGGAGAAACACAGGCGAAAAATACAGAAAAATTGGGGTAATGTTAACGGGCTGGGACAACTTGGACAACCTCGCAAGTAACGACAAGGCGAGACAAAAACGACAGTGCAGGACGGTAAGCTACATAAGCTGTTTTTACGTTGTGTGTTGCAATGTATTTTGTGTCATGTACTATCATGTGTCAACTAGCGTTTCTTGGTATAAATGTAATAAACACAGACTATTTAATATATTAAGCACTGTGAAGGTTACAGCCTGACATAAATTCCTCACATGAAGTCAGCATGATACCTATATAATTTCAAGCGCAATATTTGTATTTGTGGGTAAAGTTTATTTTTAATTTGTGCTTCAATAACACAAAAGTGGCATCTTAAGTGCAGTACATTTGATATTGTATTTTTTCTCATTTGTGTCTTTTATCTCGTATTCTATTCTCGTTACATTGTGTTTGTTATTTGTATTTTTTAGATGATAAATCTGTTGCGAAATCGGCACTGCAGACCAACCATTTGGACTTTCAGCCAAGCAAGTGAGTGGTGGGATGCAATCATTCCAGGATTCACACACACACACAGTGGGTACATAACTTCAGGATGTCTGAAGAAACATTTCTCTGGCTCTGTGCCAAGCTGAGTCCAGCAATGGAAAAGCAAGACACAAACTTCAAAGTCTGTGTTCCCCTGAAGAAAAGAGTTGCCATTGCGCTATGGAAGCTGGCAACCAACAGCGACTACAGAAGTATTGGCCATCTTTTCGGTGTCAGAAAAACAAGTGTGTGTCAGTGTGTGCAGGAGTTTTGCGAGGCCGCCTGCAAATTATTAGTTCCTGAACAGATTCATTTCCTGACCGGCAAAAGCTTAAAGAAATGGCGGCTTACTTTGAGAACCGATGGGGGCTTCCACAGTGTGTTGGTGCCATTGATGGGTCTCACATACCCATAATAGCCCCAAAGGAGTACCACTGTGATTATTTCAACAGAAAAGATTGGCATTCCATCATACTGCAAGGAGTTGTTGACGGAAAAGGGCTGTTTTGGAGTGTGTATGCGGGAATGGCTGGGAGTATGCATGATGCTAGGGTTCTGAGACTGTCCACATTCTGGGAGTTAGTTGAGCATGGAAGCCTTTACCCAGCTTACACCCGGAACATTAGTGGGATGAATGTCTGCTATTATGTGCTGGTAGACTCTGCCTATCCTTTGCAGAGTTGGCTCATAAAACCATTCCCTGACAATAGCCAGCTGTCAGTAGAACAACAGACCTACAACAAGAAAGTGTGCAGGGCACGGGTGGTGGTAGAAAATGCTTTTGGAAGACTCAAAGGGAGGTGGCGGTGCCTTATGAAGAGGAACGACAGCGACATTGAACTGGTGAAATCCATGGTGTTGACTTGTTTCTTTGTGAAAGTCATGGAGAGGATTATGAATGGGATCCACCTGTTGCAGTAGAGCCAGTGCTGGTGCTGGCTAGGGTGACCACCCGTCCCGCATAGTACGTTTGAAGCCCAATTCATGCGTCCCGCAAATTGAGACCGTGTCACGCATAATCAATGCTTGCTCAAAAAAAAGTTGGTCGCTCTATATCCTCGAGCACCAGGCAGCCAAACGAACATTACTTGACAGTTCAGCACACTACTGTTGCCACACCCACCCCTCAGTTGAACTGCTGACTAGGTTGATGTCAACTTTTTCATTGTTGTCATGACAGCGCACGCACGTGCATACCAGGCACACTGGGAAGGAACTTTTAGATGCGCGCTTTCCAATTTGAAAAATGGAGAGAAAGACTGAGTCACCGCCATCATCAATTAAAAAGAGAAGGTGTGGGTACAAGAAAGACTGGGAAAATGAATATTTGTGGCTGAAAGGTTTTGAGGGAGATACCGAGAGGGCTTTTTGTGACCTTTGCAAAACTTTCTTCTCAATCGGACATGGAGGGGAATACGATGTCAAACGACACAGACTCACGGAGACTCACAAGAAATGTGTCCAACAGAAAGAGATATCCAATTCTATGGATGCTTTCCTCTGACCTAAAAACGACTTTCTAGCTGACAAAGTGACTGTTGCAGAGGTGACGAGTGTGTATCACACTGTCCAACACGCTATATCATATTGAGCAGGAGATTGTGGCACAAAGCTAGCCCCAACGATTTATCCGGACTCGAACATTGCCAAGAGGATGGCCTGTGGTCGGACGAAGGCAGAAGCCATTGTCATGGATGTGCTTGCCCCTGCCTCCGTCGAAGATTGCTTGAAAGTCCTCAGAAGACCACTGAATGAGCAACGAGAGGCAACAACCAAAGGTAAAGTTAAAGTTATGTTCATGGATGTAACATTGTTGTGTGTTAGCTATTTGTCTAACGTTAGCTAGCTAATGTTAGCTAATCATCTTCTTCTACTGGTATGTTAAAAGTCAACTTTTCCTTCAGTTCACTGAAATTGCATCAGTAGCTAACGTTAGCTAACATAATGCTGCTCATCCGTGCCTTCGTGAAACCAGGCTTTGTGTATCCTTACATGATTGTGAGCAACATTTCACTATTCGTTATCTCCCAAACTAAACAAACAAAAGCAACTATAATTTTTGAAAAGGTATAAATATTTCTATAGATAATATTTCTATAAAATCAATAATGATCAAAACAGTAAAGCAGTATCTTGTATTTTTTATAATAATCTGTTTTTAGAGAATCTCTTTTAAGTTCATCCCATCTTCATTATTTTTTTTCCCTGCGCCTGCCTTTACTAACATGCAAGTTCACCATCCTTCCCATTCTCGTTCCGTAAAACCTCTGGAGTTGTGAGTTAAGAATTTTTTTAACTGTTCCTGTGGTTTTGAGCAACTACAATTCTTGTTAATCCTATAATTTTATATTATCATTTATTTAAAGTGAATTAATTGAAATGAAAAATAAATACAATTAAAAATAAAGTAAATCGTAAGTGGAAGTGCATCTGTCAATTCATTGAATGTTCAAAATATTATGAATCTTTATTTAGAAAAAAAATACACATTGGTTGGCCTATTCATGAGCATACATCCGCAATGACACATGTTTAGGGGAATAGGGCATTACTAATATACCATGTAAGGTGGTATGTGCTAGAAACGGGTAAACCACTATCAGTGAGTCTGCCCATGGGGTGGGGGCACCGCTGCGCCAGGCAGTGTCCCACATTGTCCCTCAGAAACATACCCCTTGGGCTTATTAGCAGGTGGTCACCCTAGTGCTGGCACAGGGTGCTGAGGAGGAGGGCAGAGATGTACGTGAGGGTCTGATGCAGTATTTGAACAGTTAAATGTTTTATTCTTTGCAGTTGTAGAAAATTCACACCTGTGTAAATGCTACGTTTGGTTTACTTGTGTTTTGAGTGTTATTTTTCTGGACACAAATAAATCATCATGACTTTTGCCCTGCCTCTTCGTCTTTTGTTAAATATATTACTTAATAATCTATGCCATAAAATGTAAGAAGAAATTAATTAACATTTTGCTTGCATTCGCTTACTTTAGATATATTTAGGCTCAGAGTAAAAACTTTGAAAAGATCACCTTGTAAATGTAAAGTAACATTAACTAGTATTGTTTAAATAAATAGTTTTCAATTATACTGTTGCATTTAATTAGTAAAAATGGTAAATTACATTACATTCAAATTATTATTTTAATTATTAGTTTTCTTTTTTGTTTTAAGGTAAATTGTTTAAATGCAAGTTAAATTGGTAACTACTTTAGGTGAATGACATCAGTTTATAGAACTGGTACAGGAGGAAGCCTTTGAAGATGGCCACTGAACACATGACATGATGTGCTTAATGGAAAAAATACTTTATTATTAAAATAGACAAATATTTCCATACAATGTGCAGTGCAACAATAGCACAGAACAGTTATGTACAACAATAGAACAGACCAGTCATGTACAACAATAGAACAGAACAGTTATGTGCAACAACAGAACAGTTATGTGCAAACAAAAGTGAAAAAGTGTCAATTGGAAAACAAGTTTAAATTCCTGTGCAGTGCGCGAAGCATTACTGGCACTACTTTATGGTGGTACAGGGTCACGGCGACTACTCAACACCTGCACCAGCTGACTGAGTGTGCCGAGGAAAGCCTGATTGAAGCTTGCACTCTGCTACATGTGTTGTTGAGTGATTTTAGCCTTGTGCCGCCTTGCCTCACGGGCATCCTCCAGCATCATTTCAAAGCGCCGGTCGCGGCGGTACTCCATCCTCTCCAACCTTTCTTGCTGCCTTTCATCAGCTGCCTGCATCTCTGCCAGGGCTGCAACAACATCCTGCTGCCCCCTTTTCCTCTTGCCTGGAATGCAAACAGACAGGTGTAACACTTCTGTTATGTTTAGTTCTGTCTGTTTCTAGTTTGCCTGTGTTCTGTCATCTGTTGCCTTAGTTACTAATTAATCCCACACCTGTTTCTGTTTTCCCATGATTATGTATCTGTGTATTTAAGCCCTGTGTCTCCTCAGTTCATGGTTGGTTATTGTATTGTTTCGTTGCTTGTGTTTGCCCGTGTGTTCGTCTTCTGCCCCTGGATTGCTATTAAAGTGCTTGTTACCTGTATTTCTTCACCTGTGAGCTTGATTCTACGTGAGAGCGTGACAGAATAACCGACCACAATGACCACACCGTGGGATTTCACCACCACCTCGCCTCCAGAGTTCGCCCTGCTATCGATTTGGCAGAATGGGAGGACTCTGGAGTGTTATGCGGAGGAGTTTTTTGAGGCGTGTGAGCGGGTGAGTTGGAGCGATCTTACCCTAAACCGAGTGTTTCAGATCGGGTTGGATGACGATCTGCTCGCCCTCCCTTTGGCTCCCTGACGTGGTTGAGTATTAATTGGGTCCTCCAAGCTGTGGGCTCTTATTACCACGTCGGGGAAACTGGTAGAGGTGCGGGGATTGTCATCCAACACCGATCAGATGCGGGGGGGTCGTCTTCACTCACCCAAGCTCCATGCCTCAGCCCTCCGCAAAATCCCGCCGTCGCAGAGCACGGCGCACTTCCGATTTGGCACCCCGGAGGAATATGGAAGGCCAACAGGGCCAAAACCGCTGGTCTCTCTGCCAGCCGGTGGTTTCTCCCCTAGATCAGCTCCCCTGTACGGCCTCCACCCTACCCTGGATTCCGCTCCAGAAGAGCCCGCTTCCAAGCCGCCAGAGCCCGCTTCTGAGCCTCCCAAGCCGCCAGAGCCGGCCTCCAAACCTCCCAAGCCGCCAGAGCCGGCCTCCCAAGCCTCCGGACCCCGAGCCGCCTCCAGAGTGGCCGCCTCCCAAGCCTACGGACTCGGAAATGCCTGTTTGCCCGGAGCTACATATCTGCCCTGAACTGCCTGTTTGCCCGGAGCCACATGTCTGCCCTGAACTGCCTGTTTGCCCGGAGCCACCTGTCTGCCCTGAATTATCTGTTTGCCTCAATAAACCTGAAAGCCCGCCCAGCCTCCCTCTCCCACCTCCGCACCGCTTGTCATCCCCACCACGTCAGCTGCTGCAGCCTGTCAGCCCCTCTGCTCACCCTCAGCCTACCATCGGCGTTGTGGGCGTTCCACGCGGCGACCAGTCCCCATCAGTGTTGTGGTAAGGCCATTTAGGTAAACGGTGGACAAAACCCCATTCATATAAGTTGCCAGAGATCGACTAGGACTACGAAGGGATCGTAGACCTCGATTGTACGCCCATTTCGCGCGCACTCTAATGGCGATCTACCGCCTTTTCCCTAACTCCAGTCAAGGGGCCATTTTACCGGAGAGGCATCGGACGGACACCTCTAGGGGCATCGTGGCGCTGCGACGAGACCCCTCGTCCCCAAAGAAGCCTACTGCTACCCCCTTGCCACCTAATCTTCATCGCTGCGTACACGAGGAGCCTTTCGGTGCCCCCTTGCCCCCTAGCCTTTGCAAAAATGTCCAAAACACTCTCAGACGTCCCCCTTGCCCCCTAAGTCTGGGCATAACGTCCAAAACACGCCTAGACGTCCCCCTTGCCCCCTAGTCTGGGCATAACGTCCAAAACAGTCCTAAACGTCCCCCTTGACCCCCAGTCTGGGCATTGCGTCCAAAACACGCCTAAACGTCCCCCTTGCCGCCTACATTCTGTTTCCTCTCCCTTGCGCCCCCTAGGGGCACGCCGTCTTTCGTGGCGCCTCCGGGTAGGCCGTCCTGCTGAGCGACCCTCCCCTTTCGTGCGTAGGGGGCGTTTCTGTCAGAACGTCAAGGGATTCCCGAACTCACTGCGTGGGGCAGTTCGCAGGCCCATAGACATCTATGTGAGGCAGGGAGATGTATGAAAAATAACTAAAAATATTTATTTTCGTATCTCGACCTAGCACTCTCGGTATGTCGTCGAGGGCCACGTGACGCTACACTCTGCAAAGTTTCGGATTCCTGGGTCCTCCGTGGGCCGTACGGGAGCCGCTGACAGGATTGCCCATTAGAAGCCTACGAGGCTGTAAAATAGGTTACGAGTGGGACTTCCTGTGATTTTGCCTTGTCACAGGAAGTACTAGTCATAACTTATTCGACAGTCAGTCGGTAGGCTTCTAATGTACACACTTCTTTTACAGCAATTAAAAAGCACGGAACTGGCCGTTAACGGTCGCACGCACCGCGTACGGCCCCCTTGCTTACATTTCCTAAAATTCAGGGTCCAAGGGGCTTCAGAATTGTGCCTTTCACTGAAGAGAAGCTGTCAGGGGTCAAAAGGTCGCAGAGTCTCGAAACTCAACACAGCTGACCGTCAGGGGGTCACGAACAGGGGTCTAAAGTTTCGTGCTTCCAGGTCACCCCAAACTCCCTTTTCCTTGAAAACAGATTGAACCCCACTTTTGTTCGGTTTGCCCATTCAAGAGCCTCTGTCTGGCTACGAGAGGAAGAAGCCTGCGAGAGAGATTTTTTACCAAACCCACTCCAATTTTTCCCTCCGCTCTAGGAAGCTGTACTCTCGGTATGTGAAACAGGGGCCCCCGGGCTACCAGAATCCAAAGTTTGGGACCCCTCGAGCCCCTGGGGGCCGTACGGAACCTCCTGACACTCGTAACCTATCCCATTCATTCTCATAAGCTCGTGTCGGACACCTGTCCGATCGGGCCGAAATTCACGTGTACGCCTCGTCACGGGCTCCCGGGTCGCTCTCCAGAGTTCCGCGACCCTCTGACCTCGTTGACCCCTCTGTTTGCCCAAAAAGACACAGACGGCCTACAAATAGGTGTGGAATGTACGCTCTCGAATACAGGGGTCAAAAGGTCACAGGGTCTCGAAACTCGACACGGCTGACCGCTGGGGGCCCTCGAGCTAGAATCTCGAGTTTTGTGCTCCTAGATCACCCAGAAGTCCCTTTTTCTTGAAAAAAGATTGAACCCCACTTTTGTTCAGTTTGCCCATTCAAGAGCCTCTGTCTGGCTATGAGAGGAAGAAGCCTGCAAGAGAGATTTTTACCAAACCCACAGAAAATGTTTCCCTCCGCTCTAAAAAGCCGTACTCTCGGTATGTGAAACAGGGACCCCCGGGCTACCAGAATCCAAAGTTTGGGACCCCTCGAGCCCCTGGGGGCCGTACGGAACCTCCTGACACTCGTAACCTATCCCATTCATTTTCATAAGCTCGTGAGGGACACTAGCATGGAAAGTTCAGAGGGGCCCAAAATTCACGTATACGCCTCGTCACGGGACCCCGGGTCACGCTCTAGAATTCCGTGACCCTCTGACCTTCTTGACCCCTCGGTTTGCCCAAAAAGACACAGACTGCCTACAAATAGGTATGGAATGTACGCTCTCGAATACAGGGGTCAAAAGGTCACAGGGTCTCGAGACTCAACACGGCTGACCGCTGGGGGCTCTCGAGCTAGAATCTCGAGTTTTGTGCTCCTAGATCACCCAGAAGTCCCTTTTTCTTGAAAAAAGATTGAACCCCACTTTTGTTCAGTTTGCCCATTCAAGAGCCTCTGTCTGGCTATGAGAGGAAGAAGCCTGCGAGAGAGATTTTTTCCAAACGCACTATAATTTTTTCCCTCCTCTCTAAAAAGCCGTACTCTCGGTATGTGAAACAGGGCCCCCCAGGCTACCAGAATCCAAAGTTTGGGACCCCTCGAGCCCCTCTGGGCCGTACGGAACCTCCTGATACTCGTAACCTATCCCATTCATTTTCATAAGCTAGTGAGGGACACTGGCATGGAAAGGTCCGAGGGGCCCGAAAGTCACGTATACGCCTCGTCACGGGACCCCGGGTCACGCTCCAGAGTTCCGTGACCCTCTGACCTCGTTGACCCCTCGGTTTGCCCAAAAAGACACAGACAGCCTACAAATAGGTGGGGAATGTACGCTGTAGAATACAGGGGTCAAAAGGTCGCAGGGTCTCGAAACTCAACACGGTCGACCGTCGGGGGCTCACGAATCGGGATCTCGAGTTCCGTGGCTCTAGATGCATTGCGAGCGTGATTTCACCCCGGAAAGTTGCTGTGGCTCGAGGCCTTCAGTGACGCATGGCCCCATAGAGATGTATGCGGGGGGAGGAGATGTATGAAAAATAACCAAAAATATTTATTCGCGTATTTCGACCTCGCCCTCTCGGTATGTCGTCGAGGGTCACTTGACGCAACTTTCTGTAAATTGTCGGGCTCCTGGGGCCTCCTCGGGCCGTACGGAAGCCGCTGACACCTGCAACCTACCCCATTGTTTTCATAGGCGCCTAGCGTACTGTGACCCCGGAACAACCCGGAAGACTCCAAACGACCCCGATTTGACATATTTGGCTCCTGGCGGCCCCCTCGTTCAGGTTCCGTATTTTGAAGTCGGTACGACCTCGTTAAGTACTAAATTGTCCGTTTTGGGGTCAACGTGGGCTGTGTATTTTCCTGGAATATTTTTCTTGATTTTTTTTCGGGCCCTCGCCACCCTCCAAAGGGCACGGGCTTTGAATATGTTGTGCGTGAGGGTGTGACAGACCAGCATTCGAAGCCCTTAGGTTTTTGTACAAAAATAAAGCGTATTAAAGCAGAACATGTTGAACGGATACTTTTTATTGTGAAAAGTGCAATTGAATACAAAGTAAGCAATTTAACAGGCATAGGTGTACATCATACCAATATATGGTGCTTCTAGTGTACATATTTGTGGGTTTTTTCATAAAAAACTTGTTACAGTAACAAAAAATGACCTTTTACAGTATTGTCCAAAATAAGCCTACGAGGCCCTTGTCGGAAAGGCGGCGAGTGGGACTTCCTGTGATCACAGGAAATGCCAGCCGTAACTTATATGACGGGGCCTCCATAGGTGGCGAATGTACACACCGTTTTTATGCATAATAAACACATTGCATAGCTGCAAGAAGTGCACATTTGCCAAAGTAAGTGATATAAGCACTATACTATTAGATGTACTCAAATAAACCTATGTAGAGTCAAATAAGACCATTTTATAGGGATTGTACATTCGCCACCTACGAGGGCACCGTCAAATAAGTTACAGATGTCATAGGAACTTTTTCAAAAAATGACTAAGTCCAAAAATGCATCCCACTCAAAACCTGTTTGACAGGGCTCATATAGGTAACTAATGTACATACCACTCATAACCTGTTTGAAAGGAACCACGTAGGTGGATAATGTACACAGCTTTTATAAGCCTAATAAACATGTTGCAACGCTGTAATAAGTGCATAATTGCTAAATTAAGTGATTTAAGCACTATACTATGAGATGTACTCAAATAAACCTATGTGGAGTCAAATAAGACCATTTTTAGGAATTGTACATTCGCCACCTATAAGGGCCCCGTCAAATAAGTTACAGATGTTAGATGAAATTTCTCAAAAAATGACTAAGTCTAAAAATGCACTCCAAACATAACCTGTTTGACAGGGACCACGTAGGTGGCGAATGTACACAGCGTTTATAAGCATAATGAACATGTTATACAGGTGAAATAGACATATAATTGCTAAATGAAGGTGAATCAACATTCAACTCATAGCTTTATTCAAATAAACCTATGTATAGTCAAATAAAACCATTTAATAGGGATTGTACATTATCTACCTACGAGGGCCCCATCAAATAAGTTACAGATGTCATAGGAATAATTCTTCCATTCCAAAATGCATCACTCTCATAACTTATTTGACGGGGATCATATAGGTGGCGAATGTACATGCCACTCGTAACATATTTGACAGGGACCACGTATGTGGCGAATGTACACAGCGTTTATAAGCATAATAAACATGTTACACAGCTGTAATACACTTACAATTGCTAAATGAAGGTGAATAAACACTCCACTACTAGCTTTATTCAAATGAAACTATGTAAAGTCAAATAAGACCATTTTATAGGGATTGTACATTCACCACCTACGAGGGCCCCATCAAATAAGTTACACATGTAGCAAACAAGACAAGGAAAAAAGTCCAAGTCCAAAAATGCATAACACGCATAACTTATTTGACGGGGTCCACATAGGTAGATAATGTACACACTGTTATAAAGCACAATAAACATGTTACCAAGCTGTAATAAACATGTAATTGCTAAACTGAGCTATGTCAGCACTCTACTATTAAATCTACTTAAACCAACCTACACAGAGTCAAAAAAAACATTTTATAGGGATTGTACATTCGCCACCTACAAGGGCCCCGTCAAATAAGTTACACATGTAGCAAACAAGACAAGGAAAAAGTCTAAGTCCAAAAATGCATATCACAGCATAACTTATTTGACAGGGCTCATATAGGTGGCGAATGTACATGCCACTCATGACCTGTTTTACAGGGACCACGTAGGTAGCGAATGTACACATCGTTTATAAGCAAAATAAACATGTAATACAGGTGAAATAGACATACAATTGCTAAATGAAGGTGAATAAACATTCTACTCTTAGCTTTATTCAAATAAACCTATGTAGAGTCAAATAAAACCATTTAATAGGGATTGTACATTATCTACCTACGAGGGCCCCGTCAAATAAGTTACAGATGTCATAGGAATAATTCTTCCATTCCAAAATGCATCACTCTCATAACTTATTTGACGGGGATCATATAGGTGGCGAATGTACATGCCACTCGTAACATATTTGACAGGGACCACGTAGGTGGCGAATGTACACAGCGTTTATAAGCATAATAAACATGTTGCACAGCTGTAATACACTTACAATTGCTAAATGAAGGTGAATGAACACTCAACTACTAGCTTTATTCAAATAAACCTATGTAAAATCAAATAAAACCATTTAATAGGGATTGTCCATTATCTACCTACGAGGGCCCCATCAAATAAGTTACACATGTAGCAAACAAGACAAGGAAAAAAGTCCAAGTCCAAAAATGCATAACACGCATAACTTATTTGACGGGGTCCACATAGGTAGATAATGTACACACTGTTATAAAGCACAATAAACATGTTACCAAGCTGTAATAAACATGTAATTGCTAAACTGAGCTATGTCAGCACTCGACTATTAAATCTACTTAAACCAACCTACACAGAGTAAAAAAAACATTTTATAGGGATTGTACATTCGCCACCTACGAGGGCCCCATCAAATAAGTTACACATGTAGCAAACAAGACAAGGAAAAAGTCTAAGTCCAAAAATGCATATCACAGCATAACTTATTTGACAGGGCTCATATAGGTGGCGAATGTACATGCCACTCATGACCTGTTTTACAGGGACCACGTAGGTAGCGAATGTACACATCGTTTATAAGCAAAATAAACATGTTATACAGGTGAAATAGACATACAATTGCTAAATGAAGGTGAATAAACATTCTACTCTTAGCTTTATTCAAATAAACCTATGTAGAGTCAAATAAAACCATTTAATAGGGATTGTACATTATCTACCTACGAGGGCCCCATCAAATAAGTTACAGATGTCATAGGAATAATTCTTCCATTCCAAAATGCATCACTCTCATAACTTATTTGACGGGGATCATATAGGTGGCGAATGTACATGCCACTCGTAACATATTTGACAGGGACCACGTAGGTGGCGAATGTACACAGCGTTCATAAGCATAATAAACATGTTGCACAGCTGTAATACACTTACAATTGCTAAATGAAGGTGAATGAACACTCAACTACTAGCTTTATTCAAATAAACCTATGTAAAATCAAATAAAACCATTTAATAGGGATTGTCCATTATCTACCTACGAGGGCCCCATCAAATAAGTTACACATGTAGCAAACAAGACAAGGAAAAAAGTCCAAGTCCAAAAATGCATAACACGCATAACTTATTTGACGGGGTCCACATAGGTAGATAATGTACACACTGTTATAAAGCACAATAAACATGTTACCAAGCTGTAATAAACATGTAATTGCTAAACTGAGCTATGTCAGCACTCTACTATTAAATCTACATAAACCAACCTACACAGAGTCAAAAAAAACATTTTATAGGGATTGTACATTTGCCACCTACGAGGGCCCCGTCAAATAAGTTAAAGGTGTAAGAAAACTTTATTTAGATTCTTTAGATGATTTCATGCACGTTTATGACTTGTAACCTAAAGTAAATAGCTTTGGGGTGTTTCTAGTGTGTTTTACTATACATTTTATAAAAAAACATGGTTTATTTTTCTTTGGGCTACCATTGATGAATGCAACTGCACAAGTACGTGCTATATTAAGGTTTCAAAGGGTAAATGAACAGCATAGTTACACGTACGACTCAAACTACATGTCTGAAGACTAGATTGGTCTGTCTGTAACTACTTTTATTAGTGTGCCAATTATTTTTACAGAATTTAGAAAAAATTTAAATACATCCCACTTATAAATTACCAGTTTGTCAGTGCTTACATAAGTAGATTATGTACACACCGTTTTTTAAATTGTAAATCTGTAATACACTTACAATTGCTCAATGAAGGTGAATGAACACTCAACTTCTAGCTTTATTCAAATAAACCTATGTAGAGTCAAATAAAACCATTTAATAGGGATTGTCCATTATCTACCTACGAGGGCCCCGTCAAATAAGTTACAGATGTCATAGGAATAATTCTTCCATTCCAAAATGCATCACTCTCATAACTTATTTGACGGGGATCATATAGGTGGCGAATGTACATGCCACTCGTAACATATTTGACAGGGACCACGTAGGTGGCGAATGTACACAGCGTTTATAAGCATAATAAACATGTTGCACAGCTGTAATACACTCAAAATTGCTAAATGAATGTGAATAAACACTCAACTACTAGCTTTATTCAAATAAACCTATGTAGAGTCAAATAAGACCATTTTATAGGGACTGTACATTCGCCACCTACGAGGGCCCCGTCAAATAAGTTAAACATGTAAGAAAGAAGACAAGGAAAAAAGTCCAAGTCCAAAAATGCATTGCACACATAACTTATTTGACGGGGCTCGTATAGGTGACGAATGTACACACTGTTTTTAGGCATAACAAACGTGTTGCAAAGCTGCAATAAGTGCACAATTGCTAAATGAAGTGATATAAGCACTATACTGTGGGATTTACTCAAATAAACCTATGTAGAGTCAAATAAAACCATTTAATAGGGATTGTCCATTATCTACCTACGAGGGCCCCATCAAATAAGTTACACATGTAAGGAAGAAGACAAGGAAAAAAGTCCAAGTCCAAAAATGCTTTGCACACATAACTTATTTGACGGGGCCCTCGTAGGTGGCGAATGTACATGCCACTCGTAACATATTTGACAGGGACCACTTAGGTGGCGAATGTACACAGCGTTTATAAGCATAATAAACATGTTGCACAGCTGTAATACACTTACAATTGCTAAATGAAGGTGAATGAACACTCAACTACTAGCTTTATTCAAATAAACCTATGTAGAATCAAATAAAACCATTTAATAGGGATTGTCCATTATCTACCTACGAGGGCCCCGTCAAAAAAGTTACAGATGTCATAGGAATAATTCTTCCATTCCAAAAATGCTTTATTCTCATAACTTATTTGACGGGGCCCTCGTAGGTGGCGAATGTACATGCCACTCGTAACATATTTGACAGGGACCACTTAGGTGGCGAATGTACACAGCGTTCATAAGCATAATAAACATGTTGCACAGCTGTAATACACTTACAATTGCTAAATGAAGGTGAATGAACACTCAACTACTAGCTTTATTCAAATAAACCTATGTAAAATCAAATAAAACCATTTAATAGGGATTGTCCATTATCTACCTACGAGGGCCCCGTCAAATAAGTTACACATGTAGCAAACAAGACAAGGAAAAAAGTCCAAGTCCAAAAATGCATAACACGCATAACTTATTTGACAGGGTCAACATAGGTAGATAATGTACACACTGTTATAAAGCACAATAAACATGTTACCAAGCTGTAATAAACATGTAATTGCTAAACTGAGCTATGTCAGCACTCTACTATTAAATCTACTTAAACCAACCTACACAGAGTAAAAAAACCATTTTATAGGGATTGTACATTCGCCACCTACGAGGGCCCCATCAAATAAGTTACACATGTAGCAAACAAGACAAGGAAAAAGTCTAAGTCCAAAAATGCATATCACAGCATAACTTATTTGACAGGGCTCACATAGGTGGCGAATGTACATGCCACTCATGACCTGTTTTACAGGGACCACGTAGGTAGCGAATGTACACATCGTTTATAAGCAAAATAAACATGTTATACAGGTGAAATAGACATACAATTGCTAAATGAAGGTGAATAAACATTCTACTCTTAGCTTTATTCAAATAAACCTATGTAGAGTCAAATAAAACCATTTAATAGGGATTGTACATTATCTACCTACGAGGGCCCCGTCAAATAAGTTACAGATGTCATAGGAATAATTCTTCCATTCCAAAATGCATCACTCTCATAACTTATTTGACGGGGATCATATAGGTGGCGAATGTACATGCCACTCGTAACATATTTGACAGGGACCACGTAGGTGGCGAATGTACACAGCGTTTATAAGCATAATAAACATGTTGCACAGCTGTAATACACTCAAAATTGCTAAATGAAGGTGAATAAACACTCAACTACTAGCTTTATTCAAATAAACCTATGTAGAGTCAAATAAAACCATTTTATAGGGACTGTACATTCGCCACCTACGAGGGCCCCGTCAAATAAGTTAAAGGTGTAGCAAACAAGACAAGGAAAAAGTCTAAGTCCAAAAATGCATATCACAGCATAACTTATTTGACAGGGCTCATATAGGTGGCGAATGTACATGCCACTCATGACCTGTTTTACAGGGACCACGTAGGTAGCGAATGTACACATCGTTTATAAGCAAAATAAACATGTTATACAGGTGAAATAGACATACAATTGCTAAATGAAGGTGAATAAACATTCTACTCTTAGCTTTATTCAAATAAACCTATGTAGAGTCAAATAAAACCATTTAATAGAGATTGTACATTATCTACCTACGAGGGCCCCATCAAATAAGTTACAGATGTCATAGGAATAATTCTTCCATTCCAAAATGCATCACTCTCATAACTTATTTGACGGGGATCATATAGGTGGCGAATGTACATGCCACTCGTAACATATTTGACAGGGACCACGTAGGTGGCGAATGTACACAGCGTTCATAAGCATAATAAACATGTTGCACAGCTGTAATACACTTACAATTGCTAAATGAAGGTGAATGAACACTCAACTACTAGCTTTATTCAAATAAACCTATGTAAAATCAAATAAAACCATTTAATAGGGATTGTCCATTATCTACCTACGAGGGCCCCGTCAAATAAGTTAAAGGTGTAAGAAAACTTTATTTAGATTCTTTAGATGATTTCATGCACGTTTATGACTTGTAACCTAAAGTAAATAGCTTTGGGGTGTTTCTAGTGTGTTTTACTATACATTTTATAAAAAAAACATGGTTTATTTTTTTTTGGGCTACCATTGATGAATGCAACTGCACAAGTACGTGCTATATTAAGGTTTCAAAGGGTAAATGAACAGCATAGTTACACGTACGACTCAAACTACATGTCTGAAGACTAGATTGGTCTGTCTGTAACTACTTTTATTAGTGTGCCAATTATTTTTACAGAATTTAGAAAAAAATTTAATACATCCCACTTATAAATTACCAGTTTGTCAGTGCTTACATAAGTAGATTATGTACACACCGTTTTTTAAATTGTAAATCTGTAATACACTTACAATTGCTCAATGAAGGTGAATGAACACTCAACTACTAGCTTTATTCAAATAAACCTATGTAAAATCAAATAAAACCATTTAATAGGGATTGTCCATTATCTACCTACGAGGGCCCCATCAAATAAGTTACACATGTAAGAAAGAAGACAAGGAAAAAAGTCCAAGTCCAAAAATGCATTGCACACATAACTTATTTGACGGGCTCGTATAGGTGACGAATGTACACACTGTTTTTAGGCATAACAAACGTGGTGCAAAGCTGCAATAAGTGCACAATTGCTAAATGAAGTGATATAAGCACTATACTGTGGGATGTACTCAAATAAACCTATGTAGAGTCAAATAAAACCATTTAATAGGGATTGTCCATTATCTACCTACGAGGGCCCCGTCAAATAAGTTACACATGTAAGAAACAAGACAAGGAAAAAAGTCAAAGTCCGAAAATGCATTGCACACATAACTTATTTGACGGGGCCCTCGTAGGTGGCGAATGTACATGCCACTCGTAACATATTTGACAGGGACCACTTAGGTGGCGAATGTACACAGCGTTTATAAGCATAATAAACATGTTGCACAGCTGTAATACACTTACAATTGCTAAATGAAGGTGAATGAACACTCAACTACTAGCTTTATTCAAATAAACCTATGTAGAATCAAATAAAACCATTTAATAGGGATTGTCCATTATCAACCTACGAGGGCCCCGTCAAATAAGTTACAGATGTCATAGGAATAATTCTTCCATTCCAAAAATGCTTTATTCTCATAACTTATTTGACGGGGCCCTCGTAGGTGGCGAATGTACATGCCACTCGTAACATATTTGACAGGGACCACTTAGGTGGCGAATGTACACAGCGTTTTTAAGCATAATAAACATGTTGCACAGCTGTAATACACTCAAAATTGCTAAATGAAGGTGAATAAACACTCAACTACTAGCTTTATCCAAATGAACCTACGTAGAGTCAAATCAAACCATTTTATAGGGATTGTCCATTATCTACCTACGTTGGCCCCTTCGAACAAGTTACAGATGTACAAAACCTACGAACGACATTCATAACCTATTCAACGGGGCCTGCGTAGGTAAATGATGGACACACCGTTTTTAGGCCCCCGAAGCCCATCGGTGAGCTCCAATGCGCAGCACGGCGAAGGAGCGTGCCTCCTTTACGCCCCACGGTCTGTTTAACCCGCGTAACTCCCTGCAGATGCCAAGGATGGCTGCTTGCGAGGTCTAAACGTGGTCTGCCAATGTGGACCCCGCCGAACGAGACGCAGATGGGAGAAAGATCCCGAAAAAATGCATCCTTAACATCGGGAGCGCGTTCGTGAGTTCTGGTGTCCGTCGCCACGAAGGGCAGCGTCTCCTATGCGCTCTGCGGTCGGTCCGAGGCCTGTGACTCATTGCCAAGGCGAAATCCATTTCCTGCCTGTTCGGGCCCACCGCGTACGCGAGAGAGCTCGGTCGTGACGCGCGTGCGCCTTCGGGGGGCGTCTCGGGGCGTCTCGGGGCGTCGGGCGAGTTTAGGCGGCAAGGGGGATGCGTAGGCGCTCCGTGGATGGGGCGGTGCCCGGGGGACGCCCCGCCCCAAATAGGCTGCAAGGGGCACGGTAGGCGCCTCGTGTACGCCGGGGTCTGACCCCCGGACCTAGGCTGCAAGGGGCGCCGTAGGCGCCTATTGGAACGTCTACTCGCCACCTTTTCGACGCGCCTCGAATAGGTGCGGGGCGTACGGCCGGTCGCCCTCAGGTGGCATCTGCCCGAACTTCGCCTTGCCCACGATCCGCAGCCCGGGTTAGGGGGATTTTTCCCGGCGCCCCAGGGCTTCGAGCCCGCCCCCGACCCTTCCGGATCGCTCCGGCGGGCCCGACCCTTCGATTCGGCGTCGCCGTGCGACCCACGAAAAATCCGGGGGCGCCGGCGCGCAGCGTCCATTCGAGGCCTACCATTTCGCGCTTAATAAGTTACGAGTGCAATATGGTGGCCTTAGGGGGGTTGGAGGATCCCTCCTGCTCGACTTCAGCCTCTGAGACCTGGACTCCGTCTCGGCCCATCAACCCCGTGGCTCCACCTCAGCTCCCAGCTCCCTTGTCTCCACCGTCGACCGTTCGTCCACCAGCTCCACCGGGCTTCCTCGTCCCTCCGGCTCAACTTTGGTCGGCAGTCGACCCGCCATCGCCTCTGGACTCCACTCCTCTGGCTGCGCCTCGTCGCTCCATCCCGCCAGCTCCATTGGGCTCCTCCCTCCCCTCGGCTCCACCTGCTCCGCCTCTGTCGGTCAGCACCCGGGAGTCGTCAGTCGCTCCGCCTCCATGGCTCCTCCCTCCATCGGCTCTGCCGCGGGTTGTCTTCGGGTTGGCCTGGGTCCGTCCTGTTACCTTCCATGTCTATGCCTCGCCCACCTCCTGAACCCCCGCCCGCCCTCCTCTGTTGGACTCAGTTGGCGCGAGGACGCGCCTCTGGGAGGGGGGCGAACTGTAACACTTCTGTTATGTTTAGTTCTGTCTGTTTCTAGTTTGCCTGTGTTCTGTCATCTGTTGCCTTAGTTACTAATTAATCCCACACCTGTTTCTGTTTTCCCATGATTATGTACCTGTGTATTTAAGCCCCGTGTCTCCTCAGTTCATGGTCGGTTATTGTATTGTTTTGTTGCTTGTGTTTGCCCGTGTGTTCGTCTTCTGCCCCTGGATTGCTATTAAAGTGCTTGTTACCTATTTTCTTCGCCTGTGAGCTTGATTCTACGTGAGAGCGTGACAACAGGATTGTTGTTTAGCAAAGCCTTTTTTTTTATCCTTGTGATTTGAGTAAGTCATGCAGCTGTATAAGGAGGAAGACCGCTAGTACAATGCTGCAATGCCCCAAATATTACTAACAAACAAAAAATTGTACAGTGTTAACACATTTCACTAATGTTATCATTTCTTACCAATCGGTACACGGCGGGGTGCACTCAAAGACGATGGAGCTGATTCTGGTGGTGTCGGTGTCGATGCCCTTACAGGCAAACTTAAGCTCTCAGAGGTGTACAACCTCTGTTGTGGTCTTTTATCTTACAGTAGTCGCTCCGCAGCTTCTTGGATTTAATTCTCTGTAGCGCAGCTGAACTCCACCCTCTCACAGTGGGTTGTGGGTAATATTAGCCATTCAAGTGTGCATTGATCTACACTTCGTATTTTCTCCAAAATCAGTAGACCATTAGGAAAATTTATGGATACTTATTTTTACATAATACAATTTGAGACATACTAATAGAATTTTCAAATACTACGTAGGACGAAAGCAAATTGGGACTAATAGGGTTAATAATCCTAAAGACATTGATTAGCTTGTTCAGGCGTGTTTGATTAAGGTTGGAGTTAAATCCTGCAGGACTGCAGCTCAGTAAGACCAAACTTGCTGGTTTCAGGCATTTTGGGGTGCTTAAGGGATGGTTCGCCCTAAAATTGTTACTGTTTGGTAACCAAACAGTTGCTGGTTGCATTGACTTGCATAGTATGGAAAAATTAATATGGAAGTCAGTGGCTACCACAAAAAGTGGCTTTCCAATATTCTTTAAAATTCTTGTGTTTAACAGAAGAAAGGAATTCCTACAGCTTTAGAACAATATAAGAGTGACTAAATGATGAAAATCATTGTTCCTTTAACATCCTTAAAAATTCTTGAACTTTGTACACACAATGAAAACAAATTTATAGCTAACAACCAAAGATTTCCAGAGTTAAATGCATGTGCCATGGTGCCCATCATGCTGATTGCAGTTGTATTTAGTTGTTTGTATGGATAGACATTACTGTCACTTTATTTAGTTTCAATTGACTGTGCCAAGTGTTTGTTGCTATTTAATTGTTTTTATCATTGTCTCAAACAGAATCTACACCTCCTGTGAGATGGATGCTGGGACTGCTCAGTGAACTGGCTGAAAACTGATGCTATGACTGCATTGTCCAAGCAGCTGGAGATGATCCAGCACAACCCCACCGAACTGATCTCTGCATTTTACTGTTTCGGCAAACGGATGGCGGTGTCAAAACGTGCAGCCACACTAAGACGAGCTGCTAGACGACCAGGTCCGCGACGCTTGATAGCTGGACACCCCAAAAAATGTAGTTCTGGTTCAGAGCATGACTACAGCGGATATACAGGGAAAGGGGGGAAAAGGGCTGTTAGGGTTCGTCACATATTGTCAGAATCTGTTAATTACTCACATTAAACTTAGGAATTAACAAGAAGTCAGGATATTAACAAATTGTCAGGACCCGGGTTTGATCTCTTTTCCTGTCTCACCTTTTTCTTCTTTCACGCTGTCCTAGCCTTTTCTCAGGCTCACCCAGCTGACGCCGCTCTGCAATCAGCCGGGCCGCTCACCTGTTCCTCATTCTCTCTTGTGATTTTCTCCCCCTTATATTCTTCCCTTGTCCTTCTCTCGTTGCTGTTGCGTTGTTTGATTTACTTTGTTTGCCTTTAACCCTCTGGAGTCGAAGCCCGCGTCGGCGCGGTTTGTCTCATCTTCTCCTGATAACGTCGAAATGAACTTAAATTACTCTGTCAGGTTTGATCGTACAGATAAGAGCAATACGTCATTCCAATGTGGTTTTGTAAAATAAAGAAAATAAACAGGGTGCGTACTCTGCTTTCTCTGTCTCTGCCACCTCTCTTCACAGACACGTAAATAAAACAACCTAAATCTCAGCGATTACTTGCCTCAACGACATGGGAAATATATGTATAGAAAGCTTGAAATGTCAACTTTTAAATTAACCAATTCAAGTCTAAAACAAATAATTTATTTTTATGTAATCCTTATGAAAGTAAGGAGTGGTACGGTTTTTTCTGTATCACCTCATTATAGCTAATGTGATCCCGCCCCCACTGTGCGCGCTGTTCACATGGTAATGATCTGAAGTGAGTCAGGTTTGTGTACACGCCTCCGATCGAGAAATGGCTACACGGATGAAGATACAATTCGGATACAATTTCTCCTCAGATGATGACCGTTTGCATTTTGAAGAGCGACTGACCCAGCGGAGGATATAATTCCTGACGAGTAAGTCTTTTATTATTACCTTCATGATTTGCAAACATGCTATTGTCAGACTATAATCAGCTATTTCAGAATATGTTGTACAAAACGCGTAACGTTATGCTATAGACGGACATATTTTCCCAAATGGTGAAAGTGTTTATCAACTAGCTTCTGTTCGCGAATATCTGCTCTGAATGTTTTGAATGTGTTATAGGCGGTCATTGGCGTTCGCGATGATCTGTTTAAATGTATCAGTAAACTGTAAATGTCACAGATAAATGACTATTGACAGACATACACGTGTTCATTCTTATCAGTGATGCTACTGTATATCAGCTTGTTCTGTAATTGCTAACAACAGTTTCACTTTTCGTTTAGGCCTGTGGCTGCATCACCGGCATCTTGCACAAGAAAGGCACGCGAGTGTCGTCGAGTTTTGAGATCGCAGGAAAATCACAATGAGTAAGTACATATTTACTATAAAGTTTGTTGAGAAACGTTGGGATAACACAATATGTAAACTTTCTGTATGGGTTTATAGAAATTTTACTTTTATATAGTTTATATAAATATAGTTTCTTTGTTATTGGTATTCTTTCTTCTCACCAAGTATGCATATACTAAGGCACTGTGATAAATGCTAATAGTTGTTTACAACATTCTTTTAGGACTGTGAATAAGAATGTGAGGACAAAAAGAGGACGTCGTCTTCTGCATTTCGGAGGGACACACAAGAGGTGTCTGTCTGATCGGATGGACACTACATGCTGCTACACTACATAGCACAAAACAATGAAGTGGTACAGAAAGTGGAAATTCTGTGTTCTATGTGAGATCGTAGGTTATACTTCCATTGAGCAACCACATAGCAACGCCTTGAAGACCCCTTTAGCCATTTTAGTAAATGCATTGCAATGCCCTCACAACCACCCACAGCATCTACATGGGGTGTAAGAGTGCATGGGCTTTTACAGACTTTACACTCTTTTTATCTTGCACTGTTCATGTTTGCTCTGTTTTACCATGAATGTTTGTTTTTTTCTGAGTTTTGACCTGAATGTATATTTTGTACAACTACATATTTGATGTGTAGATTCAGTATAGGTCTTGAGTTATATGTAAAGTGTTTTTTTTAAGTAGCCTAATATAAGTAGGTTTGCTATGTGTAGGTTTATATGGATTATATAAGTTATATACAGTGTACTCACTAACTGGATTTTTTTCTGTTCTAAATAAACTACAAACAAAAAATATATAAATTTCTTTTGTCCTCACATTCTTTTTTAAATCCCTAATTTAGAAACTTTTCCAGCTCAGCATCATTCCTGACTGAAAGAATCATTATGCAGCTCATTATGCAGGTCTTTGTCTTCTCAGGTGTCAATCACAGCATTATTCATGATCATTCACACCTCCTTGCATATGCCCTTTTGAATCAAAAAGTGTCTTAGAAAATTTGAATCACTATATTGTTTTCTGTGAATAAGTCAGCAAGATGATTTTCACATCATTTTGAAGCAAACACTCTAGGTTACAAGATCCAGTTCTCAAAAGTCTTGAGTACCAATATTCTGTATGTGTTTTATGACCTTGTTTTAGTGACTTAAATTTTTTAGTTTTTCTCATACCACGCATAAACTTTATTTTCTCAAAAACACAATCATGTATAAACATACTGTTCACATATTATTATAGCCCAGTTTGTACGGATTACAGTGTTATCAGACTTTAGCCATTGATATGTTTAAAAGCAACTGAAAAAAGCACAAATATGAGGGCATGTCCGAACTTGGTCAGGGCCCCAAAACACCCTTAGACTCCAGAGGGTTAAGCCTTGTTTGGTTTGTTGTTTTGCCTTGTTCATCTTGTTTTCTTCTAGTGTTTTGTTTTAGGTTTATTTTTGTTCGTGTCGGAGTAGTCTGGAAGTTTTGGCTGCCCCGTCTCGGATTTCATCCGCCCGGTTTGACCTGCACCTGTCTTCAGACCACGAGCCTGCTCTGCCCCTCGGATTCCGTTTGCACCTCCATCGACCTCTGCCTGTTCCTGTGTTCGCCCCAGCTTGTTCGCTCGGATACTGTTCACGCCTCGATCGACCCTCGCCTGCCTGACCGCTTCTCTGCCTCGTCCTACTGACTCTCCAAGCTCGGCTCGGTTTACTTTTCATTCATTTGCTTTTGTCTCTGTTTGTCCTTCTTAGATCCAAGATGGCGGCGCGATCACATCGCGAGGCTCAGGGTCTCTCCAGATTCTGCAATTTTGTGGTATTTTTCTTGCTCATCTCGGGTCTGTTCGTGCAGAACAGCTGTGCCCTTACATCGTACACCCGACATGAGCTCTTGGATATTGGTTTGCGACTTCCTGACAGTTTTATCGACAACCTTCAACTCTTTCCTGAGATCGCCAGAACAACCGAGGCCGCTCACTCTACCCGGCCGGGCGGAAGTGCTCGCAGGCGGCGTCGAGATCGTAAACAAAGGCGGGGGAAGCGCGGAGGACTAAGAGCTAAGCTAAAGCTAACACCGCACCGGCTCTCTTTACCCAGCATTTTCCTCGCCAATGTTCGGTCACTGGTGAACAAAATGGAGGAGATTCGACTCAGCATCACTTACAGCAAGAGACTTTTTAACTGTAATGTTATGATCTTCACGGAAACATGGCTACACAGCGGCATACCGGACAATGCTATTGATTTAGCAGGACGCCACACACTCCGGGCGGATAGAACGTTAGATGGCTCCGGTAAGACCAGAGGTGGTGGATTGTGCATTTACATTAACAAAGCTTGGTGCACGAACTCTGTTATTGTCGGAAAACATTGTTCAGCTAACCTTGAGTTTCTCATGGTTAAATGTAGACCGTTTTATCTGCCACGGGAGTTCACTTCCACCATTATAACTGCAGCCTACATTCCCCCGGATGCTGATGCCAAGCTTGCTATGAAAGAACTTCATGCGGCCATCAGTAAACAACAGACTGCTCACCCGGAATCTGCGTTTATTGTTGCGGGAGATTTTAATCATTCCAACTTAAAGTCAGTTCTCCCCAAATTTCACCAGCATGTTTCCTGTCACACCAGAGGAAACAAAACCTTAGACCATGTTTACACAAACATGTATTTGTACAAGTATTCACCCCTCATCAATCGTGTGAAGCCATCAGTGAAGACCATCAAAGTGTGGCCTGTGGGGGCAGATTTCACACTCCAGGAAAGGTTTCTACACACAGACTGGAGTACATTTGCTTCTCAGGCCACCAGTGGCTCTCACACGGACATTGACTGCTACACCTCCTCTGTACTGGATTACATCAACATCACCATAGACAGTGTCACAACTCAGAAACAGATCATCACGTACCCAAATCAGAAGCCATGGATGAACAAGGAGGTGCGCCTCCTGTTGAAGGCACGCAATACTGCCTTCAGATCAGGTGATGCACAAGCCTACAGCACATCCAGAGCTAACCTGAAGAGGGGCATCAAAGAGGCCAAGCACTGCTACAAGCTAAAGGTAGAGGAGCACTTTTCCAACTCCGACCCTCGACGCATGTGGCAAGGCATCCAGGCCATCAGTGATTACAAACCCACCCACTCCACCCCCGCAGCCACTGATGTCCTCTTCCTGAACGAGCTCAATGACTTTTATGCTCGCTTTGAGAGAGACAATAGAGAAACTGCCACCAAGCTCAAACCCTCAGTTGATCACCCTCCAATCACACTCTCCTCCATAGACGTCTGTAATGCACTGAGCCGGATCAGTGCGCACAAAGCCGCTGGACCAGACAACATCCCTGGACGTGTACTCAGGGCATGTGCTGAGCAGCTTGCTGGGGTTTTCACTGACATCTTCAACCTGTCTCTTGCCCAAGCAGCTGTGCCAACATGCTTTAAATGCACCTCCATTGTGCCAGTGCCAAAACACTCCAGCCCAAAGTGCCTGAACGACTACCGTCCTGTAGCACTGACACCCATTGTCATGAAGTGCTTTGAGCGGCTGGTCCTGGCACACCTGAAGGACTTTCTGCCATCCACATTGGACCCACACCAGTTTGCCTACCGCAGCAATAGGAGCACAGAAGATGCAGTTTCCATGGCACTGCACTCTGTGCTCACACATCTGGACAATAAGAACACTTATGCACGTATGTTGTTTGTTGACTTCAGCTCAGCATTCAACACTATCATTCCATCCAAGTTAATAGCCAAACTTGAAGACCTGGGCATTAACACCTCCCTATGCAATTGGATTATGGACTTTCTGACCAACAGACCACAGCAGGTGAGATCAGGCTCCATCTGCTCCACCACTATCACACTCAACACTGGTGTACCACAGGGCTGTGTGCTAAGCCCCTTCCTCTACTCCCTCTTCACCTCCGACTGCAAGCCTGTGAACGGATCTAACTCCATCATCAAGTTTGCGGACGACACTACGGTGATTGGTCTCATCAGCAACAACGATGAGACGGCCTACAGGAAGGAGATCCAGCACCTAGCCACATGGTGCAACAACAATAACCTGCTCCTTAACACCTCCAAGACAAAGGAGCTCATTGTGGACTTCAGGAAAGAGTCAAGAGGCACACATGACACCATCCACATCAATGGGATGGCTGTTGAACGTGTCTCCAGTTTCAAGTTCCTGGGGATCCACATCTCGGAGGACCTGTCCTGGACTACCAACACCTCCAGCCTGGTCAAGAAGGCTCACCAGCGCCTCTTCTTCCTGAGGACACTAAAGAAGAATCGGCTGTCCTCGGCTATCCTGGTGAACTTCTATCGCTGTGCAATAGAAAGCGTCCTGACCAACTGTGTCACAGTCTGGCATGGGAGCTGCTCTGTTGCAGAGCGCAAGGCACTGCAGCGGGTGGTGAAAACCGCCCAGCGCATCACAGGGACTCCACTTCCATCCATGGAGGACATCCAGAGGAAACGCTGTCTGCGTCGAGCTCGCAGCATTCTTAAGGACTCCTCTCATCCCGCTCACAGACTGTTTTCTCTCCTGCCCTCCGGCAGGCGTTTCAGGTGCCTCCGGACCAGGACCAGCAGACTAAAGAACAGCTTTTTTCCCAGAGCTGTCTCTTTATTGAACTCTGCCCCTCACTGATCCCACTGCCCCTCATTTACTACTACACTCTTCTCTCCCCCCTCATTGCACACCTGTCTTCACTTGTTATTTGCACTAATGGACTGTCTATACATAACATTTATGTTCATTTGCACTACCAGACTGCTCATTTGCACTGCCAACTGTTCATTACAGTACCGACTGTTTACTGTTTACTATGCATCTTGCACTCCTACACTTTAACTGAAATATGCAATAACTTCTTCCATTGCACTGTTACTTCGATAGCTTCTGTCCATAATTTATTTGCACTACTCTATATTTATCGCACTGCTGCTCACCATAGCCTAACTTATTGTATACAGCCACCTGTAAATTTCTGTTTATAGTAAAAGCCATCTGTACATTATGTTCATAACACATATCCATCTGTAAATTTCTGTTTATAGTAAAAGCCATCTGTATATCATGTTCATAGTATATATCCATCTGTAAATCTCTGTCTATAGCAATAGACATCTGTATATTATGTGCATAGTATATATCCATCTGTTAATTTCTGTTTATAGTAATAGCCATCTGTATATCATGATCATAGTATATATCCATCTGTAAATTTCTGTTTATAGTAAGAGACATCTGTAAATCATGGTCATAGTACATTTCCATCTGTAAATTACTTCTGTATATTTATTTATGTAACTTATGCAACCAATGTATATCCTGCACTTGCTGCTATTGCACTTCTGGTTAGACCCAAACTGCATTTCGTTGCCTTGTACTTGTACATGTGTAATGACAATAAAGTTGAATCTAATCTAATCTAATCTACTCATTAAAACTTATGTGAATTCTCATCTGCTTTTGGGTCCTTCCTTCCATACCTGATAGAATGCAACAGCCAGTATGGACCCAGCGGATGCTTCTCCTATTCGCGCGGCGCTCGAGAGGCAGGGAGCCTTGCTGGGCCGTCATGAAGAGGGCTTAGCTGCCACCCAGCAGACCATGGAGGCGCTGGCTACCCAGGTGGTCGAGCTCACATCGCAGCTGGAGCTGCTTCAGCTGTCCGGTACCGGTGCTCCCGGGTCCGGACGGGATCGATCGCATGAACCCCGTGTCAACAACCCTCTCCCGTACGATGGCGAGCCCATTCTCTGCCGGGCTTTTCTGATTCAATTCGAGGTTGTCTTCTCTCTCCAACCGTCCACCTATGCTTCACAGAGGGCTCGTGTGGCGTTTGTCATTTCTCTCCTGACGGGTTGCGCCCGCGACTGGGGAGCGGCTTGGTGGGCTTCACAGGCTGGGCTTCTACTCGACTTAGATGATTTTAAGGAGGAGATGATAAAGGTTTTTGACCGTTCAGTTTTCGGTAAAGAGGCTTCGAGGCCCCTGGCGGCTCTCCGACAAGGCAAAGGCTCCGTAGCGGATTATGCCATCGAATTCCGCACCTTGGCGGCTACTAGTCAGTGGAATCTCAAGGCTCTTTCAGCACGCTTTCTAAATCAAAATCACCTTTATTGTCACATCACCACGAGTGGTGAGTGAAAGTCTTGGGTGCATGCTCAGTACAAAACATAATGCAGTTGAAAAGACAAACAACTGTATGACAAACAACTGTATGACAAAACCTTGTAAAGTAAGTAGACAGTATGTAGTGCAGGCAAGCAGTGCAAATTATAACAGATGGGCTGTACAAAAAAGACAATATACATTTACACATGCACATTATATACACAAGATATACACATTGGCGGTGCCTATAAACGTTAAATATAAAAAAAATATAACAGAATATACAGATATGCACACGGAGTGTATGTGTGATGGTTCAGCACATAGTGCAGATAGTTAATGGATGGTTATTGCATTAGTCCATGATACTGTGGTGTATAGTATGGCGAAGAGTGAGTGTGTGGAGTGTGTCAGTTTAAGTGTTGAGTTTTAAGTGTTGAGCAGTCTGATAGTCTGAGGGTAAAAGCTGTTCTTCAATCGGCTTGTGCGGGACCGGATGCTCCGGTATCGTCTGCCCGAGGGCAGCAAGGAGAGCAGCCCGTGATTCGGGTGGCTGGGATCACGGATGATCTTCCTGGCTTTCCTCATACACTGCCTGGTGTAGATGTCCTGAAGAGAGAGGGAAGCGCATCTCCCACCACATGACGGGCAGTTCGTACAACTCTCTGCAGTGCTTTGCGATTGCCGGCAGTGCTGTTTCCATACCAGGCGGTGATGCAGCCAGTTAGAATGCTCTCTACTGTGCAGGTGTAAAAGGTTCTGAGGATTTTGGGGCTCATCCCAAACTTCCTCAGGCGCCTGAGAAAAAGAGGCGCTGGTGTGCCTTCTTCAGCACTGCATCAGTGTGAACAGTCCATGTGAGGTCTTCAGTGATGTTTACTCCAAGGAACTTGAAGCTGTTTACCCGCTCCATAGGTGTCCCGTCGATGGTGATGGGGCTGTGTTCCTTATCCTGTCTCCTGAAATCTATCACCAGTTCCTTGGTTTTATTAATGTTAAGTAGGAGATGGTTCTCCTTACACCAGTGTGTCAGACTGCACACCTCCTCTCTGTAGGCTGACTCATCGTTGTTGGTGATCAGGCCTATCACTGTTGTGTCATCGGCAAATTTCACGATGGTGTTGGAGCTGTGTGTGGCTATGCAGTCGTGTGTGTACAGGGGGTAAAAAAGTGGACTTAGAACGCAACCTTGGGGCGCTCCGGTGTTCTCGAGGGGCTGGCTGGCGATGTTAAGGATGAACTTTATGCTCATGACCTTCCGGACCAGCTGGACGATCTCATATCTGTGGCTATTCGACTGGATTCTAGGATGGAACTACACCGCCGGGTGAAAGCTACGTTTTGTCGCCAGGATCAGCATTCACCCCAACTTCCTAAGGATTTCGTGCCTGTTTCATCCGACACCTCTGAACCCATGTAGCTGGGTAGACTACGTCTTCCGGGGAAGGAGAAGCTTAGACATCTTAACGAAGGGTTGTGTCTTTACTGCGCCGGTCTTGGCCATCAAGCTTTCGCCTGCCCGGTAAAAGCCAACGCTCGTCGGTAGTCAGGGGAGTCCTGGCGAGCGGTACATCCATCCTCCCCAACCGTTGCTCTCGCACTCTCCTCTCCGTCATGCTAAACATTAATGGATTAATGTTTAACGAGTCTGCTCTGGTCGATTCGGGTGCGGAAGGCAACTTTATCGACGAAGCCTGGGCTCTGAAGAGAGGACTTCCTACCCTGTCGTTCATCCCCCAATCACTGTTCGCGGGCTGGATGGCCGGATCCTGCAGACGGTGTCCGCCGTTACCGCCCCGGTGAGCGTAATCACCTCAGGTAACCACAAGGAGGAGCTAGAATTCTTTTGTTTTTAAATCTCCCTCCATCTCTATAATTTTTGGCAATCCTTGGCTCTCTCTCCATAACCCATCTATTAATTGGTCTGAAAGCTCTCTTTATGATTGGAGTTTATATTGCCATGCTCATTTTCTTGTGTCTGCTCGTTCTCCTGTCTCCACTTCATCTCTTTTCCAGGGGGAACGGATCGATCTATCCCGGGTTCCTGTGGAGTATAGAGAGTTAGAAGCGGTTTTCAGCAAGTCTCGAGCCTCTTCTCTTCCTCCTCACCGGCCTTATGATTGTGCCATCAATCTCCTCCCTGGTTCTTCTCCGTCTCGCGGGCGGCTTTTCTCCCTGTCTGCTCCCGAACGAGCGGCTATGGAGAAATATTTGAATGAATCTCTTGCAGCCGGAATCATTCGTCCCTCTTCATCTCCGGCTGGTGCGGGGTTCTTCTTCGTTAAGAAGAAGGATGGTTCACTTCGTCCTTGCTTAGACTACAGAGGTCTGAATGACACAACGATCAAGAATCGCTATCCCTTGCCTATGTCTTCAGCCTTTGAACTCTTGCAGGGGGCGAAGATCTTCACGAAGTTGGACCTCCGCAATGCTTACCATCTAGTTCGGATTAGGGAGGGGGAGGGAATGGAAGACAGCCTTTAACACTCCCACCGGGCATTTTGAGTATTTGTGTAACACTCCCGTTCTGTCCCTGTTTTCGGTTTATTTCTGGACTCCATTTCCCAGCATACACCGCACCTTCACCCGGCCATTTTGATTTGACTCTCACCTGTGTCTCATCTGTGTGTGCACCTGTTCTGTGTTTGCTGAGTGTATTTAAGTTCCATTTGAGTTCTGTTCTGCGTCTGGTCTAGTTGTTATTTTCTCGTCTTGTGTCTGAACTTTTGAATATTTACCTGTTTATCTGAAGGTGGAATACTTACCTGAAGACCTGATTGTTTGAATACTTACCTGTTTATCTGAAGGTGGAATACTTACCTGAAGACCTGATTGTTTGAATATTTACCTGAAGACCTGATTGTTGGAAGACGTACCTGTTTATCTGAATGTGGAATACTTACCCGAAGACCTGATTGTTGGAACACTTATCTGTTTATCTGAGTCTGGATTACTTTTCTGTTTCACCGGTTTTGTGTATGTTGTGTCTGTGACATTAAATCTACCATCAATCCATCCCTTGTGGTGTCCTCACCTGCCTGTGCACTCACCAGTCCCGTGACAATTTGGTTCTTCCCTTTGGGTTATCCAATGCATTCAGAGCTTGTTTATCCTGAATATAGCTTTGTTAATAAAATAAAAGTACTGAAGGAAATCTTCATAATCATAACTTTTAATATGGCTACTGTCAAAAAGATTTTCTAACTAAAATGTACAGTTCATGTATTTGCACAGCAGAATAATTAATTACCAAAAATGTATGTTAAGAATCGTTTTGGAATCGAAAACGAAAACGTGCCTTAAGATTCCCACCCCTAAGATCTAGCTCCCAATATCTCTACAGGTGTAGTTGCCATGATTAAATTCGATTTATTTAACAAATTTGCTTTAATTTACAGTCTGAGTGGCCCTTTTAATAAACCAAATTAGTCTATTTTATCTTGGTGTATGCCAGGGCCTCGTTTTCTGGGTCTATTTGCACTACCAAGTTCTTCATAGACCTGAGTAGAAACATACATTTCTACAATCTTATTTTATTTTATTATTCTACTTGATTTATATCATTATTCAATCTATTATTTCTATTATATTTTTCTAGCCCTTACTAAGTTTTATGCATTTATTACACTTCATTTATCATGTATATTGATGGCGGCGCGAGGCCCAGAGTCTCTCCTAATTCTGCAATTTTGCTGTATTTTTCTTGCTCATCTCGGGTCTGTTCATGCAGAACAGCAGTGCCTTAACATCGTACACCCGACATGAGCTTTTGGATATTGGTTTGCGACTTCCCGACAGTTTTATCGACAACCTTTGACTCCTTCCTGAGATCGCAAGAACACCCGAGGCCACTCACTCTACCCGGCCGGGCGGAAGTGCTCGCAGGCAGCGTCGAGATCGTAAACAAAGGTGGGGGAAGCACGGAGGACTAAGAGCTAAGCTAAAGCTAACACCACACCGGCTCTCTTTACCCAGCATTTTCCTCGCCAATGTTCGGCCACTGGTGAACAAAATGGAGGAGATTCGACTCAGCATCACTTACAGCAAGAGACTTTTGAACTGTAATGTTATGATCCTCACGGAAACATGGCTACACAGCGGCATACCGGACAATGCTATTGAACTAGCGGGACGCCACACACTCCGGGTGGATAGAACGTTAGATGGCTCCGGTAAGACCAGAGGTGGTGGATTGTGCATTTACATTAACAAAGCTTGGTGCACAAACTCTGTTATTATTGGGAGACATTGTTCAGCTAACCTTGAGTTTCTTATGGTTAAATGTAGACCGTTTTATGTAGCGCGGGAGTTCACTTCCACCATTATAACTGCAGCTTACATTCCCCCGATGCCAAGCTTGCTATGAACTTCATGCGGCCATCAGTAAACAACAGACTGCTCACCCGGAAGCTGCGTTTATTGTTACAGGAGATTTTAATCACTTAAACTTAAAGGCAGTGCTCCCAAAATTTCATCAGCATGTTTTCTGTCACACCAGAGGGAACAAAACCTTAGACCATGTTTACACAAACATGGCTGGAGCTTACGTTGCGACCCCCCTTCCCCTCCTGGGACAGTCAGATCACCTTTCTTTGTTCCTCACCCCCAAATATGCACCCCATATCAATCGTGTGAAGCCATCAGTGAGGACCATCAAAGTGTGGCCTGTGGGGGCAGATTTCACACTCCAGGAAAGGTTTCTACACACAGACTGGAATACATTTGCTTCTCAGGCCACCAGTGGCTCTCACACAGACATTGACTGCTACATCTCCTCTGTACTGGATTACATCAATACCACCATAGACAATGTTACTACTCAGAAACAGATCATCACATACCCAAATCAGAAGCCATGGATGAACAAGGAGGTGCACCTCCTGTTGAAGGCACGCAATACTGCCTTCAGATCAGGTGATGCACAAGCCTAAAGCACATCCAGAGCTAACCTGAAGAGGGGCATCAAAGAGGCCAAGCACTGCTACAAGCTAAAGATAGAGGAGCACTTTTCCAACTCAGACCCTCGACGCATGTGGCAGGGCATCCAGGCCATCAGTGATTACAAACCCACCCACTCCACCCCCGCAGCCACTGATGTCCTCTTCCTGAACGAGCTTAATGACTTTTATGCTCGCTTTGAGAGAGACAATAGAGAAACTGCCACCAAGCTCAAACCCTCAGCTGATCACCCACCAATCACACTCTCCTCCATAGACGTCTGCAATGCACTGAGCCGGATCAGTGCGCACAAAGCCGCTGGACCAGACAACATCCCTGGATGCAAAATTCACTGGAATAGTTATCCCAAAAATGTCTGTCAGCATTTACTCACTCTCAAGTTGCCCCAAACCTGTATAAATTTCTTTGTTCTGCTGAACACAAAGGAAGATAAGAATGTTTGTAACAAAGCAGATCTGGGCCACCCATCCTGGCACATCTACCAGTAGAGGCAAGGTACTTGATGCTTGCAGACAGTGCATTCCCATTTGAGAAACTGACATTTTTATATCTTAAAAAACTGCTGCTTGATGAAGTGGCCAAAGTTAATTGGAGATTTCAAATTCTCCACAAAGTCCAAGTTTACAACACAACACCATAATTCTGCAGTAAGGAAATGTTGATGCCATCGAAGAAAAAGATTAATTGGATGATCAAGGTTCTCCAATGCACATCTCACTAGAAAAGAAGATGGGGAAACAGGTAAGATGTTTATACTCATACTTAAAATTAATGTTTTCGTTTACTGAAGGTAATCAATGTTTATTTAGGTCCATATCTATAAGATGATAATAAGACAATTATACAACCGGGCAAATGATTCATTGAGTCCATTTACAATTCCACAATCTTTTTCACAATTTTCAATGTGAAAAAATAAATAATACTCACTGAATGTAAAAAATGCATTATTTAAAACTAACAAATTAAAATTATATATACCCAGGTGATGTAAGTGATCATAATGTACTTAAAGTGCTCTATTTTAAATATACAAAAATATTATTTAATACTGAGATCTTAAAAGTGTACTTAGTCATACTATTTTAACTAAAATGTGCTAAAATTGTATTTAAAATGTATTTAATTACCACTTGTAATACACTTGAACCCATCTTGGCATACTTTAAGCATATTTTGGAAGTGTACTTTTTTTTATAATTCATATTGACCACCCAAATATATCAGCTGGTATATAGTTTACCACAATACTCTACTTACCTCCACACATTGTATGAAGGGTCGGACCTTTCTTGCCAATAGCGGCTCCAAAATTATAGCATAATTTGTGCTATGAATAAGGTTATTCACATGTGTTTTAAATATGTCATCTGCTTGTTTTGCGTGTCTATGAGTGAAAGAGTAGCGCGGTTGCATGTCCTGCACGCTGAATGCTTGTGGAGTTTACAGCGTCCGTGTATCTTAACGAGGAACACATGAAATGCATTGAAGCTACTGTCAAACACGCTTTGTGGCAACCCATCAAAATAAAAGTCTGGTTAACTTCAAAGTCAAAATCAAAGTCAGCTTTATTGTCAATTCTGCCACATGTACATATATAGGATTGAAATTGCGTTACTCTCAGACCCGAGGTGCATACAGATAACACTAACGCAGAATAAAAATATATATAAAAAATACAGATTATATATAAATTAATACAACTTTACAAGCAGGGGTATGTAAATGAGATGAATGCAGATAGAGTGCAAAGCAGTGAAATAAACAACAGTGCAAATGTGAGGTAGTGCAAAGAGCTTATCTTAGCTTGTCTGATTAAAGTGACAAATTAAAATGAGATATTTTGAAGAATGTAGGCCAGTAAAAAGTTCTGGGGCACTTTTGACTACCATTGTTATTGTAACGCCCTGTGGCTAGCGCCTCGGGTCGCCACCTGAGGGCGCCTCTTTGTTCTGTGTTCCTGCCTGTTGTTTTGTTCATGGACTCCAGTTCCCATCATGGTTTGTCTCGTTATCATGTATTGGTTTCTGCTGTGTCTCATTATCTGTTTGTCACTTCACCTGTGTATATATAGCCCTTGTGTTTCAGTTGTCTGGTGTCGTTCGTTGTTTTGTGTTACCCTGTTGTTCTGTCGAGTTTCTCATGTATTGGATTATCCTGTGGATTATATAAAGTGTTCTATTGCATTTGGAGCCGCTCCCTGTCTTCTTGTCAACCAGTTGTAACAGTTATTTTTCCTACTATGGTAGTCAATGGGATCTAAAAACTGTTTGGTTACAAGCATTCATAAAAATATATTTATTTGTGTTCAACCAAACAAAGAAATGTATACAGATTTGGAACAACTAGAGAGTACAAATGTAGACTTAAAAACAATAAAACAAAATGCCCTAGTAAGATACTGCTTTATTAACATTATACCCTATTTTTACATATTTTCCTGTTTGGTACAAAGTATTTACTTTATCTACTAAATTATCTAAAAATCTCTTTTTTCAGTGACGATTTTCAGAAGTGATCAAGTAATCTTGCATTTCTGATTTGCCATATTGATTAGTTAATAATAGATATTATGTACTGGTTATTACAACTCAATTACAATCATGTTTTCCTCTTCTCTGCTTGTGTCTTGACAGCTGCTAAATACACCCCAAAGGCTTTTTTAAAAGCCCTAGCACAGTCTGTCCTTTGGCTTTGTAAGACAGGTTTTCACTAACTTTCAGAAAAGTATTATTTGTTTGTTTGTTTTTCTCAGATTTGCCATGTTAATTACATTCTGATTAGTCTGTAATCATTGATGAAAGATTTTTATTGGTAGAGGCCCATCACACTCATATTCAAGGTTGTTTCTTATTTTTTTCTCCTCTGCTTGTGTCTCAACAGCTGCTAAATACACCCCAAAGGCTTTTTTTTAAAGCCCTAACACAGTCCGTCCTTTGGCTTTGTAAGTACAGGTTTTCACTAACTATCAGAAATTCTTGGGTTTATATAAATGAAGATATGCCCTGCCACAACTTATACTCTATTTTTTTTTTTTTTTTTGATTGGATTGTCTTTCTCTGCTTCCAGTTTTTATTTCAAAGTAAATAATAATCCTTGCTTCTAAAGGTGTTTTCAGTAATGTCTGTTTTAAAATAATTTAATTTATGTAACCTTTTCTGTATAAGGGAATGTTCGCAAGCATTATTAAAGCAAGGGGCACGCACTGTACATTTTGCAGGGCTTGTGTGCTATTTTATAACATTACATAGATTGTTTTGCAATTTGAAAACTGTGTTTCCATAGCACATCTGAAAATGTTGACTTTATTAACATTATACATTAATTTAATGTATAAATGTTGCAATGTCCGCCTACTTTTAATGTCGGGTTATTTTAAAACTGTTGTTGTGAGTTAAAAGTGGAAGAATGTTGTTCATTAGATATTTACATGATATTTGGGCTATGCGAGGTAATTCGAGGTAATATTGAGCTAAAACAATTATCATTGTTTTGATGGTAATTTTGGTAACTCTAGCTGTGCGTGTGTGTAGAAGTTCTGTTCGAATTATATTTAATGTTAACACATTTTTTAATCGGATTGCAATCCCTATCATCATTTCTACAACATATCTGTGAAGTCTTTAGTCATGCACTGGAGATCCCTCAATGAATTCTCAGTTATACTCCCTACGTCAAGGTTCCCAGACGGTTTCTGAATATGCCATCAAGTTTTGTACACTAGCCGCCTCGAGTGGATGGAATGAGCCTGCACTCATAGTGGCATATCGTCATGAATTGAATTCTATTTTTCTGGGCTAACAAATGTGCATTATACAACACCACCATCCTCTCCGCCAGCCAAAGTACTCCCAGTGGCCTGCTCCCCCAACCAGCCATGAACCCATGGAACTCGGAAGTACCCGATTACCATCCACTGAGCGGCAGAGGAGAATGACCCAGGGCTTGTGTTTGTACTATGGCACCTCCAGGCACTTGTTGGCTATGTGCCCAGTACGACCCACACATTGGTGAGTAGTATTCAAAATACTTCCATATACCAAGATCCGGGTTTGTCATGTCGAGGAGATTCAATTCCTGGTACTAGAGCAGGCCACTTCTGCCATCATCTTGGGTCACCCTCGGTTAATCCAACACCAACCAGAGATATTCGACATATAACGACATCCTTATCTACTCTTCAGACCCCCTCGAACATAAGCGCCATGTTGCGGAGGTCCTACAATGGTAAAAAAAACATCAACTCTTCCTTAAGGCTGAAAAGTGCAGTTTTCATCAATTTTCAGTGCAGTTCAGGATACAACATGTCCCACGAAGGGATCATGATGGATGAGAGGAAAATCGCTGCGGTTCCTAGGTTTTGCAAATTTCTACCACAGATTTATTCAAGATTTTAGCACTACCGCAGCCCCCCTCACTAATCTGTTAAAAGGTAAGCCTTAAATCCCTGTCCTGGTCTCCCTTGGTCACGGATGCCTTTCAAGAAGATATTCTCATCAGCATTGCTCCTGTCATCCGGACCCCTCCTCTCCTTTTGTCGTTGAAGTTAAAGCTTCTTCCACATGAGTCGCAGCGGTGCTGTCTCAGTGGCAGGGGACCCCTTTGACGCTTCATTCATGTGCCTATTACTCGCACAAACTCACCCCGGTGGAAAGGAACTACGACATCGAGGATAGGGAGCTACTAGCAGTTAAGCTAGCCCTCGAGAAGTGCAGGCACTGGTTGGAGGGATCTACTCATCCCTTTCTTATCTTCACTGACCATACGAACCTCCAATACCTTCATGACGCCAAACGCCTGAACCCCAGACAAGCCTGCTGGGCCATGTTCTTCACTTGTGTACAGTTTCAGATCTCTCATTGCCCCGGTTTCAAGAACTCCCAAGCAGACGCCCTGTCACGTATGTTTAGTTCTCCTGAAGAAGAACCTCCCTCTGAAGCAGTGCCTCCCAGATCCATCTTCATCTGTCCCATCCAATGGCAATAACACGACCCTATTGTCATCATTCTTGTCTCTCACTGAGGTGAACCTTTGTGCCTGTGCCAGTTCCTGGTTGAGTTGGTCTGACCTGACCAGTCAACGTGATTGACTGGAAAGCACTAGCCATGCGTCCAAACTCTGTGTCAGCAGTACCAAAGTAATCACATCTGGTGTGCCAATGGTGGAGTTTTGTGGCATTCTGTATTCGGCATTAAAGGACTTTTTCTGCAAAAGTTTTAAAAACAAATAGAACCAATGCACTTGAGAATGTAATGAACATTGCTTCCTAATCTTTCTGTAAGTTGCTTTGGATAAAAGCATCTGCTAAATGGCTAAATGTAAATGTAAATGTAAATGAACAATGTATAAAAAGCCTTATTTTTCTCATGGCTTTTCCCTTAAAAAAATGAATCACAAGTGCATTGACACATTGTGGATGGCAAGCCTTTATCAGAGTTTGGTTTGCACTTTATTTATTTATTTATTCTGACTGTTTGTCAGCCATAGCTAATAGTAATTTGTGTTTTTAATTTTTACAGACACCTGTAGCATTGTTACAATGGCGTCAGGTTATCTTAAAAACTGGAGGAAGGTCAATTCCATGGTAAAGAAAATAGCTGAGGATAACAGTGAAGAAGAGTTTATGGATGACCAGTACATGCCATGTCTGGATGATGATGAGCTTTATGCAGGGGATGACGACATAGATCAAGAAAGATACCGTGTTGAAAATCCTGACACAGATGAAGTATTGGAAAAGACACCTGAAATAGCTGATGCACGCCTAGATGGCAACAGACTAGACCTATGGCAGATTGGGCAGTGACCCATAACCAGACACACAAATCCCTCAATGACTTGCTTAAAATTCTATGTGAACATGGACACAGTGAACTGCCCAAAGACTCACAGACACTTCTTTGTACTCCAAAAGTAGTGGATTTCCAAGCAAAATGTAATGGCGAATACATCTATTATGGTTTTGGAAACTGGTATACGCCACACACTTCTGCAGTTCCCAGCTTCAACAGATCACATTGCAGTCACCATTAATGTTAATGGTGTGCCATTATACAGATCCAGTGCTGCTCAGTTCTGGCCAATGCTGGCGAAGGTTGAGGGATTTGAGCCTTTTATCGTCTGTCTGTTTAGTGGCGTGACTAAACCTGGACCAATAGAAGACTATGTACAAGACCTGGTAGAGGAAATTAAGAGGCTTAAGCAAAATGGCATCCAGCACAATAGAAATGTCATACAGGTTCACATAAGGTTAGAAAGCCACACATGACGTACTTTCTAGGTAGGTTGTACATCTTTTCTCACACAGTCTGTTAAGTTTATCTCCAGTTCTATAGACTAGAAATTGCAAATGTTTGTCCTGTGACACAGGATGTTTTACTAATTTAAATGTGTATGTTGCTGGGCAGGAATGAAATGTGCAGACTGCCTTACAGAGCAAATCTTTATTTTTCTGCTTTGAGGAGCCTTGACATGGTCACAAAAAAAAAAAAAGATCCAAGATGGCGGCGCGATCACATCGCGAGGCTCAGGCTCTCTCCAGATTCTGCAATTTTGTGGTATTTTTCTTGCTCATTTCGGGTCTGTTCGTGCAGAACAGCTGTGCCTTTACATCGTACACCCGACATGAGCTTTTGGATATTGGTTTGCGACTTCCTGACAGTTTTATCGACAACCTTCAACTCCTTCCTGAGATCGCCAGAACAACCGAGGCCGCTCACTCTACCCGGCCGGGCGGAAGTGCTCGCAGGCGGCGTCGAGATCGTAAACAAAGGCGGGGGAAGCGCGGAGGACTAAGAGCTAAGCTAAAGCTAACACCACACCGGCTCTCTTTACCCAGCATTTTCCTCGCCAATGTTCGGTCACTGGTGAACAAAATGGAGGAGATTCGACTCAGCATCACTTAAAGCAAGAGACTTTTTAACTGTAATGTTATGATCTTCACGGAAACATGGCTACACAGCGGCATACCGGACAATGCTATTGATTTAGCAGGACGCCACACACTCCGGGCGGATAGAACGTTAGATGGCTCCGGTAAGACCAGAGGTGGTGGATTGTGCATTTACATTAACAAAGCTTGGTGCACGAACTCTGTTATTGTCGGAAAACATTGTTCAGCTAACCTTGAGTTTCTCATGGTTAAATGTAGACCGTTTTATCTGCCACGGGAGTTCACTTCCACCATAATAACTGCAGCCTACATTCCCCCGGATGCTGATGCCAAGCTTGCTATGAAAGAACTTCATGCAGCCATCAGTAAACAACAGACTGCTCACCCGGAAGCTGCGTTTATTGTTGCGGGAGATTTTAATCATTCAAACTTAAAGTCAGTTCTCCCCAAATTTCACCAGCATGTTTCCTGTCACACCAGAGGAAACAAAACCTTAGACCATGTTTACACAAACATGGCTGAAGCTTACGTTGCGACCCCCCTCCCCCACCTGGGACAGTCCGATCACCTTTCTTTGTTCCTCACCCCCAAGTATTCACCCCTCATCAATCGTGTGAAGCCATCAGTGAAGACCATCAAAGTGTGGCCTGTGGGGGCAGATTTCACACTCCAGGAAAGGTTTCTACACACAGACTGGAGTACATTTGCTTCTCAGGCCACCAGTGGCTCTCACACGGACATTGACTGCTACACCTCTTCTGTACTGGATTACATCAACACCACCATAGACAATGTTACCACTCAGAAACAGATCATCACGTACCCAAATCAGAAGCCATGGATGAACAAGGAGGTGCGCCTCCTGTTGAAGGCACGCAATACTGCCTTCAGATCAGGTGATGCACAAGCCTACAGCACATCCAGAGCTAACCTGAAGAGGGGCATCAAAGAGGCCAAGCACTGCTACAAGCTAAAGGTAGAGGAGCACTTTTCCAACTCCGACCCTCGACGCATGTGGCAAGGCATCAGTGATTACAAACCCACCCACTCCACCCCCGCAGCCACTGATGTCCGCTTCCTGAACGAGCTTAATGACTTTTATGCTCGCTTTGAGAGGGACAATAGAGAAACTGCCACCAAGCTCAAACCCTCAGCTGATCACCCTCCAATCACACTCTCCTCCATAGACGTCTGCAGTGCACTGAGCCGGATCAGTGCGCACAAAGCCGCTGGACCAGACAACATCCCTGGACGCGTACTCAGGGCATGTGCTGAGCAGCTTGCTGGGGTTTTCACTGACATCTTCAACCTGTCTCTTGCCCAAGCAGCTGTGCCAACATGCTTTAAATGCACCTCCATTGTGCCAGTGCCAAAACACTCCAGCCCAAAGTGCCTCAACGACTACCGCCCTGTAGCACTGACACCCATTGTCATGAAGTGCTTTGAGCGGCTGGTCCTGGCACACTTGAAGGACTTTCTACCATCCACATTGGACCCACACCAGTTTGCTTACCGCAGCAACAGGAGCACAGAAGATGCAGTTTCCATGGCACTGCACTCTGTGCTCACACATCTGGACAATAAGAACACCTATGCACGTATGTTGTTTGTTGACTTCAGCTCAGCATTCAACACTATCATCCCATCCAAGTTAATATCCAAACTTGAAGACCTGGGCATTAACACCTCCCTATGCAATTGGATTATGGACTTTCTGACCAACAGACCACAGCAGGTGAGATCAGGCTCCATCTGCTCCACCACTATCACACTCAACACTGGTGTACCACAGGGCTGTGTGCTAAGCCCCTTCCTCTACTCCCTCTTCACCTCCGACTGCAAGCCTGTGAACGGATCTAACTCCATCATCAAGTTTGCGGACGACACTACGGTGATTGGTCTCATCAGCAACAACGATGAGACGGCCTACAGGGAGGAGATCCAGCACCTAGCCACATGGTGCAACAGCAATAACCTGCTCCTTAACACCTCCAAGACAAAGGAGCTCATTGTGGACTTCAGGAAAGAGTCAAGAGGCACACATGACACCATCCACATCAATGGGATAGCTGTTGAACGTGTCTCCAGTTTCAAGTTCCTGGGGATCCACATCTCGGAAGACCTGTCCTGGACTACCAACACCTCCAGCCTGGTCAAGAAGGCTCACCAGCGCCTCTTCTTCCTGAGGACACTAAAGAAGAATCGGCTGTCCTCGGCTATCCTGGTGAACTTCTATCGCTGTGCAATAGAAAGCATCCTGACCAACTGTGTCACAGTCTGGCATGGGAGCTGCTCTGTTGCAGAGCGCAAGGCACTGCAGCGGGTGGTGAAAACCGCCCAGCGCATCACAGGGACTCCACTTCCATCCATGGAGGACATCCAGAGGAAACGCTGTCTGCGTCGAGCTCGCAGCATTCTTAAGGACTCCTCTCATCCCGCTCACAGACTGTTTTCTCTCCTGCCCTCCGGCAGGCGTTTCAGGTGCCTCCGGACCAGGACTAGCAGATTAAAGAACAGCTTTTTTCCCAGAGCTGTCTCTTTATTAAACTCTGCCCCTCACTGATCCCACTGCCCCTCATATACTACTACACTCTTCTCTCCCCCCCCCCATTGCACACCTGACTTCACTTGTTATTTGCACTAATGGACTGTCTATACATAACATTTATGTTCATTTGCACTACCAGACTGCTCATTTGCACTGCCAACTGTTCATTTACAGTACCGACTGTTTACTATGCATCTTGCACTCCTACACTTTAACTGAAATATGCAATAACTTCTTCCACTGCACTGTTACTTAGATAGCTTCTGTCCATAATTTATTTGCACTACTCTATATTCATCGAACTGCTGCTCACCATAGCCTAACTTATTGTATACATCCACCTGTAAATTTCTGTTTATAGTAATAGCCATCTGTACATTATGTTCATAATATATATCCATCTGTAAATCTCTGTTTATAGTAATAGACATCTGTATATTATGTTCATAGTATATATCCATCTGTAAATCTCTGTCTATAGTAATAGACATCTGTATATTATGTTCATAGTATATATCCATCTGTTAATTTCTGTCTATAGTTAGAGACATCTGTATATTATGATCATAGTATATATCCATCTGTTAATTTCTGTCTATAGTTAGAGACATCTGTAAATCATGGTCATAGTACATTTCCATCTGTAAATTACTTCTGTAATATTTATTTATGTAATTTATGCAACCACTGTATATCCTGCACTTGCTGCTATTGCACTTCTGGTTAGACCTAAACTGCATTTCGTTGCCTTGTACTTGTACATATGTAATGACAATAAAGTTGAATCTAATCTAATCTAATCTAATTTAAACGCCAATGGTCTAGTAGATTACTGTTTCTACAATTGCTTTGTTGCTTGTTATTTCCATCTGGCCCTTTTAAAAACAATTGGTTGCTTTTTTGAAAAATGTAATATTATTGAAATGTTAATTCTCTACTAAATATATCATGACTTCTATGGTCGGTGGATGTTGAAGTCACCTAGCATTACAAGTGGAGTGCCATCGTCAGCGATGGAGGACAGCAGCGTGTTAAGCTCTTCTAAGAAGTTTCTCAGTTGACCTGGAGGGTGTCATTATTCTGCCTGCCTTGTTCATAATTTTGTAGTCTAGTGGCAGGATCATGACAGACCCCATGTGTTTGGTGTGGAGACGCGTGGCTAGGGCGGGGTTCGCCTTGCGTCATGACTACGCCCCCCGGATACTTCCGCAATTCTGCCCAACTTGTTTATGTCTTGTTTTCATGATCTAGTTGGCAGGATTGCGTCAGTATCTTGTCTTTGTGTTCACATTCTGTGGGGAGCCACGCGGCTCGGGCGCTTCCGCCTTTTGCCGCGTGTTTTCACGTAATCATGACTTTACATCACGCTTAATTTTCAACAATAAAATGAAACACATGAAAAAGGAAACATAGGTCTTTGGCATTAATAAATTGAATCGAAAAAGATACTTACAGTACCGCATGAAACGAGACCGATCCGCCATGTTGAGAAGAAATATTCAGAGCGAGCAGCTTGCGTAAACACGGATGACGTGTCTGTCTTTTGATAACTGGGGTAGTTGTCACGCCACCGCGGTAAAACTTGTTGGCTAATAAGATAGGCTAAGCTTTTAGTTCGGTGTCTGGAGCTGTTACAGAAGAGCACATGGCTCGTAAATAAAAAAAAAATCATTTTTAAATCGATACGTATTTTGGTAACGTTATTGTTTATTTAACTACGTTATCATTAACAGTAATTATGCTTTTGTAACGTGTTACTTTTTGTAACGGACAAAATTACATGAATCATATCCATATTATAATGAAATGTCAATTACAAGGCACTTTCTGTATTTTGCACGAAGTGTGTCATCTGTCATGCATACGTACAATTTGCTGTTACTGTTTAACTCGTAAACAGAAACGGTTTAAACATTACACATGGATTAAAGTTCTCCGTCGCTACGACGGATTTCCGTTAATTGCAGCGAGTCTACGACGGATTTCCGTCTGCCCTTAATGTCTTATATTCAATTTTCATCATTTTAAAGCCGTAAATAAGCTTACACATGGTGTAAAAGTTTTGTACATTTAAAAAAGCTTCTTGATATCAGTTCGAGTTAATAAATTTACCAATTACATGAGAGGAACACACCTATCACTCTCAACCAAACAACATTATTAGCCAATCAGAAATCACATGGGGCGGGTCTTGGTGTGTGGTTGAGATGCCGGAGTGGAGACGTGGATAGTAGCAAGCAAATGTAGTCGGCAGGATGAAGAGTAAGTTTATAAAGCAGCTTTTAAGTACATTGCAAAAATGACATACACAAATTTGAGACTGTGACACAAAGATCTATTATGTTGTTGTGTTTATCAGACCTCCGCTTCTACTCCTGCGCGTCACACGCGCGCTCATGTCCGTGCACACTAACTGCAATTTAAAAAAACAATGCGGTCTGCCAGGCAATCGTTTTCAAACTTTTTTCACAACCTTACTTACAGAGTTATGTCGTAAAAATGTTTTTTATTGTCTGAAGTGAGCGTAAAAAGGAATTGGATGTGAATACATACGAAGGGCTCTCAAGTCTCACGCATTCACTGTGAGACACGCATTTTAGCCTGTTCACAAGCTCACACGCCACACCTTGAATTTCTCTCGCTGAGAAATAAGGGATAACTAGGCAAATTAAATGTGAAGATGAACGAAACTTGTCCGTTACAACATTATGGTCACGTCCGATTCACAGATTTTTTTCAATGTTTTACTCACAGCATTGAGCATCACAACCAATCAACAGCGCATGAATGCAATGACTAATCAGAAGTTTAGATGAGTCGCCAGCGCATATATAACGGGAGTTTCATGCAGTCCGTTACATCCTTTATAACGCAAGATTATTTCCAGTTTAAAAGACATCAGCATCAGCCTTAAAGAGTTCACCCAAAAATGAAAATTCTGTTGTTCCAAACCTATATAAATGTATTTGTTCTTCTAAACACAAAGGAAGATATTTGAAAGAATGTCAATAACCTAAGAGATGTAATTCCCCATTTACTGCCATAGTAGGGTAAATAAATACTATGGGAGTCAATGGGGATGAGATCAGATTTACCAGTTGGTATAATTTGTATTTGTTCTGGTCAATTATAACAGTAGTAAAATTTAACTTCTAGAAAACCTTGAGAGAATCAGGTGTGGCTGAGGGGCCGCTGTTGAACTCCAAACTTTTGATCAAACTTGAGAGCCCTAAGATTAGTGACAGCAGCCTAATATTCCTGCTATTCTATGTGGCTGATATGAATCAAACAAATGAAAAGACAAGCACTCACTGCTGACTCCCTAACCTTTATAGCTTTATTAGGAATTTAAACAGTGAATGTTATTTTCGTTTCACAGTTTGTAGTGCAAAATTTGCCAGTACGAGCTTAAACATTGATATTAAAGCGGTTTAAAATATCTCCCCTTAAAACGCTATTGGTCTCGACTGTCTAAACAAAGTGTCTGTTAAAGGAATGTGACTAGGCCTGAAAACAGTCAGAAGATTTTTTTTCACTTTAATCCATGATTACAGTGACTGTAGCTCTCCTCAGTAACACACGGGCATCAGAATTCTTGTTTTACTGGCTTTATTGACCAATCGGGCGAGTAACCGGTCTCATAAGTGCCGTGAGAACTAATAAATAAAACATCAGACAAATATCAAATAATAAAGAACATAAATAAATGAAATACATGTTGTCTACATTCTTACAAAAATTGCATTCGCTTCAACGTCTCATGTAATTACCGAACAGAAACACAAACATAAACACGTAAATAAATCACATGTACGTTTAACGAAAACTCACTTCATTGGCCGCTTGTTACCACAGGAGAACTTATTGTCCTTCACCCGATGCCTCTTTCAGCCTTGAATGGGTAAACTTAACTTAAATGTATAAACTTGCAGAGCGAAACTTTCTCTGCTTCACCATATGCGTGGCCGCCATCTTCCTTTTCTTTTCTCTCTGGCTCGCACATTTTCATAATAAATGTCTCTCATTTTGCAACCAATTTCACATAACAAAGATATTCAAACAAACATCATAAAATACAGAAAACCATGTACATCAATTAACTGCATTCAATGTCAGTTACAGTGACATTCTCAGGGCACTTATTGTGCGCTTTGCATAAAATTTAAATTGTTTATTTTTTGAACTTGGTGTGTACAGTGTATACTTTACTTTATTCTTAGGTCCTGCTTGCTATTGCTGTTTAAATCATAAAGTTTAAAAGTGTAAATGTTTGCTTTTCAGATTTCAAATAAGATGATGGACTGGAAGTGCAGGGTTTGAGAACGACTCATTACATTTACGCATTTGGCAGACGCTTTTATTCAAAGCGACTTACATTACATTGTACTATACATTTGTACATTTTGTATAGTAAGCAAGTGGGGGTTAGGTGCCTTGCTCAAGGGCACCTCAGCAGTTACCCGCCAGCCCTGAGAATTGAACCAGCAACCTTCTGATCATGAGTCCAACTCTCTAACCACTGGGCCACGACTGCCCCATTCATCATTCTCGAGTCCACCTGCTCAGACATTACAGAGTGAAACACAGTCACTGCTCTAAAATAAGTCCACAGCTATGTATGTGTCCTTATTGCCCCTGCACATTTCACACATTCAGTGCATTCAAAACTCACATGTACCATGTAACAGAAAGGAGCTGTAGTACCCATCAAAGTCAGACACACATTTAATTTAAATGTACTCTGTGTGAATTTGAACAATCTGCTTCTGAAGATGCACTTTTTAGTCATCTCAGAGCGCATCTTATGAGCCGCTGTTGTTTGCCCATATAAGAACTGCAGTTACAGCTCCAATGTGTATTCATCATTCAACACACACAAGAGTAGGGTACATTATGCTGGTAATCTGTCAGATCTCCAAGAGGGTGATGCTTATCCAGAACCTGAGTCATTCCCCTCTACTTCTGATGCAAATGTTTCAGATGAACTTGCAGGTAATGGGGATAATGAAAGTAGAGAAATGCAAAACAGAGATGATAAGGATGCACTGAGAAATCAGCTGAAACATAATGTTGCATCTTTATTTCTGAAGATGCAGGCAATACTTCACATATCTAACACTGCTACAAATGAAATCATTGAACAAGTAAATGACATTTTCTCATCGTCACAGCCGTTGATCAGGGAAACCGTTTGTGATGTTTTGCAGAAACATGGCTACAATGTCAATGAAGTTGTGTTGGATGAGTTAGTTAGAGCTGTAATGAATTGTAATGTTCTGTTCAGTGAAACCTCTGAAGGTGCAGAGTTTTCCTCATTTAAACGCAGAAAAACATTCATTGAGCACAACTACCTATTTGTAATGCCACTGTAGTATAGCTTGCCTCAATCTGAACACTTCAGCTTGTATGTTCCCATTTTAAGAATGATTCAGTCTTTGTTTAGAAATTCTGACATTCTCACAAAGATTACTGCAGAAAATTCAGAAGTTGGGTGCTACAGTTCTCACACTGATGGAACTTACTACCATGAAAATGAGTTACTGTCTGCTGAAGAACTAACACTGTCGCTGCAGCTATATATTGATGATTTGGAAATTGCTAATCCTCTAGGGATGTCTCGCAAAATTCATAAGCTATGTGCAGTGTATTGGACCCTAGCCAATCTGCACCCTAAATATTGATCATCATTACATTTTATTCAGTTAGCTGTGCTTTGTAAAGTTACAGACATACAGATGTATGGCTACTCTGCGGTACTTGCACCGCTTTTGCGTGATATCCAAGCTCTTGAAGAGCATGGTGTCTTTATTGACTCCCTCGGTCGAAATATCAGAGGAACAGTGTTCTGTGTTTCTGCAGACAATTTGGCTGCTCATGGGCTAGCTGGCTTTGTTGAGTCCTTCAGAGCTGGATATATTTGCAGGTTTTGTATGGCTACAGTTGAGAAAGTGCAAGTCAATGCAGTGAGTGATGGTACATTTGTCCAGAGATCTAAAGCTGAGCATGACATTCTTGTCCAAAGTGTGCAAAACAACTTGGTTGACAGTCACTATGGAGTGAAGAGAGAATGTGTCTTGCGTGCATCACTAACACATTTCCATCCCATTACTGGTTTCCCACCAGACATACTTCATGATCTGTTTGAGGGTATAGTGCCAACTGAGGTATGTCTTTGCATTAAAGAGATGATTCATCTGAAACACTTTACACTAGAATGGTTGAATCATAAGATTATGTTATTCCCTTATCAGTTTGCAGATAAGGTTGATAGACCTAAGCCCTTACCCAAAACATTCATGTCCAAAGGCACCATCGGAGGCAATGGGCATGAAAATACCACTTTGCTTCGATTGCTTCCTTTACTTGTAGGGAATGCAGTGCCAGAGACAAGCGGCCCATGGGCAGTGCTGATGGAGCTGAAGGACTTGGTTGAATTGGTGTTATGTCCATTGTTCACAGAGGAAATGATAGACTATCTGCGATGCAAAGTTGCTGACCACAGGCAAGCATTGCAAGAAGTTTTTCCTGCCTATAGACTCCGCCCTAAGCACTATTATGTAGAACATTACCCTGATCTCATAAGGTGCTTTGGTGCTTTTGGTCCTTGGTACATTTATGGACAATGCGGTTTGAAGGGAAGCATCGCTTCTTTAAAAGGGTAGTTCATGATACGCAGAACTTCAAAAACATTCTCAAGACCATGGCAATCAGACATCAATAGATGATGGCTTACCATCTCAGTTCAGACTCCTTCTTCAAACCTAAAATACAAACAAGAGCTGTTAAATCAGTGTCTATGTCAGCCCTACCAGACATTGCCCAAACTGGGGTAAAAAATCAGACAGTGAGTGATTCAATTTTCACCACTTCGAAAGTCACAGTTGATGGTACAGATTATCTCAATGGCATGTTTGTATCAGTGGGAGAATGTGGAGGATTGCCAAAGTTCTGCAAAATATCACAGATCTGATCTACTTGGTGAATAATGAGGTTTCTTTCCTCTGTACTGATTATGACTGTTGATATGTGGAACATCTTTGTTGCTACGAACTGTCCCTTACTGTATTAGGACATAGTCTTTCTTTCCACTTGCACTCACAGCTAAATGACACTGTGACATTGTGCGCTTACAGAATTGAAGGACGCTTACTGTTGAGTGCAAAGAGGTTCTTACCAGTTACACATAATGGAGACAAGTGAAAGGTGGGTTAAATGTTTTTTTTTTGCTGTATCTACTTGCATTAATAAGCATTATTGTTATTATTGTTGAAATATAAAAGGTTCCATGATTTATCCACACTTAAGCTTTTCTGTGTGTATACAACTTCCCTTCAGACAAAGGCAATAGCAGTTAGATGAATCTCCTGGCTCTACAAGCTTTTAATGGTAGGAAATGGTAAGAGGGTAATAAAATGGTAATAAAGGCTTTCTGAATTGAAGCAATGCATTTTTGTAAGAAAAATGTCCTCTGTGCTTCCATATCCCTCACTTCTCAATGAGGTTTGGATGTATTGCATAAGCCGACACTTAACACTGTTGTAAATGTGTGTAGAGCTGTAACAGAAGTCACTTTACTTCAGAAGGTCTTTATTAACCCCCTGGAGCAGTGTGGGTTATGTTTATGATGGATGGGTGCACTTTTTTTGCACTTCAAAATCTCCCCCACACAAGAGTCAGAATGTTGTTTAATATAACTGAGACTGTGTTCAGATGAAAAAGAAAGTGTCATACACCTAGGATTGTTTGAGTGTGAGTAAATCATGAGAAAATTTCCATTTTTGGGTGAACTATCCCTTTAATATTTGTAATTTTGACCTCCTTTTCCACAGTACATCTGCAAGCACAGTGTCTTGTGCAATGATCCTACGTATTGTTGAAGCTGACCGTGCAAGGAAAATTAAACTTAGTGCACGACCATCCTCTGTCAATGCTCTGATTCAAATTCTTAAAGAACAACTACAGCTGGACTTTGTGTTCAGTTTACAATATGAAGACCCTGATTTTAATAAGCAGCTAACGTCCTTGGATGACATTTCTGACTTGCCTCAAAAGGCAGTAGTGCATATCCTGCCAGTGGACTCTGATAGCTCCTCTACATCTACTGTAATTTTATCAGATGTGTCAAGCCCTGAACGTGTTAAGGTATGGCCACATGGTGATTTTCCAATTCCACAGTTTTCCTATGACGTTGAGCTGAGGCTCAGACAGGGAAATGCTGACTTTGAGAAAACCGGAAAGTGTCTGAAGTTGACCAGAGACCAAAAACATGACATTTTAGAGAAGTTTGGTTCAGCTATGTATGATTTTAGGCATACCCAGGTGACAGAGAAATTGGAAAGGTAGCAGAGGCTCTTGTAAAAAAACACCCGTTTAAAAGAGCCAGGGTCTGACACTGGTGGGAACGGCTGGAAAAGCAGCATTAGATTCAAGATGGGCAACTTGAGAAACAAAGTGAGGAAAATTGGATGTCTGGAAGTAGCTATTAATAGCGGGAAAAGAAGCCAAGGCCATCCTGAGAAAGAACCATCACATTCCAAAATTAAGAAACCAAGGTGTTCTGAGGTTAATTATTTGCCTAACTTTCCTGAAGGGGAGGATGAAGCATCGCTTGAAACAATATGACAAGAAATTGCCCTAGAAGTAGAGAAGACAGAAATAAACGGTAGTCTCATCCGCAAGAAAATGGAGAAAACATTTGCTCTTAGACGGCAGTTCGTTGTAAACACCAGCCCATCAGTAAAAGATTTTCTGCTTTTCTGGCCTGCGCTGCATTTAACATCGGATGTAAAAAAAAAAAAAAAGTTATCTTGCTTAATATATCATGTTATGTGGGTTATTTTTTACAAATCCTCTTTTGTCTTATTCAGCTGTTTGCAGAGTACCAACGTGTAACAAATGAGAACTTGCCCCACAAATTCTATGCACAACTGGACCACCACCTACCTCGTTTGATGACAATTTTTCGGCAAAAAGCATCCAAGACTGGCAAGACAGCAGATGCCCTGACTAATATTTTAAAAGTGCATGACGGACAGGTATGTAGTGTGTCATATTTGGCAAAGTACAAACGTGCATTTGATTTTCCTTGTGATTTTCATGTTCACAGGAACAGTATGATGTGAACACATGGCCTACTACTGTTATCAGGGCTCTTCCCATCTTGCTGCGTGACAAAGACTTGGAGTTTTTGAAGACCTCCCTGGTTAGTCTTTATAATTTTTTCCACAATGAGACATGTTCCATTTGAAAGAGGGGTTGGAGGGCCTAGTCTGGTATTTATTTAAATGTTTGACACTGTCATTGTAGCGTTAATATCATAATTACTAATAAGTAATTTCTGAAATATTGGCCATTTAATAATGATCATGTTCTTAACATTGTTGTTTTTCCTTATTTTTCTTTTTAGCTTGATGATTCCGAAGTACAGGTTGAGAATGCACCGGTGGCTCTACTTACTGTTGTCTATGACAATACTACTGCTCTGATACATTATGCCCCAGTGAATGTCTCCACCCACTGCCAACTTCCAGAGGCCTTTCTTGTCTTGTTTGGATTCATGTATGCTCTTCACATACAATATCCTAAAGGACTTGCAAAAACATTTGAATTTGTGCAAAAAGTTTTGCTTGGCATGGAAAATGGAAAACTGTCTCCTATCTTGCAAACCTTAAAGAATGAGTTGATGTAAAGTGTAACTTGCACTACAGTAGCCCACACACTAAAGGAGTTACTCTGCCTAATGTTAAATATTGTGTTACTGAGAACCCAAGTTAACACAAGAGTTTTGTTATGCAAAAACATTTTTTGTTGTAAATGATGTTGGTCTTTAGGCATTTCTTTTCATTTCACAATACACTGTTCATTGTAGATCTTAGAATTTTGCATTCTTTAAAAAAGTTACTACACTGTTGTTACTTTGATTAGTTAATTATATCAAGAACTCCATATAAACAAGTTTTTAACAAACCTTTAAAATGTTTGAAATTGTCATTAGAGTTATGTGGCTTCTGGGTATTTCCAGAATATGCCCAGGATTTCTAGAATATATTAAACACTTTGTTACAGTCTCTTGATACCTTGAGCCCTTTAAAAGGGTTAGTATACTGATGTACAGTGCTAAACAGAGTTTTTTTTTTTTTTACTAAAGTTTGTATCACATGTGTAATTTTACATGAGATATGTTTAGTGCAACTGTCTCATGTTTGTTTTATATTAAGTTGGCTTTTGAGCATTCTTTGTTAAAAAATAAATAGCCAAAATTGTATTACATGCGTTATGTGTTTCTTTGAAATTGCTGGTACATTATAATAGAAGTTCAACTCTAACTTGATAAAGTAATTGACTCATTTACAAACACTTAAAATAAAAAAGTTTATTAACTAAATATCTTAAGTGAACTGCAATCAAAATATATGTGTTAGCTTACTTATTAATTCAAGTTAGGTGCAATTAACACACACAAGTGCCACTAACTCAAAATTTAGTAGTTCTGCATACTTAAAGTGACTTATTAATTCAAGTTAGGAGCAATTATCATACACAAGTGCCACTAACTCAAAACCTAGTAGTTCTGCATACATAAAGTTGGGAAAATCATAACTCAAAAAATGTGATGTAACTGATTACCCAACTTATTCGGGTTTACAGTGTGGATATCTGTACTATCATCTCCATCACCAGTGTCATGTTTAGAGATGTAACGATATGAAAATTTCACCTCACGGTTATAGTGACCAACGTTACCGCGGTTATCAATATTATCATGGTTTTGTTAAAATAAGATGAAAACGTTCAACAAGTACTGATACACACACTGAAAACATTTCAAGTTTTATTGAAAAACCAACAAACAACAATTACATGTGTAATTTTTTTAATCAGAATTGTTAAAGGAAGATATTTATTGCCTAAATTAAGGGATTTGTTTTGGTAATTGTTAAGTTTCAAATTAACATTGAAACTCTTTTCTATGTTTGGATCACACCTTATTCTCAAACCAAATAATAATCATAAGTTGGATGTCTGCCTTCTGCAGATCTGGGAGCAAAAGAAACCAACAGAGTCAGGAGTAAATCTGGTTCTTAGCTCATTTTATTGTTCAGAAGCATGGCTTTTTATATGGCACAAGAAAACATCTGGAAGTTATCATATGTCCAGGGTCCTAAAGTATGACCAAATAAGGTATGTGCCAACAAGGCATTCCTAGGGCCATCTTCTTACAACAACACACAAAGAATGTCCGCTCACCCTAAGACCCCTTCTTTTACTTAGGAGGGCCTGCTGGCTCTCAAGGCTATACATTGTATGCGGGGAATCCAAAATCTAACAGTAATAGACGCTATTATGCTATTACAAATTATGCAAGTTTAAGCATAAACATTAATATAAAGCCCTGTAAATGTATTAGGCTACTATTCTTAATAATAATAAGATTTACTCACTTATGTGTGTGACAGAATATTATTATTATCAATTATAATAATAATAAATCACTTTCTCACACACGCACACCCATACACTTTACATAAACAAAATATTTTTGGGTCAGGAATCAGGATGAGTAAACTACAGGAATACGTGATTCTGTCGTCAATAGCAATGCAAACACATTAAAACCGCGCACATCCATACGCATGTATCACCGTGGAGAAGCGGATGCCACTTGCTGTAATATTAACGCAATCTTTGCGAAGAAAGGTTTGCAAGTAAGATAATAAAGTATTTTATTTCGAATCAATATTTTTTTGTGCAATTACTTGGCCAAGTTAGTTTTGGTATTGAGGTAAAAGTTTACTTGCCTTACATTGCTATATAACAGCGGGTGGTTTTCCCCCTTTTGCTGTGACTTTCTTTTTGCAAGATTTACCGACAGGCTGACCATCCTCGATTAAACTGCCATCAGGACTCCAAAATCCAAAAATGTGGACTCCCGAGCACTGTCACTGCCTTCCCCCATGTCTTCTCGTGCAAAAAACGTCGCATGCTGCGCCTGAATCAGACAGATGCTGGCTGCACAGCTTTCACAGCGAGTTGTCAAAATTGTGCTAATCATACCCGTTTTGATGATAATTACATTTTAAACAGTAATACTAACCGTCAGGACATTTTAGCGTGGTTTAGCGTGAAACCGGTAATCGTTTCATCCCTAGTCACGTTGTTTAAGCATAGTAACATTTTCTTCAAGCATTGCTTCACCTTTTTTATGTACTCTTAAACAATTGAATAATTCTGCAAACTTTTTGTCCTTTTGTCGCATAATCTCTGTAAGCTCAATAACACTAATGTTACTTTCCCAAAGATTCACACTGTTCAGTGGTTCAGTATAAAGTGGTTTTCCTTTAACATGAGACAGCAAATACTAATACTTCGTTACTGTACTTAAGTAGAGTTTTTAGGTATCTTTACTTTACTCTACTATTTATTTTTTTGCCAACTTTCTACTTTTACTCCTTACATTTAAACATAATTATCTGTACTTTCTACTCCTTACATTTTAAAAACAAGCTCGTTACTCTAGTTTCTGATTTTTTTTCTCCTCCACAAAACCTTCCACATCCCTGGCCTTACCTCAAAGAATTGTTCGAAATCGTCGGGAGCAAAAACGACTCGCGGAGAATGCACTGCAAACTTTGTGAACCAAAGAACCATGTACTTTTGGCTTTCAAGAACTCGCCTTTCAATTTGAAGCGCGATCGAACAGTGGAAACATAAGAACATACTCCGGCATTTTGTTTATACAGGGCATCATTCAAACTGCAAGTGTTTGTTACTGTTAATTAATTTTAGGGAAAACAAATATATTAATCTGAAATGTAGCAAATTAATTTTCAATTCATTCAAGTACAAAATTACATATCTCATGGTCTTTTTGTCTTTTTATTAATTTAATTAATAAACTAATTATATAAAACTATTGTCAGTGCACTACAAATAAACTGGTTCTATGCCTTTACTTTATTAATAAAACTTATTTAAAAAATACAAGGCTTATTTTCCTTTGGTGGTACAGCCTGAGACATGCACAAGCTTTCTGCATTTTTGTTTTGCTTTTCCCTCCATTGTACCGAACCGTGATGTCTGAACTGAGGTATGAACTGAACTGTGACTTCTGTGTACCTTTCCACCCCTAGTATGTATCAGTGGTACCCACAAGAAATGTGTTAGTTAGGTTAGGTGCTATTCATATCAGCCCTTTGTCACATTTGTTTTGAGCGGCCCTGATGGTTTCAATGCGGTTTAAATTCAATGCTTTGAGGTCATGCCTATTCTTTCCATTTGCTCACCCAACTTAATGCATTTTTTTTTTTTTTTACAATTTAGTCAAGATGAGAAGTGTGAGGTAAGGTGGCCGTCCTAATTGGAAAGCAAAGGGAGAAATGTAGCCAGATATACAAAAAAATATATCAGGTTGATAATGTGTGTTTTTGTAAATGATTCAATGATGCATATTTTTCCACAGAGAAAACACCCTAATCATCTGGAGAGATACAAAACTTACACTTCAAACGCCCTAAGAAGAAAGCCAGAAGGAGCACCAGATGAAAGCCCCCCATCCAAGCATGCTAAGTTATGGGAAACCAGAAGAGTGTCCCAGCCCAGTTTGGATAAATCAGTCCTCCATTTTATCATACAAGGCCTTCACCCACCTAATGTAGCTGAGCAGCAGGGTTTCATAGATCTTGTACATCTTCTCCAGCCCAATATTAATGTGATTTCACGCAACACTGTTGTGAACAAAGTAGAGAAGGCTTCCCTGGAAATGAAAAACAATCTGAAAACTGCTCTAAGTGAACTTCAGTTCATTGCCACTACAACTGACTGCTGGACAGCTTAAAGGCATGGATTCATAGGTGTCACAGCACATTGGATAGACCCCCCAGACTATGACGAGATGTTGCGCTGCCCTAGCCTGCAGACAGCTTAAAGGTTCACATACTTTTGCTGTTCTTGCCAGTGCTCTGAACGATATCCACAGTGAATTTAATATCCGTGAAAAGATTATCCGCACCACAACTGACAATGGCTCAAATTTCGTAAAAGCTTTTAGGGTTTATGGTCAGACTGATGAAAATAACAATTTAGCAGCAGAGAGTGGTAAAGGAGATGATGATGGTGGTGATGATAAATATGATGATGAAGAGCAGGATAGCACTGAGAGCATGGAGTTTGTTGAAGCTGGAGCCATACTGAATGAGGACGACTACCTGGAATATCAGCTTCCGAAACACCATTGCTGTGCCTGCCACCTTCTCAACTTTGTGTCAACAACTGATGTTGAGGAGGCAAATATTAACATGGTTTACAAAAGGGTCTCACGCTCAACATTCAAAGTGCTGGAGTCTGTGGAATAAAAGTGCAAGATCCACCACAGCAGCAGAGATCATTGAGGAGACTTGCAAACTCCAGCTCTTGGGACCAAATGCAACAAGATGGAACTCCCTTTTCTTAGCAGTGGAAAGGATTGTGAGAATTGCCAGAGAACATGGAGAACGGGCCATTGCAGCTGTCTGCAGTGCACTGAAGATACCCATGTATGTACCTGCCCTTTTTTATTTTTTAAAAGCTAAACTATATCTGGTTGCCAACATTTATTTATTTCTATATATGAAAAACTGTAAAACACAAATGTTATTTATTTGTAATACAAGTGCAACTTCCTAAAAGTAGTCTCTAATGATTGTTTTTTTAATAATTAGGCCCTTCCAATTGAAGCTGTTCCATGAAATAAATGTGATGTTTTGTGTTTTTTATTATTTGTTGTTTGAACAGGTTTACTCCTGTCGAGCTTGCCTTTCTGTCCGAATATGCAAAGACTATGTGCCCAGTTGCAAAGGCTCTTAACGTACTTCAGGGAGAGACCAATGTGCAAATGGGATGGTTGGTCCCTACAATAACCCTACTCAAGACTAAGCTCCAGCACCTTCACATTTCTTCCAAGTTCTGTAGGCCATTGATTGATGCACTTTTAGCAGGACTTGAAAAACGATTTGGACAAATGCTTAAAGATCCGGAGCTGATAGCCGCGGCTATTCTAGTCCCCAAATTCAAGACGTGCTGGACAAGTGATGAACAAATCATTTTACTGTTTGCTTTATGCTATTAACAGAGGAAAGTTCTGCATTTGAAGTATCTCTAACATACCAAGCAATCGAAATAGCAATCTGTGTCCTTATGTAAGCCATATGAAGTTGATCAAAATCATTGTGCCATCTTTCAGTGCTGTAATTTCATTGTTGTAATCCAATTCCATGGTTCAATTTAATCCTAATTTTGTTTTTCTATTTCAAAGGCCTTGACTATATCAAAAGTTACTTGAAAGACCAAACTGTGGAGAATCAAGGTGAGAGCTCCCATTCTTCTTCAGAGGAGGACTTCTTTTCTGCAATCAAACAGACCAGTTCCCAAGAAAATGCTAAACAGCTGGAGATTTACCTTGGATGCCCAGGTGTTACAGTAGAGATACGTAAGTCTTTCCCGGCAGTATGCAACCTGTCATTGAGGCTTAACACAGCACTACCAGCCTCAGCAGCCTGCGAAAGACTGTTTAGTTCAGCAGGACTGATCTTCAGACCAAAAAGGGCACGTATTGATTCTAAGAACTTTGAAAACCAGCTTCTTTTGAAGCTAAACAGTAGGTTCTGGTGATTGTATAGGGTATGTCAATGTATTCTTTCTGTCATACACAAACACAGCAATACTGGCATACACAGACTCACTCTCTTTCTTTCTCTCTTTTTCTTTCTCTCCCTCTCTTTCTCTCTCTCTTTTCTCTCTCTCTTTCACTCACTCACACACACACACACACACACACAATCAACACAAACACTCTTTTTGTGTTACACACAGACTGACATGCACATTTGTTCTCGCACAAAGTCCCAAGTCAAGCACTTCAGGCTACAGAGACTGTTTTGATATGTAGCATTTGTCCACTTTTACAGCCTGTTTTTTAAGGGAATTATGGACATGTACATCACACAGGCATAATTACAATTATTCTTTCTCTTTCTCTCTCTCTCTCTCTCTCTCTCTCTCTCACACACACACACCAACAGACACTCTCTTTTTGTTCCACATGGACTGACATGCACTTTTGTTCTTGCACAAAGTCCCAAGTCAAGCACTTCAGGCTTCAGAGATTGCTTTAGTAAGTTACTCCTAAGTTTAATAATGCACGACAAAGATGTATACCACTGCCACAAATACACTCACTGCACATACAAAATGTACATTCTTGCACTCTCCTACTCTCCTAGTGACATGTGCAAAACTTTGCTTTTGTTTTTGGTAGTGTTTCTCTGTATACAGTATAGGAGTTACTCCATGTTTTGAAGGGGTTTCTTTTGCATAGGTTTGAAGTCTCAGTTTTAAGTCTCTGTCTCTCTTTTTGTCCACCCACACTCAAAAGTATGCAGTATATTTCTCTCCTTAACACGCACTGACAAGCACACTCCTTAATACACAGACACTCAAGTCACAGTCATTTGTTGCTATAATAATGTTCAGATAGTTTTGCCGGCCAGGGTATGTCTTGAATATTACTACCTCAGTTTGAAAGTCTATTTGCATTCCAGTAAAGTTTGAGGAAAACATACCCATCGAGTTTCTTGTCTTTGATAGCATTATGTTTTTGTTTGATATGTTTCACCGTGTCTTGGGATCCATGTAGCACTAATCAGTTGTTAAATTAAGCTTCTATTTCTAACAGTTGTGTCAATGATACGAGGTCCAACGAGTCTAGTGTTAAGCAGGGTTTTTTTCTTCTTTTTTCTTAGGGTTACTTTATACTTTTTTACTTTAAGTGTGTTTTAGAGCCTGTACTTTTTCACTTTAACTTGAGTAAAGAGGTTGAGTTGATACTTCCACTTTTACCAGAGTCTTTTTAAACACCAGTGTCTATACTTCTACTTGAGTGACAAAAGTGTGCACTTTTGACACCACTGCTCCGTCTTCCATGTCAGAAATGTCATCTCTTTATCATGTGACAGGATTTCATCAGGCAAAAAATTCTGTACATCATAAATACCTCTTTTTGTTTTGGTGAAACTGCCGTCTCTGAAGCATCCTCCACCATGGATGTTTCTGCAGGTTTCCAAAGGGAACATTTAAGATTATTTAAATAACTTTGGGGCCTGAAGCATCATGAACACAACATGGCCCAACCAAACACAGACCCCTGGCTCTTAATGCATCACCTTTCCTTCTGGAGCATTAGTGAATGTCTGAACTTTTTTTATAATAGTTGTGTTTGAGTCCCTCAGTTGTCCTTAGTGTGAAAAGATGGATCTCAAAACCATACAGTCACTGTTGGAAGGGTTCAAATATTCAAAAAATGCTGGAAAACTAAAGAATCTGCAGGACCTGGAAGATTTTTCTGAAGAACAGTGCTTAGTTTAACTGTTCAGAACAAACAAGGGACTCGTGAACACCCATCACAGCACAAAAAAACTAAATAAATGTAAGTTTCGAAGGTCTACTTAATTACTATTAATAACAAATAATGAAAAAGAATAATTAAACTTAAATATTACTTATTCAGAGAAGGTAGAATTTACCTAAATATGATCAAAAACAGATGATAGAATCATTTATTCTTTATTGAACAAGTAACAAACATTTCATTTCTACATACACTGAAAAAGGGCAAACTTAACAAGCAATTTTATTAGTTTTTCTCAAATTGTAATTTTGGCTTGGTTCAAATCTAAATTTATACATTTCAACAAACCACCATTTTTGTGATCAGTGTATTATCTTCAGAAATACATGCTTCATTAAGCGACAAAATGATTTGCAACCATCTCTGTACACACTGCACAGCGAGGGTAAATTCATTGCACATTACCTGTTCTGTGTTCAGAAGTTTTTTCTTTTCGGGACAATTTGTTCAGAAAAGAAGACGCCTCTGGGTGTCCTAATATTTTTGGCAATATATTAGTAAGAGTTAGGGGTGTGCCATATCATACCGTCCATGACAACACCGGTATACATTTTACATGATAATTTTACTTTTGTACTTCGCTTACATTTCTCTCATGATGTTTTTATAGGCTTACCACAACCTACAAACACTATCAGACAATACTAACAGACAACAGACAATCAAAAACACACAATTAACAATGTTTTTGTCATTTTCTTACACTGAATGTGAATTTACTTACATTAATTGTTGGCTAGTGTATTCCTATTAGACATGAACCATTTTGACCTTAATCTATGAGATGGGATTAGTACCTGTTGAATAATTGCTATTACACTAGAAGCTGTAAATAAAAAAAAGTTCAACATGTTCAATCTCTTCTTATTCTTATGCATAATAAAACGCTGAAAACGGCTCTGTTGCTAGCTCTTGTCTCGTCACATAACTGCGAATTACATTAGCCTACATGAATCACATAAATGACATATTTCCCATCTAAAACAGCGTTTTGTAGTTTGGATCACTGAATAATACTGCCAGCCGTCCAAAATTTTTGTCGTTAAACAGTATTAAGTATTATATTCAATATTCAAATACTTTTAATATTAAGTATTGAATGTTGGTTTAGCCACCACTTACACCGTGAAGCGTTCTGCTGAAGACGTGAACAGTACATACATGAAAATCTCTCACCTTTGTAAATTCACCGTTTTGAAACCAAAATAGGTGACCTACGTGAATCGTGTAGATTCGATGAGAATTTTTTTTGGGGGGGGTATTAAATATTCAGTGAACTGCGAACAGGTGCGCATGCCAGAAGGGAGCGCAAGTGCATGGAAATATTAACGCGAAGGGCCTTGCATCACCAGTGCAGACCACCATGGCCTCGGCGATTTACCTGACTGAATTTGGTGAGTGATGGTTTCCACAATTTTAATATTTTCTGGTATATCTAAGTTAAGTTACCCAGGAGCTCTGTTGACATAGACTTAGCTAACGTTAGCTACAGCTTGATGAATTGAGTCATTGAACATAGCAGGAGAGAACGCAACGTTAGACAGCACGTCACAAATAGAAGCCCTTTTCCCTGTGGTATTTAGTATCATATTAGGATATTGGAGAGAGTATTACGAACTGTAATCTAAATTGTTATCTTTGCCAATAAAATGTATTAAAATCTGAATTACATAACATTGTATTGGCTGTCAATCATGATGGAAGAGTAGACAAGTTAAGTTACAGCATGTCCACAATCTCTTGTGGGGGTTATGCATTAAGCCATTTGTGGTGCCCTTACCACATTGTGCCTCATATACTGTAAATGTTAGACCCAGTGACAGGCTGGCATGAAATGGCTTGCATAATACTTCGTAAGGCGGTACTTAGTTTTGACTTGTAGCAGTGTGACGTATGCTGTTGTTGCTCATTGGCTGCTAAGATATAAATTGTTGAACCTATCCGGGCTTGTTGTAGGGTATATTAGGGTTTGTTTGGCTTCGTACCTGATCCGTCATTGCTGGGACCGCCCTTCACGGGAAGGCTCGCTCGTGATCGAGCGGAGCTGGGTCGCTATGGTTGCTCGCGTTCTGACTGCTGTACATTATTCTGCTTACACTCCGGTATGGCGTGTGATTGTGTGAGGCTCGATCAATGAACTTCTCCCAGCGACGGTACGTCCAAGGGTGTCCGTAACGTGTGGTTATGGGCGGAAAGTAAATTTCTCTCGTAGGACGGTACTGCTGCCTTGCCTGGATTTTGTTGTTTTGGTGTTTTTTAATTTGAATTCGCAGATGTCTAGGGACGATTGTGGATACGCTTCGTGCTGCTCAATGCAGTGTTCATTCTCTCCGCCTTACCTACGGGAGTATACTTATCACGTCAATGTGATCGTTCTAATCTGATGTATGTATTCGAATGAATGAAGTCACTTCTGCTTAGCCTTTTCAACGGCGGAAGTGTGACTGCGATTGTCTTTTGTTTCTTTCTTTATTTTTGTGGTATTGTTTGTTGTTTGTTCTTTTTTTTGCTTTTGTTGTGTTTTTTTTATACGTAGTTGAGTTGTGGTATTTGTTGTTTTGTTATGATATTGGTGGGGGGGAGGGTCGTCGGCAGTGGGTATGTCCACAAGTTGCTGTGCCGTTATTTTGCCGTGTCTCACGAATGTGGTGTATTGTGTGGGGCTGGAAGATAATTAACGACCTCTGCCGGCTGTCTCTCTCCTCATTGGTAGAATGTTATTTGTATTATGGTTTGTGAAGTGTATTTTTCTTTGGATGTTTCTTGTTTGATGTTGTGTTATATTTTGTGTGTAAGCCATAATAAATTGTATATTTTTAAATTTAAATCTTTTACATGCTCACCCCCCATGTTGACAAGTGAACCTGTGTGCTTTCTATTTTGTTTATATTTCCCGGGGGATTCCGGGTGGCGTAGTCGAGTAGTTTAACGTCTTTACTTAATCTTTTGCCCGCATGTCAGAATTGCCACAGACTCATGGCTGAAGTTAAGTTTCTCCAGCTCTCCCCAGGTTGGCAAAAAAAGCATCTCAAAATGCATCAGATTGATGCTTAAAATATGGAATATTGAAATGTTTTTTTCCGGTGAGCATGCCACCGGACCCCCTTAGAGGGGTAATATCCTTCTCACCTTTTTCACGCCTGACCCGTTTTCATGCCTGACAGTAACACCATCATCTTTGATTTAATTGGTCACCTTTCGGCTCTAACTCCCACCTTCCTTCATTCGATTGGCCACCTCACTTATTTTTACATTGAGGAACTCTGTTGCTTTGTAAAATTTAAGCAATTATTAAATTAAACTTTAAGCAATTATTTTATAAGTTATTACACAACATGAATAAAAGACTAATACAGCCATGCATCTCACGACGAATGCGTGAGGGTTGGCAGCCCTGCATACCTAGTCAGTCTTAACTCAGATTCTCTCATCATCAGACTTCTCGAGGTGGTAGTTTCTCTCGTCGTGCAGCCAGCCATAGATGCCATCAGCGCCATCTACCGTCAGGGAGTTTGAAACGGAACGAACGAGTCTCAGCCCAAGATCGGGTAATTGGATCTGTGGCGTTAGTGCGTGTGAAGGCAGGCAAGTGCGTGTGAAAACAGGCAAAATCATGTGTCACACGGCGAAAGCGTGAGAGTTGGCAGCTCTGTGACTGTGTCACTAGACTACTATTGCACTATAATGCTGCTGCTGCCACCTTATAATATAAGGATGGAAAATGACCTCTATTTTGTTTGCACAAATAAATACTGCTGCCTGCCAGCTGCAATTGCCAATAAAACATTGTTCTGTATTTTTTAAATATCATCATAAATAAAAAAAAAGCTATATCACCCACCCCTAGTAAGCGTGATGTCTATGGAGGCATTGCAATCCCATCAGATAAGGGATAATCTGTTGCAGGCAAGACAAAAAAGGCAATGCCGGAGAGCCGGAAGACAGAGGTTTTCCAAGCTCACAATGAGTGCGTTTACATGCACAAAATAAATGGATATTTGTCAAAAATCAGGTTAAAAAGAAACCTGTTGTCGTATGTTTACATGCACATTAATAAACAGGCTATGCAGAAAAATGCGTTTACATGTAAGTTTAAAACTTGCCAGGTTTCTCGCATGCAGTGACATCACCATCAACGGTCCGCTTAGTAATTCAAAATGAAGCGGGAAATCAGTTAGAAGCTGTATTTTTTTTATCCCCTTTCATGTCCGCAGTACATGCATATGCAACAATAGTTTTTCATTTTGACATTTCTACATCAACTGCATGACTCGAGACTGGATTTGTATGCGTTATTTTTACTGTTACTGCCATTTGGGACTTTTACTATTACGCTGTCAGACATGCGCACATAAACAAAACTGAGAGAAAACCGGTGAAGGCGTTTACATGCAATGCAAAATCGGAGTAATGGGCAAAAAACTACCTCTTCCGAGCGGGTTTTGCTTACGCCGTTTATGAGCTTTCCCCGATAAAAGAAAACCATTTTACGCGTTTACATTACCTTATAGTTATCATCTTATTAAGCATAATCGGTGTAAGACTGTGCATGTAAACGCACTCCATGACATCAGAAGAGTTGGGGCTTGAAGACTGGATGTTTTTATCAGATGCTGGTTCTCCAAGACCGTTTCTATGCTTACTGGGTGTGCCTTAAACTTAGGATAAAACTTGTGAACTATGATACTTTTGTTACATTATTTTTATACAAGTATTGTTTGTAACACTATAAGATATATATTAATACATTATATATATAATTATAAACTCTAAAGAAGTTAAGAAGTTTGTCGGTTGACCTCATTGAGTAGGCTACGAACAGTCCACAGAGGAGTCTTCTGTTGCTGGATGTAAGTATCTTTATAAGTGCTTATGATCTAGAACCAATTTGACTAATACTTTGCCTACCTGAGAATAAATATAAAATAGTCAGAATATATTGTTACTACCAAAAACAGTTTTATATTTAATAATGAGCATTAGTGAACAGAAGACCTTTATTTTGCAATATGGAAGATTACCCAATACAAACCATATATATGATGAGCATAACTGACCAAGCACCTTTATTCTTATGCATTGACTAGGGATGGGCATTTTTCAATAAAATCATTTTCGAATATTCAAGCTCATAAAAAAACGAATATTCGTTTATTTAAATTAAGTTAATAAAGACGTCATTTTTTATGTTTTTATTTAGTCACGATTTCACATCAAGCTCATAATTATAATTAAATATTTATAACGCACTAATTTTATGTCCTATATGTGTTTTTTAAGTGGAAAAGATTAGCAACGTTGGAAAAAGAAAACGGAAAAAATAGAAAAATACATAAAAACTGCATTTCAACCCAACAGCGGAGAAGACGCGCTGCTCTTTGCTTTGGTAACAATACAGACTGACAAGAATATCTGTTTTATCACTTATAATATTGATAATTAATTAAAAAAACAGGCTTGATACCTTCATGCCAACTGTATGAGTTAAGATCCTAAAAACAAAGCAACAAAGATGGATCCATTAGCTTGTTTTCCCCTTTATTATGCGGCCGTCATCTGAAGAAGATATTTAGCCTACTAATTCTTGATCATCGCCGCATATGAATGTTTTTCTCTTTGTCGTTTCATTGTCAGTGTCTGACCTATTTACTACCGGGGGAAGTTGTGGCCTAATGGTTAGAGAGTTGGACTCGTAACCAGAAGGTTGCCGGTTCGATTCTCAGTACCGGCAGGTAACATCTGACGTGTTCTTGAGCAAGGCACCTTACCCCTGTTTGCTCCCCGGGCGCTGCAGTGTTAGCTGCCCACTGCCCCGGTGTATGTGTGTTCACGACTTGAAGTGTGTGTGTTCACTATTCACTGGTTGGGTTAAATGCAGAGGTCACATTTCGGGTATGGGTCACCATATCTGACAAATAATAGGTCACTTTTCACTATTTAGCTCTGCATTGTAGCAATAAATAAAATCAACTACGGTAACAGGAACTACAGCGCGTTTTAAACGAAATAACATCCGTGCAAACTTCAACTAGAAATTAATTTACAGACTATAACTTGAAGGCGACGACCCCATCGAAGTTCTAAGGAGGAAAATGCAGGCTTTTAGTTATGGGAAAAGGTACCAATCTTATGCTAAAGCCAAATTCATTAGTTGCTGTGAAATGTGCATTTTCATAATTTAAGTTCAAATTAGCTTTAAGTTGGTGTATTTTTAACAAATGAATATGAAATTGCAAAGAACAAACACTCTTAAGTTATGGTAATAAATAAAATAATGTTAATTATTTAATATTACGTTGATATTTTATACCTAATGTATTATGTTAACGAATTCCGTTGCTCACCAGTGAGCAGAGCATAATGCTATCCAGGCAACTGGTGTGTGAACTTAAAATATATAAATTAACTTGTGATCTAAGTGAACAAAGATTAAAGGACATAGCTACATATTATTTTGATGTGTATTTATAAAGTAATTACAGATGAAGGAAAGAAGTGTTAAATAAGAAAGAGCATAATGTCTTCTGTAGTGGTAAATTAACCCCATGGTAAAGCAGTTTTTTATTCTCATAAAAAACAATGAATTTCAATTAGCATTTATTCATTTTCGAATAGTTGTTACAGATCGAATTTTCGAATATTCGATTAGTCGTGCACACCCCTAGCGTTGACCACTATGTCCTTTTCCAGGTTGACAGAGCACATGCAGACGGGCAGATTCCACATGATCCAGGAACACAGAAGGATGTAATACTGTTTTCTTACATTATAATTTTATAGTTATACTGAAGACTGTCTGATTCACAACGGTAAGCTTATAATAATGATTTTAAATTTGCGCTGTCTGGTCGTCTTTCCCCAGAAATACAATTTTGGCGCTGTATGTCTGCGTCATTTCATCACCGCGTCATGTCGTCACTGTAAACAGAAAGTAGAGGATCTGGCGGCAATCTCACGTGTGGACAGTAACAAAGTAAATTTACTTGAGTACTGTACTTAAGTACACTTTTTGAGAATCTGTACTTTACTTGAGTATTATTTTTTCTGAGTACTTATGACTTTACTTCACTACATTTGAAAAACAAATATCATACTTTTTACTCCACTACATTTATAAAAAGGTCCAAAAGTAGAAAGTCGTTTCTATGTAGCAGGTTTTCCTGTGTGCAAATGTTTTGCTGGCTTGCAATCTGCAAGGACCTTTCACTGTTGCCAAGTATTTCAGTTTTTCTAAGCTCACGGTTTTCCGGCTAGCTTTGAATGGCCATTTGGCAGATTTTTTACCCAAATCTGGCAACCCTGGGATCTTCCCACTAAACTAATGTAAACGTTGGTGCTACTCTACAGCTGAAAGTGCTCTAAAAAGGCAAAAAGCATAATAAAAGATGAAAAAGACACATGTAATAATATTGTGTGATTGTCTGTGGGTTCAATTATGTGTGTAGAACGAGAGCTATGATCAGTCAAAGATCATAGAAGACATTTTCATGAAAATTATCATACTTCTGATCTGCTGCTATATCGTTTAAAGCCGTTGGGAAAATTAACCATGTTTTTACTATAGTAACTATAGTTTAAGTATTCCTGCTGAAATAAAAACAGTAGAACCTTGCCCAAAACGGTTATAATGGGAATTGTATTGGATACTTGGTGTCTACTGGTATGTGATGAATTCTATTTGTTGGATGTTAAATCCTATTGGAATAAAACCCAAAACACACTACAAAAAGGAATTTGGTAATGGTTTTAATAAAAAATCTAATTCTAATTCACAAATGCATTGTTTTTTCGAGCAGGGATGGTATTTGCAATAAAACCACAGTATCCAAAAATTTACCATTTTCTCCATATAGTAACCATATTCCAGTAAAGTAGAACCACAGTAACTAAAAAATGACCATAGTTTCACTATAGTAGCTATAGTTTATTTTTGTAGTTAAACTATGGTAATACAAATGGTAATAAATTCAACAAACACATGGCTTCTACACTTAACTATTCAAAAACTTTACTACTTACTGGTAAATTGCTGCTAAAACTGGTAAAGCGAGTATACAAAAACAAAACACTGCTCATAAATACATATAGGCCTAGGGGGCTAATGATCATACAGGATGATATCTAAAATAGGTTTTGTAACATAAAAGCTCTTAATATCAAATTATATCAAAGTTTGTTCACACCAAGGATAAATCGTGCGTAGTTGGACGCTCAAACATTTTGAGTTTACTCGCTTCATTCGCACGTGAAATTCACTTCACAGCAGACGCGAAATTCGCGAATTCGCGTCATGGGATGGGCTTCTGCCTAAAGTTTATAATATTGCACTTATTTGGTCACAAAATGTAGTTTTAAGAGTTTTTCAGGTTTTTCTTTTGACCAAGTGCAAAGTTAAGTTTCACTTTCTATTTTGATTTAGCGTTTGAGCGTGCCGCTTTGAGCAAGCTCCTGATTGGTTAACGTGGTGCGAATTTTTGCCAAAGTTCAGACTTTTCAACTTGTGCGAATCGCGCGGCAAACGCCCGAAACGCTTAATTCGCTCGGCAGGATGTTTGAACGCGTCTTTGCATTGACTTGACATGTAAATCACTCGCGCTTACCGCCCTTGGTGTGAACACACGGTCAGTGTATTCAGTAGGCATACAACAATAAAACAATGCACCAGTGACAAAAAGGATATTTACTTTTAATACTTGAGTACTTTTAAAAGCACGTACTTCTGTACTTTTACTTGATTAAGAATCTGTCTTTAGAACTTTTACTTGTAGTGGAGTAAAATTTGACCAACAGTATTTGTACTTCAACTCAAGTAAGGAAGTTGTGTACTTCGTCCACCTCTGCCATTTTATAAAAGTAAAACTGAGCACCTGTGACAGTGGAGTTTGTAGTTGTCAAAAGTCATACATTTCAGTAAGTGTTTTTTTCTTCAGTTTTGTTATGAGCTGCAGTTTTCTCATTTTCTCTCTCACAACACAGCAGTTTTAACTTTTCAAAGTCTTCATTGGAGGTGCACAAATATATTAAATAGACAAAAATATTTTCTACATAATCCCTATCACAGGTGCATAAGTGCAACTACCATATATAATTGTTAACGGGTATAAAGTGATGCTTTTATTCAGGTGTGCATTATTAGTAAGCAATTCTTTTCTTTAACAGGAAGACAGATAGGTTGATCCATCAAAGATAACCCCATTGACTTCAGTCAGGAATTTTGGGGTAATCATGGATGATCAGCTGACTTTTAAGGATTTTAAGGTTACTAAAACAACTCGGTCATGCAGGTTTGCATTGTACAACATTAGAAAGATCAGACCGTTCTTAACAGAACATGCAACACAGCTTCTCGTCCAGGCTCTTGTCATTTCTAGACTGGATTACTATAATGCTCTTCTGGCTGGTCTCCCAGCCTGTGCCTTCAAACCTCTGCAAATGATCCAAAATGCTGCTGCACGCTTTTGGATAAAAGCATCTGCCAAATGAATAAATGTAAATGTAAATGTAAACTCTGCGGCTATCAGATTGGACACACTGATTGGTCTTGTCAGATAACCGTCACATACTGACCCACATGGACAGTATTGTGAGGAATAAAAAGAGGTTTACACTCCATAACAAATGTTTTTGAGTGAACTACAACAAAAACGTTTTGCTAAAGGATTACACTACACTTCCATATGGATACTGACAATGTTTTTGGTCATCGTGGTGTACGAGAAACCGATGCATTTGATTTCAGGTTACAACATCCGTTTTTATGTGATAAACTCGGGGAAATCCTTTTTGTAAAAGTGTTGTTGCAAAATGCTGTCAATTTGTTTTCAAAAAAGTTTGAAAATGTTATATATATTTATGATTGTTGGCAACCATTGTATGATGAATTGTTGAAAATGTATAAAATTTAATTTTTTGAAGGCATACCACAGACTCTGAATGATGATCATTTGTTTCCTGTCAATAAAACTAATCTACTTAAGGATTTAATGAAAGAAGCCAGCGGCAACAACGAGGTGTAGAAGGTGTTTACACAGTCTGTACATCACAGAAATCTTAGTGCTATTTACATTGTACAGAATTTATTTTGCCAGGGTAAATCCAGCAGGACCATCAGCTTGAATACAAATGATCTGGTATTGTTTAAAATGTCCTAGAGACGCTAATCAGGTAATGGTGCTAGCCAGACAGATGGATCCAGGACATACAAAGTTTTTTATGGAATCTTATCAAGATGCAATCAGTAAGCCTTATGGTTCCCTTATGATTGATTATAAAGCAAAAACACCTGAACACCATCGTCTCAGGACAGATTTACTCCATATCCTGTAGTGTACCTCCAGATAAGAAAATTTTCTAGAAATCTCCCTGTTTTAAAATTGCTTTTAAAAGCCGCACCCAAAAGAGACGGGTTATTTTACAATCTGCCACTGATGAACTTATTATAACACTGTGTGAAGTGGCAGAGAAAATGTTTTTAGTTCCTCAGTATCATCTCAATAAACTACAACAGGTTGTGAAGAATGATTTGGATACAGCTATAAGGGACATCTTGCACAGATCGGATCTGGACTAAAAAAGCTAAACGGTACACAAATATTTTACAGCGATATTTAACATTTGCTAAGCAAACTGATCGGGAGACAAATATATTAACATTAAACATGTATTTGTCTGATAATGAAACATCTATTTCTGGTCCAGATGTAAAATTACTGTATTAGATGATACGGTAGTAGATGATGTGATAAAGAATGCCCCACAGAGGAGGGAAATTCACTACATTTGAGATAAAATGACTAAATCTGTAGTGGAAAATGATAATAAGCCAGTGTTGTCCTGATGGGTGAGTATTAATTATGACCATAGATGGTAATGTTCTCAACTCAAGTTTATTTATATAGCGCTTTTTACAATCTTCATTGTTAGCAGCTGTACATGAGACAAAATGGCTATAAGCAAAACATTACATTTATAAAAGGAAAGTAAGAACAACAAAATGAATAAATACACCCCAGTTTCACATACCATGCAAAACATTAAAATAAAATATAAGGCACACACAAACACATGCGACCACATACGCTCATGCTCACACGGTGCACATGTAAGAAACCAGAGGCACACAACACACACTCACCAAACACACAAACTCACGCACACACGTTCTGTCTATTACTACACATTCAACATGACGCCTGATGAGGATTGCGGTTGTCACGATTTAGACAACCACTTCAACGTATGATTAACCTTATTGTCTATGTGACTTATGACTCGGTCCTGGAGGTTTCAAATCGTAAACAGATCCTGAGTGATTATTATTAAACATGAATGCAGTGCAGCTCACAAACGTGATGGACAGATTTTCATGCAATACATGAATACGTGTGTGTGTGTGTGTGTGTGTGTGTGTGTGTGTGTGTGTGTGTGTGTAAATACTTACAGAGTGTACTGCCTCATACCAGAATGTCACATCTGATTCAATTGGGCACATACTGCAAAAACAAAGGGCAGGGAGAGAAAAAAGTGTGTAAGCAGAACTAAGAAAATTCAAAGGGAAGCAATAAAATCTTTTTTGTGTGTACTTAAGTAGTTTTGCCTAACACCAGTTTGTCACCACATTTTTTCCAGTTGTGGCAAAACAGAGGACTCATACTGCAAAAGAGGGAGAGCGAGAGCAAACAAGCAGAACAAACAACAAAGTCCTAACAGAATAAATTTAAAAACATTTTTTTATGCAATAATGGAAACACAATAGCTCACAAACAGGATGAAAACTTACTGGTAATCTGTGAGTGTGAGTGCATACTTGACCGTTATCGTCTCAAAAAGCAATGGCTTCTCTACCTTCATTTTCCTCCTCGGAACTGCAAATTTATGTAAGGGTCTGATGTATCCACCTAAACTAGGAAACATGTCTGGAACAACTATTTGATTTGAACATTGAACAATGTAAAAATACAAAAATCAAACATAAAGGTTCATATTTTCCACCCTGCACATGCCAGTCATTAAAACATTGAAAAAACACAGTGGCACCTCACATGTTGCACACACGACTGGCGTCTTCTGATGGCAAAGCCTGCACTTTCATCGTCCAGAAGTGGCATCATCCGTAATGTGTTTTGGGTTGTGGTGACCAACATCTGAAGTCTGAGGAGCAGCCGTGCATGATTCTGAGCCTGCAAGTTCCAAAACAAGTGTTTCCCTAAATGCTTTCTGTGTTAAGGGTTTTTCGTTCCTTGCTCTGGCCAGATGCTGATGAAATCATTGACAACAGCAATATCAACAAAGTGATAGAAGAAGGTCCGGTACCACTTCCGTGTCTTGTGGAGCACTTTTTAGTATCCAATGAGGGCATCAGACAGGTCCACTCCCCCCATGAACCTATTGTAGTCCAGCACTGTACCGGAAATAGGCACATGCACTTGAGATCACTGTCCATCATTGGCCTTTACCCTTCTTTGTACTGTGTCACCTTCATATGCTTGGTGGAAAGTGGAGCACATTAGCACTTCACGGGTGTCTTTCCATTCCACAAACAGCAGCTCATCCTCTCTAAGCCATCTCATGGACCCTCGTGGAGCATTCCGTGGTAGTCGGTTTCTGATGGTCTTTGGGAAACTGATCCTGTTTGGACGAATGGTGCCACAAGCCGAAATCTTCTTAGAGAGGAGGTCTTTGAAAAGCATGGGGCTGGTGTAAAAGTTGTCAACATACAACTTGTAACCAGTGCCCAACATCTTTTCATCCACAAGTGCCATAACAGACTCATAGCTCAGCCCCTTCTTAGACTGCATTGTCTTGCCCTCATACACAAAGAACTCACAAGTGTAGCCACACAGGGAGTCTGCGCCAAGACAAAAAGCTTGTAACCCCATTTGGTGGGTTTGTTCTTCATGTACTGCTTGAGTTGAGATCTTGCCTTGGATGCCACCATCCTCTCATCTATGGAGATGTTTTGATTTGCCTGAAAGAAAGTCTTGCAGGCATCCCTAATGTTGTTATAGAGAGACTTGATCTTCCCCAAGCGGTCTTAGGCTGTTGTTCCCTTCCTCTTTTCATTTTCTTCATCATCCTGAGGGTCGCTAATATGAAAAGTGCTTGTGATGGTCAGAAACTTCCTGCAGGACATGAGCTAAGCAGGAAAGGGAAACTATGGATTCTGGACTTCCTCCAATAGTCAGTCAAGGTAGAGACCTTCACAAGACCCAAGACTTAAAATCTTCCCCAGAGATGTTATGCCATGGCTTGTCTCTTTCCTGATGCATTTTGGCTGCATAGGCATTTGTGTTGTGAACAATGGTCTGCAGCACAGATGTTGAAAAGAAAAGCTGAAACAACTGCAGTGCTGTGTATGACGCAGCTGATAGCAGCTGTGGACCAGGACTACGAGCAGGCCTAAACACAGGTTGCGGAGGCTCAGTATCATCCTCATCCAGATTGTGCCATCTCTCCTGTGAGGTGCTAGGGGACACTAGGGGTGTGAACCTACACTGATGTCACGATTCGGTTCGATTACGATTATCACATCATCGATTCGGTTCAATTCGATATCACCATGCATTGACGATGCACTGCATCCTCAAATTTCAATTTTACTAGTTCATGTATACAATTTTGTCAATAAATACAAGCAGTCAGATATATGAACTGAACCTTTAATTTTACCTGCTCTTCTCGAATGTATCAAACAGCAAACAAAGCTCAAGTCTGGGCACAGAAGACAACATGAGCAGGAGCAACAGGACCAAATGCACAAAAGTAAATACTTAGGGGCCGATCAGACAGAACGTGTTTTATGCCGTTGGACGCGCCTCTTTTGTATTGATTTCAGTTGGCAGGGAGCGTTTTGCGCACTGCTTATGCACGCTGGGCACCTCACGTTTTTCCGCCTGCTGCGCCTCGCGCTTTTAGCGGAGCTATATATGCGCTCGCGCTATAATCCTTGACTGACAGGACATCTGTTTCAGTGGTTACCTAGCAACATAAAAAACCCCGCTGGCGCCCCGCGGCACACCTAGCGTTTTCGAACATGAAAAGCGCGTTCGGTCTGATCGGCCCTTAAAACAGTTAAAAGCACGTATCCGTTATGACGTCAGAAAAACGTAAGCACATTATAACCGGTTATAGTCTGTTACTGAACCGATACCGAATTGTCCTCGTTTGCATCGCGATGCATTGTAAAAATGATTCATTTTGACACCCCTAGGGGACACAGCATGTACTGACTGGCTTCCTCTCCACCTCCCACTCCCTCTTCCCATACCTCTCCTTTTACCTGTACCTCTTGCAGCTGCAGCAGACGGAGATGCAGATGATGGAGATGCAGATGATGACGATGCCTCCAGTCCTCATCTGTGTCAATTGAAGGGCTATTTGACAGCACAGTAACAACAACAAAGCAAAAACAATTAGCAGCATCAATTTTAGTCAGTATAAAAAAAATCAATATTAGCAACATAAATAGGATCAATATTACATATACAAATGCCTGTTTGTAAAATACTTCACGCATGCTCAGCATCATAAATGACTACTTATAAATAAATACTTTTCCTACATATCTTCACATAAACCTGTCATAGATACAATAAACCCTACTAGGGCTGGGCGATTAATCGAAATCGAATCGCGATCGCGCTAATCGCAAAGGCTGCGATGTGAAAAATATGAAACGCGTCTGTTCCAGTCAAAGCAAAAGCATGACTGCCCGGCTCGCCTTGAGTGACAGTCTTACTAACCAATTGACTGAGCGCACCTTCATTCTGCCCAATCAGCACTGCCTTAGCCTGCGTAAACGCCCACCATTACAAAATAACAAGCAGAACATGGGAGAGAGAGCAAGTGGGATTGTGGTGTCTCGAAATGCTTCTCATACTCGCGTCTCTCTGCGGCGCGTATCCCGCGTTTCACGGGCGAGACGTTTACACTTGCCGCACACATGCTGCCTGTTTCGTAATGCGTGTAATTACCAGCTCTGCACCGCAAGTCCCCACGAGTGCATCTGTGTTAGCTCGCGCCTGGCTCCACGTTTATAACAAATATACATTCAATCTAACTGCTTTGCTAATTTCACAATAAAGTAGCATATGTGACATTTGTAATATTTTAATAATTGACTAAAGTAATAGGCAACAGTTCTTTATTTATTCAAAATAAACAAATATTACCAGTGCAATTCAGTAATTAAGTTCATTCTCCGAGTATTAATACCATTATATCTTCCCTGCTGAAAAAACAATAGAACTCCTCCTAAAACACAATCGAAAATTTGATGGTTATAATGGGAATTGTATTGGTTTTAATGTAAACTATAATGGTGTCTACTTTTATTTGATGGATTCTTTTGGTGGGATGTAATCTGGCAGATGGAAACCAATAAAACAACAGTAAAAATAACGGCCAAAACACACTCTAACTGTGATGGTTTCCATTGGGTTTTTTATTCAGTGGGGTAACAATATACTCACACGATTGACAGTACTGAGCTGAAGCTTAACTTTGCAAAATTAAATCGCAAATCCAATCGCAATCGCAATGTCTGTCAAAACAACTTTACACACACAAGGAATTTGACTTGGCGAAAGGAGCATCCAGTGCAGACGAAAGTAAACACGTAGTGCAACATAGTGCAAAAGTACAAAAACTGGAGTTAAATAATAATAATACACTATGTAAAGAAGTAAAAAATAAATATATGTACAGACAAGAAGCGACATATAATTGTTTAAATGAATGTGCAGATGTGTTATTTACAAGTTTATTGTACCTGTTGTTTACAGTTCTAGGTGCATATGTACAATGTGCAATAAATGGACAGTGTATAGTTGTGAGCTTTTAATTGTTTAGGCTGGATATAGCCTGCGGGAAAAAACTGTTCTTGTGTCTGGCTGTTCTGGTGGCCAGTGCTCTGTAGGCTCCGTCCAGAGGGCAACAGGTCAAATAAGGAGTAAGCTGGGTGTGTGGGGTCCAAAGTGATTTTCTTGGCTCTTTTTCTCACTCTGGAGGTGTAAAGATCTTGGAGGTTGGGCAGGGGGGCACCAATAATCCTCTCAGCAGTCCTTACTGTCTGTTGTAGTCTCCTGATGTCTGATTTGGTAGCTGAACCAAACCAGACAGTTATGGATGCACACAGGACAGACTCAATGATGGCCGAGTAGAACTGTTTGAGCAGCTCCTGTGGCAGGTTGAATTTCCTCAGCTGGCGAAGGAAGTACAACCTCTGCTGGGCCTTTTTAGCAATGGAGTCTATGTGAATGTCCCACTTAAGGTCCTGAGAGATGGTGGTGCCCAGGAACCTGAATGACTCCACAGCTGTCAAAGTGCTGTTCATGATGGTGAGTGGGGGGAGTGCAGGGGGGTTTCTCCTGAAGTCCACAATCATCTCCACTGTTTTGAGCGTGTTGAGCTCCAGGTTGTTGTGACTGCACCAGACAGACAGCTCTGTAACCTACTGTCTGTAAGCAGACATGTCTCCATTGTGGATGAGACCGATGATGGTAGTATCATCTGCAAATTTAAGGAGCTTGACAGAGGGGTCTTTTGCAGTACAGTCATTTGTATACAGGGAGAAGAGTAGTGGGGAGAGCACACATCCCTGAGGAGCACCAGTGCTTACCGTGAGAGTCCTAGCTGCTGCCTATATGTCAGGAAGTTGGTAATCCATTGACAGATTGGGGTGGGCATGGAGAGCTGGGACAGTTTGTGTGAGAGAAGGTCAGGCATGATAGTATTAAAGGCCGAACTGAAGTCCACAAATAAAATCCTTGCATAATTCTCAGGTCTATCGAGATGTTGCAGAACATGATGCAGCCCCATGTTGACTGCATCATCCACAGACCTGTTTGCTCTGTAGGCAAACTGAAGGGGATCCAGCAAGGGACCAGTGATGTCCTTCAGGTAGGCCAAGACCAGTCTCTCAAATGACTTCATGACTACAGATGTGAGAGCAACAGGTCTGTAGTCGTTAAGTCCAGTGATTTGGGGTTTTTTGGGGACCGGAATGATAGTGGAGTGTTTGAAGCAGAATGGAACTTCACACAGCTCCAGAGATCTGTTAAAGATCTGTGTAAAGATGGGGGCCAGTTGGTCAGCGCAGACTTTTAAGCAGGCAGGTGAGACACCGTCTGGGCCTGAGGCTTTTTTAGTCTTCTGCTTCTTGACACGTACCTTAAGCGCAGGTAGAATGGTGGGGGAGTTGCCGGGGGGGTGAATGGAGGTATGAAATGCAGATCAGGGCGGGCAGTAAAACACATTCAGATCATCGGCCAGTTGTTGATTCTCCACAGACTGTGGGGGTGGTGTCTTGTACTTGGTGATGTTCTTTAGACTAGTCCATACTGACGCCAGGTCGTTGGCCGAAAAGTTCCAGCTTATCAGAGGAGTGTTTTTTAGCCACTCTGATCTCCTTAGTTAGTCTGTTCCTGGGCTGGTTGTACAAGACTTTATCCCCACCTCTGTGAGCATCCTCTTTGGTGTGACGAAGCTGTTTGAGTTTCCCAGTAAACCATGGTTTATCATTATTGAATGACAGGAATGACTTGGTAGGAATGCACATATCCTCACAGAAACTAATATATGAAGTCACAGTCTCTGTGAGCTGCAGCTTCAAAAACACTCCAATCAGTGCAGTCAAAGCAGGCTTGTAAGGCCCGCTCTGCTTCATTAGTCCATATTTTTACTGTCCTTATTACAGGTTTAGCTGTTTTCAGTTTCTGCCTGTAGGTTGGGATGAGATGAACTAGACAGTGATCAGAGAGCCCCAAAGCTGCACGTGGGACAGAGTGATATGCATCCTTTATAGTAGTGTAACAGTGGTCCAATGTATTACTGTCTCTGGTAGGACATGCAATGTGCTGTCTGTATTTTAGCAGTTCACGGGAGAGATTTGCTTTGTTAAAATCTCCAAGAATGATTAAAACAGAGTCTGGGTACTTTTGCTCAATTTCTGTTATTTGTTCAGCCAGTTGTTGAAGCGCTGCGCTCACACACGCATCTGGAGGAATGTAAACATTCGCAAGGATGAAAAAGGAAAACTCCCACGGCGAGTAGAAAGGTTTACAATTTATGAAGAGTGCCTCTAAGTTAGGGCAACAAACCGTTTTCAGCGTTGTTACATCTGAACACCAACTTTCATTAATGTAGAAACACAGTCCACCGCCTCTCTTTTTCCCCGTTAACTCCGCGATGCGGTCCGCCATGAACAGCTCGAAGCCCGACAGGCGCGTTGTCCGGAATGGCTTCACTTAGCCAGGTTTCAGTGAAGCACAGTGCAGCAGAGTTTAAAAAATCCTTGTTGATGCGGGTGAGGAGAAGTAGTTCATCTGTTTTGTTAGGAAGGGAACGGACATTCGCAAGATGAATGCTAGGAAGCGCAGTTCGAAAGCCGCGTTCACGCAGCTTGACCAGTGCGCCAGCACGCTTCCCTCTTTTGCGTCTGTACGCGCGTTTGAACAGCAGCGCTGTGTTTCCGACTAGAAGGGTTCACTCAAAACAAGGTGAGTCAGCGTTTAGCCATTACGCCACTCGTAACACCAACGGTAGACATTTTTAAATCCAGATTAAAAACACACTTGTTTAGCTGTGCATTTACAACCTGAGCACTGTGCTGCATTTTTATTTATCTTTTCTTGTTTTTATTCTCTTTATATGTGCAAACATTTTTTATCAATTTTATTTCTGTTCATTTGTCTTTTAAATTCAATCTTTTTATTTGTTATTTTAAATAATTTGCTTTTTAATTTTTTTTTTCTTTTTTGCCTTCAAGCATTTTATGTAAAGCATTTTGAATTACCTTGTGTATGAAATGTGCTATATAAATAAACTTGCCTTGCCTTGCCTAGAATGTCCAACAAAACATCAGAATAATCAAAAACAGGAAAAATATTGTTAGAGGTGTGTTGTTTAATGTTAAGGAGTTCGTCTCTTGTAAAACTTATCCAAGAAGAGTGACAAAACACAGAACAAACAAACAAAAACAGCAGAAGAATTGCGGAATTCAGCGCCGTGGCTGCCATTCGTGGCGTCATCTTGCTTAACAATTGCTTAACAATAGATACATGTAAATATAATAACTATAATATATATGTATTATACATAAACTGTCTATCTATCTCACCTACACATGTAGCTTCGTGTCTTGTTTGTCATGTCCACTTTTACAATCAAAACAGCTCTAACATGACACATAAACTGCTAATTCATAATAAACATTTATAAGCATTCAAGAAAATATGTTGTGAGTCGTGACTTACCGATCTAACACGAGATCAAGTTAATCAAGAAACATGTCGTCTTCTGCGGAATCGACGCTGCTCCTCATGATCTCCTCCAAAACACTCTCAACATCAAAAAAAGGTCTTCGGTGGTCGACGATCCATGCCTGTGATTGAAGCAAAGAGACGTGAGGCGGCGTATTTTGTTCAGAAGATATTTGACTACAAGCCTATGTCCCGCCTTTTTGCCCATTTTCGTAAGACGCGCGGGGACGCAAAGCCAAGATGGTGCCGACCGGCTCCGCCCACTTAAGGCTTCATAAATTGCTCTTCACAAACCTATGGGTGACGTCACGGACTGTCACGGTCCTGTTTGTCTCCTTGCCTGTTTCTCCCGAGTTTTCCTCATGGACTACACTTCCCAGCACCTCCACGCTCCCGCACCTGTCCCTCGTTCGTCATCACCACACCTGTCAGCCATTACCCTCATCATATGGACTTTATATATACCCTGTGTTTCCCCTGTTCATTGTCTAGTCTTAAATGTAATAAATGGTGTGTATGGTTGTTCTCCTGTGTACCTTAGGGTTTATTAAAGATTCCTGTTCTTGGTTACTCTCGTTGTCGTGTCTGCTCCAGCAACGTACGCAACCCCCCCGTTACACACAAACACACACACACACACTATGTCCATGTTTTATACAGTCTATGGTTTGAACTCTGAAATACGGATTAGAATCAATATTTAAACAAAAATGGACGCGATTGATTACGTTGACTCGAAACGCGGCGTATGCAAACAAAGGAGAATCTTAGTTTTTTTTTCCAGTTTATTCATTGTTTTGGATTAAACAGTGGTATGCACATTTAATAAATTTTCTGTATTATTTTGGTCATTTTTTTGTAATTTGAGAACGTCTAGTAAAACATCCAACTGTTTTTTGCAAAACTTTTAATTTCACTTTTGTTTAAACTACAACATAATGCACTCAGACAAACCAGGACGGTTATAAGAAATTTAGCAGAAAAAGCAATCAAATGCATAATTTTTTTTGTTAATTTTTTTTAATCCAATGTAGAGAACACAATTATCTTTATTATAATCATTTTTTTGTTATCAAACTGTATGGTTTATATTTAAAATATTTACTGCCATGATGTTTCAGCGGTTTTATTAAAATAACCCAAATGTTTAATTTGTTTTATGAAATTATACCGTTTCCATTGACAAATTAAGTCAACTAAATTACAAAATGCTGTTTGAACAAAAAACATTAATATATTCTCATAAACGCATGATGCTGTAATACACTTATGTACTTCTGTTCAAAACTTTTATTGAGCAAAATAAATAAAATTAAAACATTATTTTCTTCATTACAGGTTTCCAAACTTGAGGCAATTGTGCACTCGTTTGAAATTACGAGCAGTACTGCCAAAGTTTATGGAGCTGAATGCGAAGTCAAAAATTGCTGCTTGATGGATGAAACTGGCCAAATAAATTTGGCTTTATGGGACTCTCAAATAGAGAAGGTAGAAAGCGGCAAATGTTATTGTTTCACAAACTTGTGCACTAGAAATTATGATAACCAGTTGTCACAAGATCTATCTCTAACCACCACACATAGCTCCACAATCACACACACACACACACACACACACACACACACACACACACACACACACACACACAGACAATCAAATATCAGTCCCAACAAACATTGCACACACATCTCCAAAACTGCCTCAAAATCCATTACACACCATTGTCACAAACGTCGAAGGCGCAGCAATCACAGTCAGAAAGCTGTGTCCAAAATGCCACACAACACAACATGGCCTGACCTTAAAAAATTATTTTACAGATGTACGACTTGCAAAATCACAGGCTACATTGCCAAATGTAATGGTTTTCTGACTATAATGCAAAAAGGCTAGAAAATAGTGATGAGAGACATGTTCTGGTGAAAATATAAATATTTACAAGTTTGCTTATTCCTTTCTCCGAAACATTACCTTAGCATAATAAACACTGTGTACTTAGGTACCATACAGATCTGGCCTTTAAAAATTCGTGTTTTTTCGTGCAGGATCCTGAAAGCGATCATGCAGTTTGCTGCAGGACTGGTCTGACCTGTTTTTTTAGAATTAAAAAAACTGATACACTTCCCAGAAGATCCACCAGGTGGCACATCGACTTGTTTTAGGCCTGTAGCGTGATGACGTGCTGGATCAATCCAATACGTCATGGATGTTGTACTACGCATGCACTGTGGTATATTTGTTATTGTACGTATATTAATGCTTACATTGTCTTAATGTAACATTACATTTGTAATTACATTTGTTAAGGTCAATAGTGTCTTTGAACAAACGTGCAAAACGTTCAGTATATTGTTCATAGGTCAGCTTTTATCACAGGATCTTAGCTTTAGAAGCTAAATGTATTTGATGAATAGTATATAAACTATTATAAACGTTATATTTCAATGTTAAGTAATATGTCATTATATAACGTATATACTTATAACGTGTTTAGAGTTGCATTGCACAGCCATGAAACATCTACCATATGTCACCAATGTTATACTATACAGTCAACATTTTTTATAATAAAACGATATATTAATTGCATTTAAGTCATATGTACTGTTTAGTGGAAGCAAAAATTAGGCCAGTAATAGTGAATTAAGAATTAATTAAGAAACGCAGTAGGCTTTTTCATAATGTTAGTTTTTTTAAACATGGCAGGCGCAGCAAGTGCGCGTCTTTCTGAATGCGCAGAAATGCTTAATGATTCTTGTATCATTAGTTTCAGAAACTACTTTTTGAAAGTTAAAACCGATCATAATATTAAATCAAAGTTGTTTGACACACTTTAGGAAGTTAATATAGTCCGGAGTTGCATATGGAAACATTTTTGTATTTTAGGCATGTTTTTCGATGCATGATCTCACTGCATGGTTTTTATTTTACCATGCATGACCATTTTACACTAAATTATGTTTAGCTTCATCGTCATAGCGCTCGTCTCTCATTCCGGATCGTTGTTAGCTCTTTGGTTCGAGGTTCAGTTGGAGCGAGTCGTGTGCACTTTGTCTTTTTGAGATGCTTTTACTGAAGGATCATCTGTATTTATCCAGGTAGATATGGGCGTGAACATTGAGACTTAAACAATACTGACTGGAGACCTATTAGGCTACACGTCAATCAAAAATATTTATTTTCAAGATAAATGTGTATAGACATAATTTAAGTTTGTTGTGAATAAGTTTTTAATTTTTATTTGTTTTGTTTTACATTTTACGACAGCTCTGATATGCGTTTAAATGCGTCATTATAGCTAGTTACAAAACTAGTTTTAAAAACCAATTCTGCCCACATATTCACATGTAAAAGATACAGATTTAACTTGGTGTCAATGGCCATGAAGTGATTCACACCTGGGAAGATAACAGGCCCAACACCCAACTGGCCTATCAGTGTGGAATGTTGTGAAGCGGCTGGAACAAAGAATGTGAGAACATCTAAAGATTAAGAGTAGGTTGCAAATCTTGGGTCTTAAATCTACTTTAAATAAAAGTTTACGAAGTCAATAAAATGTAATATTGAATGTGTTTGTGTAAGCACTGTATATTGTATCGTATGGTCAAACACGTAAAGAGAATTGTCCAGCAGATGCTATCTGTACTTCAGTAAGTAACGTTAAATGCAGTGGTGGCATTTCACCAAACCTAGGGTACTATGACAATATTTCTTCTGGTAATAATTGTACATAATATTAACAATAAATGCTATAAATCATTCAACTTTAATAAATATTGTAACATGTTTAAACAGTGATTAATACAGCCACTATGGTTAATGTGGTTAATTTACACTTTATGTAAAATGGTTACAGCTGTTATTTGATGTAGTTGGAGTGCAGGGCGCTGCACCTCTTGTTTTGTTTGTGTGGGTAATGTTGTGGTTTCTTTTTTCCTTCTTCATTAACCACTCGAGTCGGGTTTTGATTCCATCAGATAGACTTTTATTGACTAAACCTATAAAGAGCCGAGCCCCCCATATGCAGGGCCGGGCCCTCCCACAGAGAACTGCAGAGGACAGGGACCTGCATAGGAGAGAACCGTCTTGGCCTACTAAGGGGAAACCTTTTATAGATAGACTGTTTGGGGGTGGGCACACATGTTCGAAGGAATGTTTGGGGGTGGGCACACAGGTCTGATAGTAGTTTTAGAGGTGGGGGTTAAGGAAAAAGACCTGTAGCCACATGTATAGAGAATTATAATAGTGGCTTAAATTGTGTGCAATTCCTCTAGATTTAGGTTAATAAAATCTTCTACATTTCCCCCTTTGAGACATACACATGTCTCACAATTCCGGAGTGCTGTTTCATGATCCAGATTTTATCCTACTATAATTTAATGACTTCAGATAAAGCCTCTATGTTCTATTACCAAAGGTCCAAATCATGCCACAACACTTCGGCAGGTGCGGACCAAACATCTTCCTCATGTCCCTTTGATCAATTTGGCTGAGGAAAGTAAAAGATCCTAAAACCCTACTTTACCAATTAGTACAACAGAATCATACAATATTCGAAACATGTGTGTGATCAAGTTTGCCTTATCTATGTGTGTCATCACAATTATATCAGGTATAAACAATAATAATAGTAGCAAAATAAAGTAACTACACACAATATTAAGAAAGGGGTACCCCAAAAACAAAAATGCATAACACAAATAAACCATATCTAATACAAACACAAAATATCTAATACAAAAATGCAGTGATGGTTATGATCATTGTTGGTTCGATTCTCAGGTTACGGCTGAGGTGCCCTTGAGCAAGACACCTAACACTTGCTTACTATACAAAAATGTACAAATGTATAGTACAATGTAATGTAAGTCGCTTTGGATAAAAGCGTCTGCCAAATGCATAAATGTAAATGTAAATGTAAAATATGCGTAATATGAAAATGAATAAAATGCATGATATGACATTTTAGGTTACAGATACATTCAAATCAAACCAATCCCATGTTTTTTCTCTCTTCCAGCTAATCTATTTTGCCATGTAATTTTACTGGTTGAATCCAATTGTTCTCCATTGATTCCTCTGTGCAGTTTCCCATAATACATCAAGTTTGATATCACCATCAGCTGTGTTGTGGTTCTCCTCTGTTCTCTTCGTTGTTTTCCATACAACGCTGGTTTAAATGAGGTTATGGTGTTGGCTGTAGTTTGAACTTGTGACAAGCATATGATGATCAGGCCTATTGTTGGTGTTATTATTTTCATGTTCTGTTTGACTCCTCCTGCCCCACTTTGTAATTTGTTGCTTTCGGCGGTTGAACTATCTTGTTTGTTTATTTCCGGTTTATTTCCTCTGGCTTTTTCCTTAGGAATTCCTGTGCAGTGGTTTAGGTGATACCAGGTGTTGCTTCCTTCCACCTGGACTACTGTTGAAATAGCTGCTGTCACTTTATGATGTCCATTTCCTTTTGAATATTCTTACATAGTCTCTGTTGATGCAATGGACAAGTGGTTTCCATTTCCTCACACCTTTCTCTTTTCCTGCACAGAAATAGCTTCATGGAAAGCAGTTAGTTTTATCATTATGTTCCATCTCTAATTGTTCTAATGGGGGTCCCTTGTATAGGCCTCTGCTGTATATTACAGGCATTGGTCGACCAGTAAGCATTTCATGCAGTGTTAAATGAGTGATTCTGTTAATTTGCATGCGGTTGCTCATTAGTGCAAGAAGTAAAGCATCAATACAATTAAGTTTAGTACTTGTACATATCTTGTTGAGCTTGGTTTTGAGAAGACCATTAATTTGTTCAACTTATTAATTTTCTCAACTTATCCCTGCAATTGTAACTGCCCCTTTATCTGCAGACAGTATTGTTTTTGCTCAATAATTAAATCGGTCAATAACCACAAGCATGTCTTGTTTTGTATGTGTTTTATCATATCCTAATAATCCACCACCAAGTGTTTGAAAGGTCCTTCAGGTATGAATTTTATTGTTTACCTATTAATGTTATTGCTCCTTCTCTGACATTATTTAGCCCATATCTCTCATGAAGACAAAAATTCATCCAACATTACCTTATTGTTTTAATTTATTTTAACTTTATACTTTTCTTATTACTTCACAATTTTCTTAATTTTTATTTACTTCATTTTCTTAATTTCTTATTACTGCTCTTCCCCCTTTGCACATGGTTAAAACCATGTGCATCTCCAGTATGGATTCTTAACCGATCTCTAAGGTTGGATCCATCATGAATCAAGATCAGATCATAGCCCAGTGAATGATAATGAATTAGCTACCTAGTTTGCCTTTAAAACCAAAGGAATTAATTCTGTTGGATTATCCATATAACATTATTGTAACATTGGGAAATGTAAGCACGATGCATATGCTAGACTATGTGCTGGAGTCAAAACAACAGTCTTGCTCATTTAAGTTTTATGACGTGTGTACATGATAACTAGATGTCCCATAGTTTTCCTAGATATTTTTATATGCCTGATTTATTTATTTATTCTGTGGGCAGTTGTGGCCTAATGGTTAGAGAGTCGGACTCGTAACCAGGAGGTTGCCGGTTCGATTCTCAGTACCGGCAGGTAACAACTGACGTGCCCTTGAGCAAGGCACCTTACCCCTGTTTGCTCCCCGGGCGCTGCAGTGTTAGCTGCCCACTGCCCCGGTGTATGTGTGTTCACGACTTGAAGTGTGTGTGTTCACTATTCACTGGTTGGGTTAAATGCAGAGGTCACATTTCGGGTATGGGTCACCATATCTGACAAAAAAAAAATAGGTCACTTTATGACTACAACCTTGCATTATTAATAAGAGTTTAGCATTATCATTGCATTATGATGCATGTCCGTCAGCTCTGATAGCAACATATAAATGAAATGGTTTGATATTATCACAAATCTATTTTCTAAATCTATTCATGCATCTATAGCATAATTCTCACTGTGGCAGTCAATATTGCAGTTTGGTTTTGGATAGCTTGTGACCAAATACAGTACAAAGATCAATTGTAGTAAAGTATTGTACATCAGATTAAGGATATTGCAATTTGTTCCTGGATAGGGGTGCATTTGGTTTAAGTTGCACTGTACTAGGAAGGCTGTCTTTACTAACCTTCCATCTGTCTCATGCTGAGACCATAGCTTAGCTGTCTCTTAATGTTCAACTTCCTGTAATAGTTTAGTAGAATTACTTCCTGGCTCTGGTGTTGCCACCATTTGAGCTTGTTGTTTTTGGTTAACGACTACCTCCTGGGGAATGCCTTGCATGATTTACCACACTGAATTTTGTGTCATTTTTGTTAGCAGAATAAAAAAATCAATGGATTTATTGTGGGGTCCCATTCACTTTGTGCAGCTTTTTCATCATTGGTCCTAGATCTTTGATTTCCCAATTTTTTTCCTACATATATAGAAATGTGTGGAATGGATCGTTTGACATTAAATCATTGTTTTATGAACTCATTTTCTGATATTTTCAAAGCTGCTCCCTGTTTACCTATTATGATGTGCTGTGATATTATTTCAATTGTTTGTGCTTCTGGAATCTGTGCTTTAATAAATTCATTCCATTTATTGATCATTTGCCTCACATCATTCTCTATCTGTCCTATCCAGTACACATTTGCTTTTGGCTCAGAAATCATCATTCGTGTTTCTTTCATATCTTTATACACTCCCTCTTTAACCACAATTTGTAACTCCATCTACACATTGCATCTCTTTCTAACAGATTAATAGGAGTCTGATCTGATATCAGGATTTTGACATTGGTAATAGTTTATTAGGCTTTAACCTGGACCTCTAAAGGTCTGTTGTCACTCTCTCCCCTCCACCCCCTGTGGCTGTTCTGTGGATCAGTGGGGGCAGTCTTTCCCCCTCAGGCTGTCATGTCCTCAGTTTATTATCAGCTTGTTGTCCATTTTCTCTTTGAGTGTCCACACATTCTTTGTATTGTTCCTCTGCAAAGTCACACGGTCGCAATCTCCACTCAGATGTGTCACGGAGTTTGACTCTCTGTTTAAATGTCTCATGTGATTGGGTTTCTGTTTCTCCCAGCTATTCCCATTATAATGTCCTTCGGATCCACTCTGGTTGGATATTCAGCATGCAGTGTCTGCCTCACTGAAGAATGATATGCATCAAAATAGTTTCATTCATGTATTGACAGTTTACAGTTCTGTCCAGTTCAGATATTAGACAGTTGCCCTTGTTTTTGCTTTAACCACCTTAATCCACTTCCCAGCCACATTGTGGATGTCAGAGAGATGAGTGATCATCCTCTCAATGTTTTTTCTACTTTTTATTAATTCATTTCTTTATTATCATTTTTAATTACTTTATTTTTCCCATGCCACTGTCCTTCATCAGATGAGGTCTCCTATTCTTCTCCTTTCCCTACTTTCTACAATCCTTCTTATCTCATCCACAAACCTTTCACTCTACTTTCTATGATCCTTCTTCTCATTACTATATCTGTCTCATCCCCAAACTTCCTGTTTCCTTAATGCATTTCTACTTGTCTTTACCAACTTTGATTTACTCTGATATCCTTTCTATCTGCCTTTCCTATCCTGCTTGCTTTCTGCTCTGACATATGACACCATCTGTCTTTCATCTTTTAACTCCACATTCCAGACATTTCTACATTTGCCGTGAGCATTGTAAATTGCCCCTCAGAGGTCACCTAAGTGACCCACAAACACCTACACAAACTCTTTGTCTGTTTTTATTTCATACATCTGGTCCCATATGTCTTCCTTCATCTAACTCAATGATAACTGTTTATCTCTATTTTTATTACCCATGTCTGTAAGCTTGTAAATCTTCTGCCAATTTTAAAGAGTTATCTATTAGTTCTTTACACAAGGGTTATTTAAATCCCAAAGGTTCAACAGGGGTTGCTGTCACAATTCTTTAATTCAGCAAACCTTTAGTTTGGACTTGTTTTAAAAACGTGTACAAAATTATCAACTTGACAATCGCTTCCTTTTTAAACCTTTCCAGTAATCAATTCACCACATGTTTTCAGCATAATAATACTTTACATCCAAATAATACCAAACAGCAATATCAGCCACCTTTTTCCTTAATACTAAGTTTTACACATCATTTTACTATTGTTAGTTTATTTATTACTTATATAGAGTATTCACTTTTAGAAATAATTATATATTTGACTACATTAAATGACTCTTAGTTTTCACCAAAAATTCTAGTTCCACACATAATGTGACATCGAACGACCCTTCTCTTAGCCACCTGGTTATTAATTGTTTCGTTTATGTCATTTTCGGAAAGATGACGTTTAAATTCGTTACGTAGGGAATATTTTACTCCCAACAGTTCTACAGGCGTAGCTGCCATAGATTAAACACTTCTTGCTTTCTCCTTAAAACTTTACAAAATTATCAGTTTACCAAACGTTTCTCGTTCTTTTTAAAATTTCTATTAATCTTATTACCACAGATTGACAGCGTAAATACATTTGTATCCGCATAACACTAAACCGCAATATCAGCCACTTTCCCTCAACGGTAAGTTTTTCACTGACACGAGTATTTAGGCCTAATCAATCAGACACAGATATACATTTTAGTTATAGTAATAGATTTTTAACCACCACAATTCATACCTATACAGAGTTTTAGGCAGGTACTGCTCAGCATTCACACCAGTTCCTTTATTAGCTTGGGAACCATGCTCACGTGTATTCGCGTCTTTTTAATGCACGGCTCATTCTTTTGCCCCTCTATAAAGTGGAGGGTTCATCATTCATTCCTAATCCCTTTATATTATTTTATCTTATTTGATCGATCAAGAGGGCTTATTCTCTCTTTCTCAAGTGAGTCACATTCACGCTCCTTATCTCACCGTCACACCCTTCAGGCAGTCACGCACACACACACACACACACACACACACACACACACACACACACACACACACACACACACACACACACACACACACACACACACACACACATACTGGTTTTTGTGGTTTATAAAGACTTTGATTGCCAAACCAGTAGGGTGGTGGTTTAATGGGACCCACCTTTCCCAATGCCCTACAGAGATGATAACACTATCAACAAATTTCTCTTGATCTGCAGATTACAAATCTGGCTTCAAATAGAATATACACACAACAGAACTGATAATATAACAACATGATATTTTGGTGGTACACAAAGCCATTCCCGCCCCCTCCAAAAAGTTCCCGCCCTGGACAAAGTTGGTGTTTGTAAAGTCCTGCCCGATTTATGAGGACATCAATTTTACTATACACAAAAGATGCATGTTTGCTGGCTTAAAGGGACAAATGTGTTTTACTGGCACATTACCATACACAACACACAAATGTGACCACACTGTGTATTGTAAAGACCAATGTGATTAAAGAGAACTGGATCACCAATACCATACACAATAAAAGATTTGACACCATTATAAGGACAAATGTGTTTTACTGGGACATTACCATACACAATACACAAACATGACAACACTGTGTGTTATCAAGACTAAGGTGAATTAAGAGAACTGGATCACCCATACAATACACAATGAAAGATCTTACAACATTATAAGGACAAATGTGTTTTACTGGGACATTACCATACACAACACACAAACATGACAACACTGTGTTATCAAGACTAAGGCGAATTAAGAGAACTGGATCACCCATACAATACAAAATGAAAGATCTTACAACATTATAAGGACAAATGTGTTTTACTGGGACATTACCATACACAATACACAAACATGACAACACTGTGTGTTATCAAGACTAAGGCGAATTAAGAGAACTGGATCACCCATCTATTTTAATATAAACTATGAGATTTAAGCATGATGTGCCATTTTACAAAGTAAAAATACACATATAACTTGTACATATGTGTACTTTAAATATTTCAACATATTGAAAAGCCATATAAAATGCAATTTCAACAAAATAGCCCATTGAAAACCAGGCATACTGAGAAGATGACAAAGCATTGTGACAAAAGATGCCCTCACTAAACTTCAATTTGGCATCGTTTCAAAAAACTTTAAAGGGATAGTTCACCCAAAAATGCAAATTCTGTCATCATTTTAAGACTGTATGAATTTTCTTCTTCTGCAGAACACAGAAGGAAGATATTTTGAAGAATGTTGGTAACCGAAAAATGGCGGTATCCCTTCACCTCTATTGTATGAACACAAAACCAATGCAAGCCAACATTCTTCTAAATATCTTCCTTTGCCTTCTGCAGAAGAAAGAAAGTCATACAGGGTAAAAATGACAATAGGATGAGTAAATGACAGAATTCCATTTTTGGATGAACTATTACTTTAAGATAAACTCTAGAAGCTGCAAAGGAAAGCCAACCAAATAACACAAGAGTACAGTTTCAAATAAATGGCATACTGCTAAAGTAACAAGGATGGATCACTTATTTTGGGTTTTTCTTTTCAAACTAATGCCTCGATTTCGTACGAAATCTCTTATGTTTTGTGCAGTGCGCCTTGCCAAAATGGGATCCTCAGCAGTCTTACACTGCTGGCATTCAGTCAGTGTGGCCAGGTTTCCTTTGGTTATGTGTGATTTAAAATGTTTCATCACAGCTGTAACCTCAGCAGTTGACCAGCACACTTTTTGACCTTTTCGTGGGTTGCCAATCTCAGTCTCATTCTCTGTACGTAAGAATGCATACTTTAGTAAGCTTTCATTTTATAAGAGTTCATGTACTTACATTGATGGCTGTGTTCTAATGTAAAACCTCAGGTACCTGGACAAACTTCAGCAGCTGTTTCAATGGGCATCTGCACATCTGCTGTGACAACATTGATACAATGATAAAAAAACAGCTCAACCATCCTTAAACACACATACAGTAGTGCTCAAAATCTTAGGCACGTTATAGAATTTTGACCCCCCCAAAATGTTTTACGCCAGTTATTTATAATTTGCTGTAGTGTGTCAGTAGGAAACATCAGTTTCCAAACATTCCTCTTGCCATCATTTGTGATAGACCAGTGAGATTTTTGTATGCACAGGGAGTCTGACAACAGTGGGTATGCTTCACACAGAGATCTGATCTCACATCATCAAGTCCATCTACTATTACATGAAGAACTGTGGAATTAACACGGGTGAATATAAACATGTTTTTCCCAATATTACTGAACTGAGTCCACAGTCATTGAGACCAATAAACTCTGAAAAGTACCAGGCTTCACATAGGCTTTAAACAAGAAGCTGGTTTGCTTAGGCCTCACATAGGGGTTATACAGAGGTTAGACTAAATAATCAATGGATTATTTTAAAATGTGTAAAATGTGCTCCAAATACTCCAAAGCATCAAAAAGGGCATCTTCATTATTATTGTGTCATCAAAACAATGCAATCATATTCATCCACTCATTTGTGAGTGCAAAAGTGTGAATTCCTATGTATATTTCTCTCTTTGGCTATGTTCAGACTGTCACTGCAAATCCGTTTTTTTGTGCATATCCGATTGAAATACGATCACATTTAGTAAGTGTGGACAGCAAAAAAAATCATATGAAATTCACATATTCACATTCATATGTGGTTTGAAATCCTATTCAAATTGCATTTCTGGAAATCTGTTTCAGTCTAACCGCTCAGGTATAGCTTTAGGCTTACGTTATGTTCTCGCACCACGTGAAATGCCACGTTGAAACGTAAGCACGTCAGACGTCTCTGCAGATACAAGGTTGCTGTGGTGTTGTCTGTCTGACAAGAGACAGGAGCACTATATACCAGCCTCATATGCTTCAGCAGCAGGTTCATTAGACATAGTAATTGAGCACATCGCTGCTCAGACTGATCAGCGTATGACATCATCATACCCAGTTTGACCCATCTGCACAGCGATGCATTAAGTTCAATGCTTCCTTTCAATGCAATGTCATTGCCATAGAAACCAAATCAGATATTGCAAAAAAGAGAGAGCGCCACTAATGAATAGAAATTCATTAATATTTAAGTCAATTTATGATTTTGTTTTTAAAAGCATCCCCACTTTACAGAATTACAGACAAAGTGCAGGTAGATTTATTGTAGAGTCTTGGGAGACATTGCCAAAGTTTCTCTGGATTTAGTCTAATTTTTTTCACTTTCTTTATGTAATAATAGATGGACTTAATGATGATGAGATCAGATCTCTATGTGAAGCATACCCACTGTTGTCAGTCCAGTGAGATTTTTGTATGCACAGGGACGCTATTACAAATGATGGCACAAGGAATGTTTGGAAATGCAAACTGATGTTTCCTACTATACAGCATATTATAAATAACTGGCTTAAATCATTTTGTGGGGGTGACAATACTATGACTATGACTGTGACGGGAGCGTAATATAGTAATACGTATTTGAAAACTAGTATTTGCCACAAATGCAAAATACAGTGCTCTCTATAATGTTTGGTTGGCTTTGTATACTCTTGTGGATGGGCATTGAAGACTGATACAGAAGAGAGGAAATTAGTAAAAGAAGAAAGTCATTTTTTGTTTCATTGTAGTTTTCTTGTTGATTCATAAATTTAAGAGTCACATGGATGTCTTTACTAACTTACTGCGCTTTAATTGTACATTATGTCGCTGGGGGAGTCAGTAAACTCAAAATATATGTCCGAAACATTATGAAGACCACTGTAGTACCATGGGTAATAATATTCTGTTGCACTAATTCTGCAGTATTCATTTCACAATAATTCTGTTGCACTGCAAAATTTTTATGCAAATATTTCTACTGTAAATAATCGAATACATAAAATGATAAGTAACAACATTACTAAACAAATATACATAACAAGAGTTGAGTTAACATACCAGCATGACTGGAGGCAGCAGCAGAAACAACATGACTGGAGGCAGCACCAGAAACAACATGACTGGAGGCAGCAGCAGAAACATCATCCTCTGCATCACTTTCATCAGGACCACTGGCTTCAGAATCATTCACACTGATCTCATCTTTGAAGGGACGGGTGCCGTGGCTCCACCTTATATATATATTTTTATGGTTTTGAGACTAATCAATCATTAATCAGCATTATCTTATGAGAAACAGATGATTAAAATCAATCAATATTTTACTCTTTTATTTCTGATGATGATATTAACAATAAAACTCTAGAGAGTAAATATTACTAAAATAATTCACTGTTTGAGTCCCTGAATGTTTAGGCCTCTCTTCCTGCTAGGTCACCGTGGCTTTTAGAAGAGACCTCTTATCATCACATGTAAAAACATCTTCTGCTAGCACACACTCTAGTCTTGAGGGGTTTTGTGTGTGTGTGATTGTATTGTTTCAGAAGTTAGTTATTGGTGGCAGAAAGACCATATTTAGAAGACCGGATGTAAAGAGATGCGTATATGTTGTGGTTATACTAGGGTTTCTGTGTCAAACTTATAATCAGTGAAGATATGCTATGAACTGGACGTCCAAGCTAAATGTATGTATTGTCTAACCTATAACGAGATTTTATTTATCTAAGTAATGACGTAGGTTAGATTGCTCTGTTAGTATAAATATTACTGCATTTTGATGTAACAGCAGGTCGGTCTGTGGAACTCCTTGAGAGTGCTGAAGCTGACTTCTGCTCGCAAAACTACAAACAATTCTTCTTCAGTTAATCTTCTTTTATTAATTACATTCCTGACTCTGTGTCTTCATTCATCACAACTGGTCTACGGGTCTTTACTGTAAAATCCCCTACATCTTAAAGTAAAAATGACATTTACAACATGAGAAGAATCGACATCTGTATAATTTGAATACAGTTCAATCATACATGACATGTTAGACTACACCCTACTCTGTACTCAATGGATGCATAGGACTTCATATCATTCAGAACTTCAAACCTCCCTATAAATGTATAAGAATAACTGAACCACCTACACTAGCGTGGACATACCTTCAATCTCAATGTCGTCGAGGGATTTGCCCTGAAGATCAGGAAGACAGCCCCTCTCCATAGCTAGTAGCAATTTCGATATCTTAGCCAGCTGAGTAGTGGCTTCTGGCAGTCTGTAATAGTCGCTATGCACACGGATATCATGCCCTAAAAAATCAGCAACCTGATCCAATTCATTGTTTTTCAGGTTGAGAATTTGTGAGAGAGTAGCCACATGTTTGCGCAGGTGTGTTGATCGCAGAAACTCTGGATTTTGAGCTCCACATTCACTTGCATAGACCCTAATAGAGTCCTGGCCTCTGTAATGACTTTGGCAGTGAGGTCTAGCAAACAAGAAACTGTTGGTGTCTTGCACCCCACACTCACTTCTCCTGCTGACCAGCAGTGTCAATGCATCCACCATATCAGGTGAAAGAAGAACGGCCACCTTCCTTCCTCTTTTCCCCCTGATCTCAACTCGACTGAAATGGCTGCAGAGTTTCTGTTCAAACCTGCTAAGGCCCTGGGCAACGTCATCATGAAGAGAAGTACTGTCCCTTTCTAGATAGCTTTTAAGCAGCATTTTTGACACCTCTCCTGCACGCCGGCGATTAAAAACAGTAATTCTTGCCAGAGTTCATTTGGCTAGTACTGCATAGCTCTGAGGTGATGCGGTCTCTTTTAGTTTCTCAAAGGCAGCATGTGCACTCTTCTCAAGGAACTGATGAAGACACTGTACATCTTTGGTAAAAGGCAGTGTTGATGGTTTGTTAAATTTGGCTTCATTCAGTGTGACAAGTGCAGAGTGGGAGATCAACTCAGACCACTTTGAGGAGTAGAGCTTTTTGAAGGTATCTGTTGAGGAAATCAATTCATTGTCTTCAGACATGAGTGCTCTGCAATGAATGATTTCACAGATCTTATTCAATGAATGACCCAGTTTGAGTGCAAGACTTGGGCTATGGTAGCAGTGACTCTCTTCATCATAGCCAGAAACCCTCTGGACTGCTTGAATGAGTCTATAGAAATTAGCAGGTTTCACAGCTTCTTCAAGACTGTAAATAGAGAACTCTTTACGCAACGTCAACAACAGTCTTCCAATTTCACGGAGTTTCTGTCGGATGTACTCAAATTTAGTAGAGTCATGTCCATGTTTGTTAAAGAATGACTGTGCAAGCTGAAGAATACTCCAGTCATTTTTAACAACAACAGAAATGTCATCGTGCTTCATCACACCCAAAAGCTTCCAAACTCCTTGAGAGATCTGCTGACTGAATGTCGACTCTGCCATAGTTGCCAGACCCAAAACCCTGGTCCTCCCTTGCTCTTCACCAGCATCCCTTGGTTTCGAGGGACATCTTCGCAAATGACGCCACAAGTCTCTACGTACAAACATCCCCTTACAGTACATGCAATGCACAAAGTCTTTTGCATCCTTTTCTTTATTTGGTGCCCTTTTCATTTTTAGAGCCCCCTCTCCACTCTGTAAAACATCTGTGTTGTGCTGATAATTGCCTTTGTTTCTGAGTTTTTGTAGCATCACTTTGCGTTCTTTTGAGTGGACTGGGAGTGACAGTGCCTGTCCTACTTCAAATTCTGACATGTGAGTTTTCAGATGGCGTGCTAACTTGGACTGGGGTTTCCCACAGATGTAACAGTAGTTCTTATTGTTTGCTAAACAGGAGATTTGTGATGACTGCACACATTGATCTCCTTCAAGCATGCTGGTTACTTGCTCTTTCTCTTGCACCTTACTCCCGTCTGCCGAATTCATAAGCTTTACACTACAGGCCTCTTCACTGATTGATAAGGGAGATGACATCGCCACATCAGTTACCCTGTGCAAATCTGAACCTAAGTCACTATCTAGCTCAACATCCTCTTCATGACAAAGTAAGTCAAACTCTGCTTCCCTAGTCTTTGAGATTTGCTTTCTTTGCCTTGATATGAATCCAGAGGTGGTACATGTAAACTAGATTGTGAGGGGACAACATTCTGTAATTGTGAGGGATGATTAGCTTGATCCTGTCTTTCTTTTCTTGTTGTCAGTTCTTCTGAACTGTCTGACTGACTTTCTGACTCAGACTGTGGTAAGTATTCCTCATCTGACAGCTCTTCTTCTGAACTTGAATCCTATTGTAAAGGTATTTATGATTAATTTTAAAGCAATTTACTGGGCAAGCATAAAATGAAATGATTTCTTACCATTGACGACTGTTTTCCATAAAGTTTGAAGTAGCAGGACTTGTGCCAAAAGCTGGAGCACACTATGAAAGAAATCATCATGTATAAGGAAGTGGTCAACTGTTAAATAACAAATATGCAAACGTGTGTCAAGCTGCAATAAAGACATCATACTAACATTTACATTTCAGTCCAATCCACTTAAATGCCACAAAAGGTCCCACACATGCGGCACACTTGTCCATGCTTGATATTGTTGAAGAGATCACATCATGTCTGCATAACTGCAAAGAAAAAAAAGTAAATTTCAAAGCATGATAGAGAAGAATATTTTAGTACATACATGTAGAACTATATTATAACATCACATCATCCAAACCATTAACAATCATTAAAGAAAATCATGTTAGTCTTTATTTAGAAATAATAGTTTAAAATGACTCAAAAAACCTTAAAACATAACTTTTTTTTTTTAAAAGTCATACATGAAATTAATTATATTAAATGTTTAGATGCTGGCAAAGGACATTTTGAATGCAGAATGCACAGAAATGGAACAGACACATCTTAAGTACTTGTCAAAAGCAACACATGTATTTCACTAATGCTGCCTTACTTACAAACTACACTTGATGACTAGTTGCTTATATAACATTGCAGTGTATTGTTTCTGAAGTGACAGCATTTAAAGGAATAGTTTAACCCAAAATTTAAATTATGTCATCACTCAACCTCTTGTCATTTCAAACCTGTATGGGTTTACTTCTGCAAAACACAAAGGAAGATATTTTGAAGAATGTTGATAACCAAACAACAGTGTATGGGTACATTCAATTGCATTGGTTTTGTGTTCATACAATAGAAGTGAATGGGTGCCATTGTTGTTTAGTTACCAACATTCTTCAAAATATCTGCTTTTGTGTTGTGTTCTGCAGAAGAACAAATGTCATACAGGTTTAAAACAACAAGAATATATATTTTTTTTTTGGGGTGAACTATTTCCTTAATGAGAGTAATATTCTCACAGTACCAAAGGCCATTCTGGCATCCAGTTTTAATACTAACTGTCTTAATGTTTTAATGTCTAACTGTGCGTTCAGACCGCCGATGGCGAGAGCGTCAGAAATCGCTCTGGCCGCCCTGCCAACAACGCTGGTCAAAAGATTCATAAATTCACTTCCGGCCACTTTGACGCTCTCGCCGTCGCACAGTAACAGACGCACCAAAACATTTTCTTCACCTGCTTGAGTCCTTCGGTAGGTGCACAAAAGCTCTGGTCCTCATTTAACAACTTCTCTTTGACTGGGGACAACTGAGAATACTAGGAATAGAAAACAAAGAGAAAATGGACTGATATGTCAACAGATACAGATACTACAGGTTCTCCTTTACTTAAATCATGCAATACTCTTTAAAACAATATTACCTTCTCACCACCCTTCTTCTCAACACAATCCTGCTTCTCCAATGCCAACTGGCTCTTCTCAAGGGTATCCTGAAATTAAGGACAGAGAAAACTGTTCTACTACAGACAAAGGCTTTGCAAAATAAATAAATAAAGCAGCACCTCTGAAATACCTTTTCCAGTTCTTTAGCAGGAATACAGACACTTAAATCCATTGACACAGATTCATTCATTTCATCTCTAACTTCTGACTGCGATAAAGTGTTCAATTCATCCATAGTGTATTGAGCTTCACCTGAAGTCTACAAGACAAACATTTAGACATTTGCAACACATGAATGATAAAACACTGGACTACATGCCTATATCAACCGCTCAGGTGTCACAAATTTGACTTTATTTTCCTCATGCACATCTCTCATTTACCTTGTCAAGTACCACTGTAAGAGCATCACAGTCAGCACTGTCTAATGACACCTGCCCCATCTGACAAAAGAAAACTTAATATAACTTTTCATATAAACTGTATTGAAAATCAATTCAAAGTTTTTAGGGCCGGGGTGCCCAAACTCAGTCCTGCTGAGTTTAGCTCCAACTTGCCTCAACACCACAGAATGCAAATTTCTACTATGCCTAGTGAGACCTTGATCAGATGTTTAGGTTTGATTAAAGTTAAAACTAAACTCTGCAGGACACCGGCCTTCCAGGACCGAGTTTGAGCACCACTGTTCTATGGGATCAAGTTATATTTTCACAAATGTGCAATCTTGGATCTCTGGATACCTTTTTAGTTGCAGTGTCTTGTGGTTTCAATTGCTTCTTTACAGTTGTCATCTACAAATTATTAACAAGAAGTGAAGTTATAAAATATTTGACCAACTTGAAGAAAGCAAGAACAATAATATGTTATAGGTGTAATGTTTTCTTGGGACGCTCTCTGAAAACAGTATAGCTCATATGTTTGTGATTTGTGATATCACTCTGGTACGTGCTTACCCAGTTGGTCTCATATTACAGTATGCAGACTTGAAAATTTAATCTATCAAAATGTAATGTTTTTTAAATCTTTAATATCTCCATTTAGCTCAGAGTTTGTCTTGTAGTTGTTTCTCTATGGTAATGTCTGTTAAACAAACTCTGTACACATGTGAGTGAGTACATGAGCAAAGTATTGGACCTGGTTTCAGTATACTGTATTTGCATCCCTTCATGTAATGTTGATACTGAAAATGCCTTCTACTACAACTTCATTTGAACTCTGAATTTTTTGTATTTGTATTTGATATTACTGGCCCAAAACTATATCTCCCACCTCTATGTCCCAGCAATAACTAGTGTCCTCATAAACAAGCCTTTTGTAAAGCTAACAATACTCTGGCAGTCAAGAAGACAGGCATCAAGAGCATGATCTAATAATGTCCTTATAAAACAGTGTTCTCTTAAAACAGCATTCAGTCATACACATGTTTATAAACACTAGTACACAACACTGTCCCGATAATAACTAGTGTCCTTATATACAAGGCTTTTATAATAACAACAACACACTGAGTATACATATATGAAAAGATGCATATATGATTATATACATAGATTTTCATATATGAAAAGAGCCTTTTAAGGCAAAAAAATATAACAACCGGACAGGCACATGCATTCTTTAAAAAAACATAAGAATAATGCACATGGCCAAATAAATAATTTTTTCTTGTAGACACTTTGATTTATCACAGAAGCCTTTAAAATTATGCAATAATTATTATCATAAAGATTTAAATACCTTGCATCGCCATGGCCACTCTGAATCACCATAATTGTATGTGATCTCTTCACCAGGACAAATGCTTCTTATGGCAAACAAACAGAGATGAGGTTTCCCATTCACATGGATGGTCTTCATCCTGCAGTTCGGGTTAATATGGTCATCGTTCACAAATCTCCCAAGGGAACCATCATCTTGAGCTGCATCAACACTAAACAAACCACAGTTCAACTCTTAATAACAGATCATGGATTCTTGCTTATTCCAAACAGACATTAAAAAACTAAAAATATCAATACTATCAAACATTATTCCTTATGGGGCAGTTTCCTGGACAGGGAAGCGAGGACTACGCCTTAGTTAAATTAGAAAATTTCATTTTTACTAAGATACCTTACAAAAAGCATTACTTGTGTGTGCATTTTGTGACAAAATTGATGGCAATTGATGTACTGTAAGATATGTCAGTGCAAGCTGTTTTCGGTTTAAACAGCTCTAACATTTATTTTAGTCTTGGACATGACTAAACCTTGTACAGGAAACCACCCCTATGTGTTTATTAGACATTAAAAGGTAAACACCTGTCTTTGATCATACAAACCTGATCATTAGCACAAAAGAACACTGAATTAACTAAAGCCACATTTTACTGTATTATAGCATATATAAAGATGCAATATTTGTACTACATACCAAAAGAATTTGCCATTGAAGCGAAATTCAAACATGAATACTTTGAGGGCATTATGATATATTCTTTGCCTCTGCTCACATTCTTCTTTGCTTATGAGATATCCTCTGTATTCCAACAGTAAATCTCCCTTCTCAAACTCAGTACAACTGAATACACCTCTCCCTAAACAAGACAAGGACAAATTATAGTAATGTAAGTAATGTACCCGATACGGCTTCATTAAACAATTTCACCCAAAACATTTCACTCACCTTTAAAGTCATTAATAAATCTGATCTCAAGTCCATTTTTATCTTTATTGTTCAGGGAGAACTGTATAGCCTCCTCCATTGGATTGGCTTTTCTTCTTCTCCTCATCATGTTGTCATCTGACTCCACAAAAGAAAACTCTGTCATAATGTTAAACATATAATTTAGAATAGGCTATAGGCTACCTATCACATCATCATATCATATTAATTATTTGTTTTCATTAGAAATAAAACTTCAAATTTTATTTGTCATTACATTCAGGAACAATAAGAGCACATATTCATCTATTCATCTCTTTGCATTTATTCATCTCTTAAAACCAAGCAGAACAGTAATAATATATTTACAGCACTTATGTTCAGAACGCTGCACTAGGACCCCCTCCCCCACAGACTGTAGTCATAGCAACGCGTTATCATGAAGACACAGCTTTTTCGGGCGATTTTATTAAATTATGTTAAAAAATAAAACCTTTTAAAACCTCAGATTGATAACTTATATTGATCCGCTAGCATGTTAGCATCGCGATAACCGCTATAGGACTGTTAAGAGAGCCCGTTTAAATGGCACAAACAAGCAAAAAACGAGAATGATTAAACAACATTATCTCACCTCTCAAAAACAGACGTCTTCTTATCCAGGTGCTGAGTTTCCAAACAGGAAATTAAAATGACACGTTAGAGATAATGCGATATGACATTAGTTTACTAAAAAATAAAGATTTATATACCTGAATAGAAATACACAATAAATGCATATGTTTAAATAAGCATCTCTGATACTTAATTAGGAGCTAACGTTATGTGCTTTACATTACTTGCAAGTTAGCTTGCGTGCTAACAATCGGTAAAACGTTTCTTTTTAAATCTTTTAACAACTTAAAAAACATATTAAAACTTAAGTTATGTTACTTGTATACTTTATTTTATAATGTTTAAGAAATAAGTTTAACTTAATTGCAAGGTAGCAAAGCAATCATATGGTTGACCGAGATGTGTAGTTAAAGATAATAATTAAATATTTTTTTAGCTATGGATGGAGTTAAACCACTTTTTAAGTACTAAAAACTAAGTGTTTAACTATATTTTAATCACATCACTTACTTTAGCCGTATGATGATCAATTAAATATCCGTCCTGCTGCTTTGCGCTGTTGATGAAGCCCCGCCCACCGACGCCATCTTGTTCGCGCGAGTTTACATCGCTGATGGCCAATCACCGACGAGAAATCTTGTAACCAGCCAATCACAGGCCTCAAAACTTACACTTGTGTGTTCTATGCTAATTTTAAATGACGTAGATGCAGTTCTATGACCAGACTACAGGGGCGCATCATCAGGGTGAGAGGACACACAGTGTATGGTATAAATTCAGGGTTTTGTGGTCTATAAGGACATGGCGCAAAAAAGCAGGAGAGTGTTTCTGGGACTTAGATAATGCCGTCTATAATGCTGGAATTATAAGGACATGGTCCCTGTCCTCATAAACCAAAAAGGTCCCCGTAGTGCTGGTGCGTATTCAGGTCAAAAGTCCTCGTATACCACAAAAACAACACACACACACACACACACACACACACACACACACACAGAGACAACAAACAGCTGTTACACCTAACAAACAACATATACCGCCCCAGCAGCCCTAAACTTGACGCTAATACTTTAGCCGCTCAAAAAACGGGGGCTTAATAATTTTTTTGGTCTTTATCTTTTCAATGTGTCCGCGGCTCCTACCGGCGATTTACACATTATCCGCAGCTCAAATCCGGCGCTTTTTTTGTATTTTGTATTTTCGTAACTATGCGGCACATATCCGGCGCTGTTTTTTTATTTTTCTATTTTCTTTACTACTTCAGCAGCTCAACCTTTGGCGCTTATACATCAGCAGCTCAAACCATGGCGCTTATTTTTGTCTTTTTTCTTTTTTATCTCAGCAGCTCAACCTAGGCGCTTTTTTTTTTTGTCTTTTTTCTTTTCTATCCCCTGAATTTACTTCCCTCTTCAAGACCAGCTCAACAGAAAAGAAAAAACTCAGTTGCATGCATGCATTCAGTACTGTTGGAATCAAAACCCTTTTGCCTTTTAGTTCGATAATTTAGAAGTACTGAAGTGTCTCACCACAAGCAGCATCTGGCAAACAACACAACCTAATTATATAAGCAAAAACTGCTTACCTTTGGCCAAATTGTTGTTTTGCTCGTTCCAGAAACTGCTTGCTATGGTCCACCTCGTTGTCTTTCATGTATCCCACTTCTGACACCAAAATGTTGTGGTTTCTTTTTTCCTTCTTCATTAACCTCTCGAGTCGGGTTTTGATTCCATCAGATAGACTTTTATTGACTAAACCTATAAAGGGCCGGGCCCTCCCACAGAGAACTGCAGAGGACAGGGACCTGCATAGGAGAGAACCGTCTTGGCCTACTAAGGGGAAACCTTTTATAGATAGACTGTTTGGGGGTGGGCACACATGTTCGAAGGAATGTTTGGGGGTGGGCACACAGGTCTGATAGTAGTTTTAGAGGTGGGGGTTAAGGAACAAAGACCTGTAGCCACATGTATAGAGAATTATAATAGTGGCTTAAATTGTGTGCAATTCCTCTAGATTTAGGTTAATAAAATCTTCTACAGTACCGGGTGGGGGTGGAACTAGTCTTGGTCTGAGAACGCTACAATATAGTAAATAGTAAAGTAAACTTTAGAAATGATAAATGTATACCTATAAACAGGGCTTAATACTGTGGCTAGTGGTTTTCTAAAAAAAAAGAAATTCTTACGAGGCCCGCTCTGACTGAGTTTCGAACCAACCTACCAACATCGATCCGGTATGATAGACGAGCACTCTAATGATGAGGCTAAGCGTATTTTAGTGTAAAACAACTGCGCATGGTAAAGTTTGTAAATGAGTGTACCATTTAAAATAAAAACCATTTTACACTTTAAAGATAAATATTATATTAAAGCAGGTAATGCCCGCATTGGCTTTAAACGTGCTGCTGCGTGTTCAAAATGTTTACTGTTTTGTTTCACTTGGTGATATATGTTAAATAAAGATGTTTAATGAAAATGGAATATTGAATATTGCACGCCTTCAGATCATTCCACACCATCTCAATTGGATTCTTATCCAGAGATTCGGCAGGAGTCTTAACACAGTTAATAATGCTCTTCAGCAATGACTTTTTTAAATATACACTATTCCCAAATAAGGTTTTATGTGACGTGTATCGTGTCTAAAATTAAACTGCATTTTTCCATTCATTGTAAAAAGTTTGACATTAAAAACGGCAGATCAAGCACAAGTCGTGTGCTGTGATGGACTGTAGGCTACAGCCTAATATTTTTGTTATTACAGTTTTCTGTAACTTGGTGAAGTGATATGGAACGTGGTCAAAAGTATTCTACTGTATGTGTTTAAAGAAATATAATTACTCGATCCTCTGACGCAAGCAGCCGCTTCTCATTTTCACTACAGCTGCAGAAACAGTGATTGTGACACGACTGCCACCCAACGGTCTCGTCGCGCCAATGCCGCTTGGCTAAATCAAGTACCGTGGCACACTGCGGGATGGTGCAATATCCTGTTCTCTTTCTTGTGCATTTTTAATGGCCAGATCTGTATATACTGTGTTTAATCATTCCTAAAAAGTTTTAAATTATTTTTGCAGCCTAAAATTACTGATTGTACACTGTAAAATTTTTTATTTTACTTAAAAGAATAAGTTACCTGGCTGCCTTAAAATGTTAACTAATATTTTTAAGGCGAATTAACTCAAAATTTTAAGGCAGCCAAGTTACTTTTTTTTAATTGAACCAACATGTTGCAGCTAAACATGAAGGGCCACGGTACAAAAAAAGCTTTTCAGAAAACAGCACTGTACACCACTGTGCTAGGTATGGAATTCATAATGGTGTAAACAAACCATACAGAATTATTAAGATATCATAACTGATTTGAATGATTTGAAAAGTCTAAGTGGTAGAAGGAATGGATGAATAGAATCACACTTGTTGGCTTCATGGTAAAAGATAATAACCATAGAAATTAATTCATTGATTAATTGGAACAATTTATAAGTTAGCCACAATGCAGAAAAAGTGCACAGCAGTTTCAGGAATGCAAACGTGTCACCTATTGGCAAAATTGCCGTTTTGGAGCCAAAATAGCTCATTATTTTGTTTCACCTAGATACGTTTTTTATTGCTATAGGGAAAAACTAATTATTTATGTATATAATGTGCTTTGATAAAAACCTTCTTAACGCTACGTTGTTCTTAAGTTATACCTTAAGCTGCACATTATCGTTAATATGTGTTTCCCGAAATGTTCTTAGTTAAGTATACCTTCCGTAAGTCATTCATTCGGAAGGTTGGTCTGGAGCGCTCTTAGCTATACCTTATCACTGTTGAGAGTTTACTCCGCTCACGGCCACTGTGAAAAAAGCCTTCTTTATATTGAAATCCATTTTAAAAAATCTTAAGTTTTTATGCTAAATATAATTGACAGAACATTGATAATTGCTAGCTTTTTAATTATATTAAAAAGTGTATCAGCTGGCAAATCAAAGGAGTGCATTTAGAGAGAAAGATTGTTGTAGAAAGTTTAGTCAAACTGCAGTGATACAGGGAATATTTGAGCTAAATCAAAGACGGCGCCATCCAGGGAGCTGCGCTTTTATTGTCTAAATGGAGACAATTATAACGGCTCCTGCCTCTACGCCGGCCACGCCTACATCCATGCCTCGCATCACCCGTTCACTGTCACCCGAATTCTGATGGACTACACTACCCAACATGCACCGCACTCACACCCGCCATCTTGATTGGACATTTACCTGTTGTTGATTTACAAGTAATTAGATAATGATAAATTAATAATTTACTAAACAAGACAATACACTCACAAATGATTATTAAGCAATATGCTAATGATTTATAAATCTGACGTTAGTTGTCTTAAAAATAGCATATCATGAAATAATCAAACAGATCCTTAGTAAATGGTAAATAAGTTACTAGCTAATATATTATTCATCACTTAAAAATCATTTAAGTATCTACTATTAAACAATTGCTAATCATGTTAAAAAATGATAATCGAACCATTAGAAAATGATCAGTATATACTTTGTTTTATTTAAGTTGTAAGCCTGTCTGTTAAGTCGTTTAAAAAGCACAAAAAACGATACTAAAATTATTTGTTGGCAAGTGAATACACTTTTGTAAATGACTTACAGTCAGAGGATTCCAGTGTTTTCTTAAATCCATTCTCTACTTGACTTGTGTTCTGAGTGATCTAGTGATAATGTGAATCGTCCTTACCTTCCACTGAAAAACACATCAGGTGCACAGCATTAAAATACTCCAAATGTGTCAGAGAACACATTCATCTATACCCACACCAGCCAGCACAGTGTAAACTACTCATCTCTTGTAAATGTGTTGCTCATCCTTCATAGATCTTTCTTACCTGTTACAAATTATCTGTACGTGTATACAAGACATTTATAACACTTTCTGCATCCCCTAATCTAAAGTGTAAACTACTCATCTCTTGTAAATGTGTTTCTCATCATTCGTAGATCTTTCTTAGCTGTTACAAGTGATCTGTACGTGTATACAATACATTTATAACACTTTCTGCATCTCTTAGACTAAAGTGTAAACTACTCATCACTTGTAAATGTGTTGCTAATCATTCGTAGATCTTTCTTACCTGTTACAAGTGATCATAGCCACGGGAACGTATTTTAAACAAGGGGGGGCTGTGATTTTTTTTGTGTGTGTAACTTACGGCACGTAACCGAACTCAACAACTAATGACGTATTTTAAACACCCACCAGTGATGTGTTTTCATCTGTTTTTGTGAGGTCCAAGAAATAATCAGTGAAAGAAGTCCTTACTTTTGCATATTATGACACAAGCCACTCTCACGAGCAATACGTTAAAGTAACAGGGTTGCCAGATCTTCACAGAAAAAAATCAGCAAATAAAACAAGCCGAAAATAAACCATAAAGTCCGAATAGTTTATATTTTATTAGACCAAAAATCTCTTAGGCTTCATGATCTAATACAGGGGTCTCCAACCTTTTTTACACCACGGACTGGTTTCGGTTTGAAATGTTTTCCACGGACCGGCTGGGGGGGGTTGGGATAGAGTAACGTTACGACAGCCAGTGCAAGACTCGCGTAGTGTTTTACTGGATGTTTGCGCTACGCTACTGGATGTTAGTGCTGGATTCCATCTGTTATCCATAAGACTTAAACATACATTTCAGTAATTTGCGATGTCACTGAGTTGATCCTTTTCATACAGTCCCATTCCTGGATGGATTGTGTTTCGGAAGTATGCTCTAACTCTGATGATTGCAGAGCATGTGAGCAAAGCACTCAATATTTCGCTCAGTCGCTCACAGATCAAGCAAACACTCCGCTTATGTTACGTTCACTGGTGAACCAAATCCCGCTCAGATCCCGCTCTGACATAAAATGTGTTCGCCTTGTTCAGTTTATAATAAACTTCTTGAATAAATGTCTCAGTTTAAGTAGTAGGCTGATGAATAGCAGTTATGTTTCAGTCAGACATTCTGTGACATTGCAGTCTATATTTTAGTCGGCCTACCTAAATGTAGCCTATAATAACTGATAAAGTAGCCTATAGGCTAGTTGATTTTCGTTACTTTATTTCCGTGAACATATGGCTGCCATAGTAGGCTACATTTAAAACGCACAAAAAAATGAAACTAACATTGAAAACAATTAGCCGACTGGCGTTAAAGAAACACTTTTTAAAGAAAAAAATAGACCAAAACGCGATATATTAAAACGTCAATCATTGACGTTGACGTACAGCATTTTAGAATGTACTTTTAGAAACTTAAACTTGGACAAAGTAACTGCGTTTCAATTCAAAGGATGCGTCCTCCGGAAATTGCATTTGTCAGCCGCGTATGACATTAAGGTTTATTCAGGTTTTATTTCAGAATAGCAACTGTTACATTGTTATGTATGATGACACTGCAATGATTACGTCTCACGAGAATTAATTAAATAATAATTTTGGAACGTTTTTTTTTAAGATTAGCCTGTAAGTAAACGGTGTTTCTCCGCACTGCGAGCCTATGCAAACGGACGAGGCATGTATAGTTAACGCGCATGCCGTTGCTGTTGTTGTTCTATTATTCAGGCTCATGCGGTGTACATGTACGGGACAGTAATCCAGCAGCGAAAGCAAATCACCAAAAGGGCTGAGCGAGCGACACTGAGCGAGCGGAATTTTCAGAAATTCCTCTGCGATAAATATTAATGCTTCGCTCCCCATTACGCTCACATGCTCTGGCTGGGAGAGAGTCCTGGTACAAAAGTGGAAGCAATGACCCTACTGTATGTAAATATGGATGGTGACTCTTAAAGGTCAAAAACAATGATAAATATTAGTGCTATTACGCAGCTACTAAACACATTTTTTTCCAGAACGTTCTTGCGGCCCAGTGGCAACTTGTCCACGGCCCGGTACTGGGTCCCGACCCGGTGGTTGGGGACCTCTAATCTAATAGACCAAACAGCAAGCGCTAACACGCTTAAAATAAATGAACAAGGCAACACTGCAAAAGAATGCTCTGTGAAGCAGCCTTCTGAGGATATTAAACAAAACACAGCGCATCTATCAGCGGTAGTTTAGTTTAAATTGACGGACAAAGCGAGTCTTTAGCCGAAAAATAGCAAATACCAAACAGGTAATTGATGCTGAAAACATCTCTGTGGATGAGAGGATGGTAGCGTCAAAGGCAAGAATTGGCATAAAACAGTTTATGAAGGACAAACCAACAAGGTGGGGCTACAAAATCTTTTTCCTGGCAGATTCAGCCCACGCTTACACCTGGGATTTCTTCATTTACAAAGGCAAGAAACTTGAATGTCAGAGCCAAGCAGGCAGAGGCCTGAGTTACAACTCCGTCACGGAGCTAGCTGATAATCAGATCTTGGGGTAGGGCTACAATCTATATGTAGACAACTTCTACACAAGCCCGACCCTTTTCCGAGACCTGTTGGAGAGAAAAATCTGGGCCTGTGGAACCATTCGAAGTAACAGAGTGGGCTTCCCACAGACCACCATAAACAGACTGCCGAAGAAAGCCCCCCGTGGGAGCATAAGATGGATACGGGACAATCAGCTTCTCTTCGTGGAGTGGAAGGACACAAGGGAAGTACTTATGTGCTCCAGTTTCCATACAGCCAATAGTGATCAGACTGTTCGGCGGAGGGTAAAAGAGGATGCGCAATGGGCAGAGAGGGTCATCCCCATTCCAGCAGCTGTGGCAGACTACAACAAGTGAGTAAAATCTATTTATTGATATTTAGCTAAAACTGCAAATTTGTTCATATTTTATGTATTGAGTTTTGTTTATGTTTGCTTTCCACATAGGTACATGGGAGGAGTCGATACATCAGATGCCCTTATAGGGTATTATTCTGTCCTTCGGAAAACAAGGAAATGGTATCGGTCTTTTTTTACCATTTTGTGGACATTGCCATTGTCAATGGATTCATCATCCATCAGCAGCTGGCTGCACTACAAACAAAGAAACCTTTTACACAAAAGGAATTCCGGGAGGCTCTAGTTTTGGAGCTGGCTGACTGGAGGGATCCTTGTGCTCGCACTGCTGCACGTGCCCCCACTGCTGCCCCTGCCGCACCCCCTGGTTCCCATGATTTACCAGGACATGCATGCCACACGCCTAAGTTCCTAGGAAATACCGGGAGGGAACAAAGGAAAAGATGCAGAAAGTGCCAAAAAAAAAAACGATCACCTGCTCTGCCATGATGCTTTCTGCTTTCTTCCTGGAAGAGATTGCTTCCATGACTGGCATGAAGAACATGCAATGTTGTAATGAAGTCAAAGTTTATGAAGCTAGGAAGTTCCTTTAGCAATTTTGTAAATAGTTGTGTAAAAATGTGTAAATAGTTGGAAATACTTGTTTGAAAAAATTGTTGTTTTAACTTTATTGGTTATTATAGTTAGTTTTATTAGAATTAGTTTATTGTTTTATTATTATATGTTCATGTAAAAATGTGTATAATAACATGTATATGTTCAATCCTATGATTAAAAAAAAGATCTCAACATGTTGTGAAATCAAATGGTATCCATGTGTCTCTGATTCACCATTTAGGCATGAACTCCACCTAGTGGCAATAGTCGGTATATAACTTTAAAATGTCATAGTGACTTTATTTTTGGGGACTTTAACATGTTAAGACTCATGGCTTTGATATTTTAGCATTTTTAGGGGAAACTAAAAAAAATTATATATTTTTTTATTAAAAATTAAAGTTTTTAATACAAATATTTTTAATAAAGTTAACTTAAACAGCTATAATTATTTTTAGTACATGGTGTTCAAATGCAGTAAATGTAATAAAAAAGATCCAAGTGTCTTCTTTAAAACAAGACCAAGATTAGCTTTCTAGACCAAAGCGTTCCAGAGTTAGACTAATTTTAATGTTAAAATCACCTTTAAGCCCCACACTCAAAAAAGTGGGAGTGACAGCTAAGGGGTTAAAGAAAAACGATGTAGGAGCATCAATACTATTAAACTTTAAAAATCTTGCACGGATGAGCATCTCCTGGGCTCTTTCCTTTTACCGTTTTCTTAAGGCGGTACCGTTTAGGTTTGTCAAGCTCATCAAAGGAAGCATTTCTCATTGCAGTTGTACAAGACACCAAAAACAAATTTAAATCTGGAAAATACGACTCAATCTTTGGTTTACGAGAACCTTTGTTGCATCCAGAAAGCAAGTAATCTGCTGAACAGGGTAAAGTTTGGTCTTACCTTCAGAGGCTGGCTTTAAATCCGTCTTACAAAAACGGTATAAACAGATTTAATGACTCATTCTGAGATTTAAGAACCATAAAAGCTTGTCGCCTGAACGACATTACATGTTTTATATCAAGGTTTTTACATCCCAGCGGAATCATTTTTATAGGACTTACTATTTTGCCATACCTCTGAAGTATTTGCTCTAGCATTTCGTTTTTAACGAATGGAGGTACATTTGATAAAACTACTTTCTTTGACGGGCTAGACAAAGGCAAAATGGGCACAAAGGTGTCATTGATTACCAAACCAGTAACAATCAGTTCATCCACGAGTCGATTTTCACTAAGAAAAAAAAACAATGGCTTTGTTCATGCGGGATGCGGATGTAATATTAGCGCCACCAACAATCGCACTCACAGCAATGAGACAATCTTCCACTGACACCACTGTATGCCTCAGGCATACATTTACACCCGTGTCCGAGTGTTAACCGCGAGAAATCCCCGGCATCTGGCCCCATTGTTCCCCCCCCAACTGACCAATGTCAGTGAAAAGGATCCTTAACCTAAAATATTATCTCAGCTATAACTAACAGATAAATACACAGAGGAAAAAAGGAAAAACTGGCTCCAACAGAGAGGAACTCTCACTCACACCGACCTGCTCAGTCCACTCACTCCCAGCATGCACTCGAGAGAGAGAGAGAGAGAGAGAGAGAGAGAGAGAGAGAGAGAGAGAGAGAGAGAGAGAATTTGAATTTTAATAACTCTTTATTACAAGTTGCCAATGCCATGAATCACAATATCACAATAACAGAGAAACAGAAAAAATAATAATAATAATAACACTCAATAACAATAAACGAAACTTAAAAGAAATGGGTGAAGACTAATTCACCTTCAACCACAGCACACAGAGCACCTCTGTTACACCATTTAAGCTCAAACAACGGAAGATCATCTGTAAATTTATAAAAATTAAAATCAATCAAGATTCTGGATTTCAAAAAAGCTGAAAACAACACAATAACATCTTGTCCAGGCTTTTGAGTATATTTTGTTTTTCCTACTAACATAGACAGCTAATTTTGCTTGACCAACGATGAAGTTAAGCAATTGACAATCAAAACGCCTACTCCGTGCGTATTTGACACCCAAATAAAAACTTCAAGAGAGAACAATTCATTAAAACACCTAAAAAGACTTGTTAAAGTCATAAATAGACGTTTCAACCTAAAGCATTGTAAAAAGGCATGAAAGACAGTTTCTCTCATAAAACAAAAGGGACAATCAGCACTGACATCAGGGTTTAAAACAGAAATAAACGCACTCCTGAAAAGTAATCAATTATTAGCTGCCTCTCCTCAGCTGTGAGAGTGGACTGCCATCTCACCAGCAGCTGAGCGATTATACGGGGAGACGTGATCTTCAAACGAGAGGAAACCTGCTCAGAGTTTGAAAAGTTAGGTCCAGTTACATCCAGCAACACACCCAAGGTAGTGGTCTTAGCACTACAAAGTATTTTATTAAATCCAGGAATAGTGTAGTCCAAAACCGAAATGTCCAGACGAGCTCCATGTATAATAGGTTCTTTTAAAAGCCAGCGAAGAGAGTCTATACCCTGCACCTTTGGAAGCTAAAAAGACTCAAAACTTTGAAAATGTTACGATAAAAAACTGGCATCCCAGATGTATCCAACTTGCGGGAGTCAAAAAGGAAGAGAGATCTGTCCAGCTGCAGTCCTCCCAGATTCCGTAAAATAACACACGCAACAGTTCTCCAGTTAGAGTCAGACGAACCCTTAAGTAACCTCTGGACGAACTGCAGGCGAAAAGCTGCCGTTCTGCCTTGCAAGTTTATCAGACCATGTCCACCTTCTTCTTTTGGTAAAAACAAAAAACTTTGAGTAATCCAGTGTAACTTGTCCCAGAAAAAATCCACTAAAAAGGCCTGGATTTCTGTTAGCAGTTTTACTGGTGGATCTATGCAAGCCAGTTTGTGCCAAAGGGAAGAAGCAACCAAATTGTTGATAATTAAAATACGCCCCTTATAGGACATGTTTGGAGTCAGCCATTTCCATTTGGCCAACCGACCCTTCACTTTATCAATAATACCATCCCAGTTTTTCCGTACAGTGTCGTCATCTCCTAAATAGACTCCCAGGTATTTAAAACCTCCTTTTATCCAGAGTCCATCCGGAAGCTTTAGTTTCTTACCCGCCCATTTACCACACATCAATGCTTCACTTTTGTTCCAGTTAACTTTGGCAGATGATAACACATTAAAATTTAATGTTCTTCTGATTACTGACAAAAATCACAACATCGTCAGCATAGGCAGATAAATGAACATTACTGTTGGCATCAGGAATACATAAGCCACATAATTTTTGTCTTATCTGTTGCAATAGAGGCTCTATGGCTAGGGAATACAACATGCCTGATAGGGAACACCCCTGTCTTATCCCCCGTTCAACTATAAAAGGGGCGCATAAGCCACCGTTCACTTTCAGCACACTCTCAACCAGAACCATGATCTGTTTACAAATTTTGGACAAAAACCAAAGGCTGCCAGACATTTCCAAAGATAGTTATGTTCAACTCGATCGAACGCTTTCTCCTGATCTAATGAGATCAATGCACAGTCTAAATTAAACAATCTAGAGATATCTAATACATCTCGTACTAAAGAGATATTATCAACAATAGACCTACCGGGTACACAGTAGCTTTGGTCCGGGTGGACTACCTGTTTCATTACTTTTACCAACCTGCCTGCTAACACCTTAGAGAGCAGCTTGTAGTCTGTACAGAGAAGGGACACCGGGCGCCAATTTTTAATGTCTGTCAGGTCTCCTTTTTTAGGGAGAAGACTTAAAACAGCTCTACGGCAGCTCAATGGCAGCTGCCCTTCGGCTTGACTTTCATTGAGCACCGAGAGTAGGTCTCCTCCTAACTCAGTCCAGAATAACTTGTAAGAAATCTACTGAGAGACCATCAATTCCAGGAGCCTTTCCTGACTCCATACCTTTAATTGCCTCATTTAACTCCTCCATTCTCAAAGGTCTGCAGAGTTCTTCATTGGCTTCATTGGAAACCTGAGGCAAGTTTTGGAAAAAAACATTGTCGGTGTCTAATTCTGCAACGTTCTCGCTGTTGTACAGGTCTCTATAGAAACATGCGTCCCTCCTTCGAATGTCAACAGGATCTGACAATAAATCACCAGTTTCTGAACGCAAAGCATGAATAAATTTTTTTTAAAACTTTTTTTCCAGATTAAAGAAATATTTTGTTGTGCATCCATTTGATCTGCGTTCATAAAACGTGACCGGACCAAAGCTCCCTGCACTTTGACCCCCATAAGGTCACTTAACTGCTTTTTCTTAATTAAAAGAGCTTCCAAGCAGTTGACCTCACCAGCCGAATCTGCTAACTCCTGGAGTTTTACCATGGATGTCTCTAGTGTTTGCATGTATCTCAAAGTCTGTCCAGTAACGTTCCTAGTGTGCTGCTGACAGAATTGTCTAATTTGCACCTTGCCAAAGTCCCACCACTGTCTCAAGGAACAAAAAGAAACTTTTGTAGCCTTAAAAGAATGCCAGAAATACTTAAAATTATCCAAAAACTTTTTATCATACAATAAAGATGTGTTAAAATGCCAGTAAGCACTCTTTGGTTTTACATAATTTAAAATAAATGAGCAACACACCATACTATGATCAGAAAAACTAACCGGGGTGGTAAAACACCTACTAAAAATGCCAAAATGATGTTTAAAAACATAAAATCTGTCCAACCTGGCCAAGGATATGCGAATGTCACGACTATGAGCCCAAGTGTACTGTCTCTGACTGCCATTAAGCTGTCTCCATATGTCACACAACTCATGAGTTTTAATAACTTGAATAATTTTCTTGCGGGACAGTTCATGAGGTTCAATGTGATTTCTGTCAAAAACATGCTCTGTACAGTTAAAATCCCCACCCAAAAATAAAACTCATCGCTGCAGCATTTTTGTAACATTGAACTAAGTGTTTCTAGAAATAACATTCTTTGAACAACTGAAGTAGGAACATACACACAAACAAAAACATAATTTTCAAATATTGCTTTAACCTTTAAAAGCCTCCCTTTTATTACTTCTTCAACATCGTAAGAAATTGGACTAAAATTCTTAGAAAATAAAACAGCAACACCTCCACTAAGGGAAGTGTTATGACTTAAAACAGAAAAACCATCCCATTCTCTAGCCCAATCTGTGGCATTTTTAACATCGCTGTGTGTTTCTTGAAGAAAAATAACATCCAGCCTTTTCTGTCTAAACACTTCATACATCACAGCTCTTTTTCTTACGTCCCTTGCACCATTCACATTCAGTGAGGCAGCAGAGACTTCACACATAAGAAAAAAGAGAAAAAACAAACCAATACATCCACCTATTTTAACTTTTTTCCCCCATCATTACTCAATTCGGTGCTAAGTTTTTTCACTAATTTCTTTAGTCTGTAGACTTCTTTGTTTGTGAAGCAACCCTCAGACATTTTGACTTTTCAACAAATTGTTTTAAATCGGGAAAATAATCATTTACTCGTACCCCTCTTTTGTTTTTTTGTTGACATGAGAAACAACTTAATATTGTCTACTTCATAACTGCGACCAACACAATCAAACTGCGAAAGTGAAACACTGGAAGAGTCTGACTCACTGTCACTCTCCGTGTCCTCTTGATCATTACCATCAATAACAGCCTTCTTTGCATTTTTAGAATCACTAACACCATCGTCTTTCTTCCGTTTAAACGGTACTTTAAAGCTCGTCTGTTCTACCTCCATATCAATGCCATCATCTTCAAAATCATTTGTTGTAACAGAAAGTGTACTCACATTGTCTCCCTCACGACGACAAAACTCGAAGGCGCTTTTTAGACCTTTATCCTCCTCCATGGCTTTAAACTCCGCGAAAGTGGAGACGGTTTCGTTTACTTCGCTTTGAATGTTGGAAACGATCCTACATTCAGTCTGTACGTTATCAGTTGCGACCACTGCTGGCTGTTCTGCCTCGATCGCCTCCGGCACATCCCTCGCCAGCAGAGGCCGTTCCTCCGCGATCACCTCCGGGTCAACCCGTATTAGCGGCCGATCACCCTCGGCTGCCTCTGGCGCAACCCAATGGTCCACTGGCTGATCTTCTACGGGTGGATTATTTGCGCTACTCATATTTGGTGTAATACCTGGCTCTTTCTTTTTAGGACACTCACGCACGAAATGACCAACATTGCCGCAGCCAAAACACTTCATCTTACCTTGCTTGTGGCAAAAATAGTATAATCAAAATCATCGATACGAAACTTAAGAGTGAGATCTAAATCAGCGTCATCCCTCACAATCATGTACACAAAACGTCTAAATGAAACGACATGCTTTAGCAAGGGAGAGGCTGATCCAATAGGGATGGTCTTAATCGGAGAGACAAGTTTGCCATAACGGGAGAGAGAATTCGTTAACATGTTGTCGCTAACAAAAGGGGGAACATTACAAAGCGCCACTTTCTTGGAAGGCATTGATAATGGAAGAACTGGCGTGAATAAACCATCGACTATTATACCATGTTCAACTAACTCATTTGCTTTTTCAACAGTCTTTAGGAAAATAACAGCGGCATTATTAATTCTAGAAGCAGATACAATACACTCGTGGCCCATGACTTCCCCAATGGCCAAACAGCAATCCTCCACACTCACCGCGGACGCCACTTTAACCGCATGACGCCGCGTGAGGGAGCTTAAGGCCCGCAAGCCCGGGGCCGTCATGCTTCCCTAAAAAACAGGTAGCACACAGCCCGAAATTGAAAACCACACACAAAAACTAACAATATAAAATAAACCAAACAAAAGAAAAAAAATACCCAAACAAACAAAGAAATATATAAAATAGAGAAAATATATAGAAAAACAAAGAAAAGAAAAGCACCGCAGCCACAAGCACGCGTTGCTGCTCTGCTCACTCGCTCCCAACACGCACTCAAATGACATAGTGAACAAAAGTTAATTCTAAAAATAGCATAAATTAAAAAAATCAAAACAGAAAACAAGGACACCCTGAGGAAACTACACAGAAGAACCTTCTTCACACTGGAGTGGACCTTCTAACAAGACTTCAGAAGCAAAACAAAAACTACTGAAAAAGGAATAACTTTAAAACTTTACGAGATTAACAACAAGGATTATCCTAAAACAGTTAACCAAAGGAATATATTTCTCTACAAACAACAAGTAAAAACAACAGTGAACGGACAAACAACCAGCAAAACCAACAAAGGCCTCTGACTTTCCGTTTTAAGGAGGTAAGCCAACAAGAGGTAACATCTACCTAAAATACCAGAAAAGAACAATCAAAACAACAAGCAAAGCTTTTTTAAATAACCGTTTCATTCTTTTATATATAAATATACTTTGTATAAACTCTACAAACAAACCTGACCAGAGGTTTGTCAGCACTGTACAATTCTAAAGCAACTTAAAATAACAATAGAGGATTGCTGGACTTTACACCTCTTGATTGGATTATCTGAGCCATTACTCACTTTTCACTACAATATCAACGACTTGTGAACTGCACCATCATGGCAACATCAGCAATGGGGACTGGAGCTCACACCTTTTCCTACCCCCCAGACATCCAGTCTGAGAAGAGCAGACAACAACACAAACTCAAAACACAGAAAAAAATCCTGAGACACTGTTTAAAGACACTTCAAACAGTAAAGGCAAAACCAACACCACAAACCTGCTCTTCTACACAGAACGCCCAACTGTCTGGCACACAGCCTTCTGTGTTCCAACATCACACCAAACATGGAATCTGCAGAGGCAGACAGCTGGGTATATATGAGGATCAGGAAAAAGACCCAGAGAACAGACACCTGACAGTCAACTTTTATCAAAACGGAACCATTATGGTACAGGGAAACTGCTGTTCTGACAACCTTTCGAACAGACATTCTACACCCTAAAAGATATGGTGGAAAGACAGAAAGCAAACCCCTGCAAACAAAGCCATACAGACACACCAAAAAACACAGAACAAAACAACTCATCAACCCATGCTGACCCAAAGAACAAGACCACCCCAGCAAAACCAGAGAACATCACCCCTCCCTCAAGCCCAGGATTACACAACACAGTTGTTCAACTGTAGCACAGCCTTGCACTTCTGGAAGTGGAAATAGTGGAACTCTCACACATCATCATACACACAGGCACCAACGACCTGAGAAATGAACAGGAGAGAGTTGGGCATCTGATCTGCAGAGTAGCAGAGAAAGCTACAGAGATCTACCCCAACACAAAGATCCTCATATCCACTCTCCTACCCCGTAGAGACATTCACCCAGACACCATCCAGAGAGTCAACTCTGACATCCACAGAGGATGCACTCGCCTACCCAATGTGCACCTGGCTCATCACTTCACTATCACAGTTAGAGACCTGTATGACCATGTACACATAAACAATGATAAAGTCAACGTGTTTGCAAAAACACTGAAAGACACAGCATTGGACAGACAGATCACCTCAACACATCTAAAAACAAGACAGATGTCAACACGCTACCCTCAACAAATCCAAAGGCCCAGCAGAAACCCACAGTCTCATCACAGAGAACGACCACCAATGCCTGGACAATACTGGGGACACCCACCCCACACTAAAGTCTACCTCAGAACACCTCACGCAGCTGAACATCACCACAGACCTCTGCCTACATCACTACACCTGCAGAAACCACAGACTGCAACAGATCACCACCCAAGATCCTCATCACCACCACCACAAAGACATCACCCCAGGCAGAGGGACAACACCAGAAAGAGACCACAGCCTCCAGCAACAAACCCAGCACACCCACCATCAGCTGATCCAAACTCAGCACCACCTCCACACTCCAGGAGCTACGCTCAGGCTGTCAAAGGACAGACAAACACCCTGGAGATGAGTGAGATCAGAGACCTGCTGAACTTCATCAGTACACATCTGACTTCATGACAGCCTACATGTCATAAAAACTCCAGCTAAACAACGTAAAAAAATAAATATATATATATATATATATATATATTGGTTTAAATATTCTAAATTAGAAAAGGATTACCTCTTATTTGTGAAAACAAGAACTCTACACCTTGAATTCCTAGAATGACTCTTTCTGTATCAATGTGGAATATCCAAGGCTTGAACTCTACAGCATTCGGGCTAAAGAGCTCAAACCCAGAATTCCAAAAGAGCATTAAAGACATGGACATTATAATTCCACAGGAGACATGGAGCAGGGCAGACACCACAACTCACTGCCCCCCCAACTACAGAGAAATTCTTCTACCATCACAAAAACTCAACACAGTCCGACAGGGCAGAGACTCATCTGGTATCAAATCATCTGGTATCATTCTAATCTCCACAACCACATCAACACGGTGAAACATGGAAAATACCACACCTGGCTCAAAATCCACAAGGAACTACTCCCATCCCCAAAAATATATATTCCTGTGTGCCATATACATCCCACCATCAGATTCTCCATACTACATTGAAGACATGTCCTCAACACTGAAAGTCTGGGTCTGTACATTGTCAACGGTAGGTTACAAGGTGATACTTTTTGCTCACCTCTTGGGAACAGTACAGTTGATTATATGATAACAGATATAGATCCTTCATCTCTCAGATCATTCACTGTTAGAGAACTAACACCTCTGTCTGATCACAGTCAAATTACTTTACATCTCAAAAAGACAGAAAATAACAACAACACAGAGCCCAGTGAGCTGTATAATATCAGAAAACCATACAGATGGGCAGAAAGCACTTAAGAGTAAAAAAATACAAAAACTGTTAGATAACTTTCTAAATAACTCCTATTCTCACACTAAAGATGTCAATCTTGCTGTTAAGATATAAATTACATATTTGAAAAATCAGCAAAACAATCAAAGCTAAAAACAAAATCTGGAAAAAATGAAGATATCCAAAAATGACAAAAACTGGTTCGATCAGGACTGTCAAACCATTCGCAAAAAACTAAGAACATTGTCAAACCAGAAACACAAAGATCCAAATAATGCAGAGATTCGCCTTCTTTACTGTGAAACATTAAAACAATACAAACATACGCTCAGAACTAAAAAAAAGCCCAATACACCCAAAAACAGCTGACAATAATCGAGAAGTCAATCAATACAAACCAATTCTGGGATAACTGGAACAATTTGAAAAAAACTGATCATGAGGAATTGGCAATTCAAAATGGAGAAATATGGGAAAGTCATTTCCAAACACTGTTTAATAAAGTACAGACAGACACAAACTGTGAGCAAAATCAAACAATCAAACAAACAATTGGAGAAACTAGAATTGGCCATCAAAGATAATCAAAACCCATTAGACTTCCTAATAACTGAAAAAGAACTTAAAGAAAAAATTAAAAAACTTAAAGCAAGAAAAGCATCTGGACCTAACGGGATATTAAACAAAATGATAAAACATACAAGCAGTAAATTCCAATTAGCCATCCTTAAATTATTTAATGTGGTTCTAAGTGTAGGTTACTTCCCTGATATCTGGAATCAAGGTTTGATAACACCTATCTTTAAAAGCGGAGATAAATTTGATCCTAACAACTACAGAGGCATTTGTGTGAGCAGTAACCTAGGAAAATTATTCTGTAGTTTAATAAATGCTCGACTCTTAGACTTCATCACGACACACGTCTTGAGCAGAAGTCAAATAGGATTCTTACCAAATTACCGCACAACTGATCATATTTTTACGCTACATACTCTAATCGAAAAACATGTTAACCAAGAAAAAGGTAAAATATATGCATGCTTTATAGACTTTAAAAAGCTTTTGACTCAATTTAGCACCAAGGACTATTCTACAAACTTATTGAAAGTGGCATAGGTGGTAAAACCTATGATCTTATTAAATCAATGTACACTCAAAAAAATATTTAACCCCAAAAGTTAAAACTTATGTATTTCAATTACATGTCAATTTTCCATCCAATTTATTCACATAAATCCAATGTAAAATGTAACATTTTTGTTTAAGCTTTACCATCGCGTACAGTTAACATGAATGAATTAAATAAATGATACATAAATTGATCAAGTGTGATTTAAGATTGTGTGATAAATAAACTTTACTCTTTGTAATTAACTTGTAGTTACTTGCTTTATATAACCTAAATATTCTATTAAATAAATGGTCAAAAACAATTTAATTAACAAGCATTTATTGTGTTGAAATCGCTCCATGAGTCAAAGTAACAATCTTTACAAGCAAAGAAATAACAGCACTTAACATATTAAGGCCACCGTTTAATTTAGTTTCATTCCTTTTCCTAAACTGGACTTTTTAGTAGTTATTAGTTGTTTTTTGTTTTAAACCTGTAATAGGCAGTAGCAAGGAAACAAATTTCAACATTAAACAGTATTTGACCATTTTCAAGGTAACATTGCGATATCCCTGCTCAGTACTGTGATCAGTTTGTGAACGCTCTTATCCTAATTATTTGTTAGGTCAAAAACCAATCAAGTGACTTAAAGTAAATACAAATGTAAAAAAAATTAAAAGGAAAGCTTTTCTAGTTTGACAGTTTACAGTAACAAGCTTTTAACATAGCAGGTTTTCACATTTAAACATTTAAGGCAGCAAAATAAGCGTCCTCCTTACTGCTTCAGCTGCTTAAACTCTTAGTGGGGTAAGCAACATACCACACCTAAAGATTTCCTGAGCCATACCTTCAAGACTGTCTTTGTGTAACATATTAAGGCAACTGTTTAATTCAGTTTTATTCATGATCCTAAACTGGACTTTTTAGTAGTTATTACTTGTTTTTTTTTGTTTTTTTACCTGTAATAGGCAGTAACAAGGAAACAAATTTCAACATTGAACAGTATTTTACCCTTTTCAAGGTAACATTGAGATATCCCTGCTCAGTACTGTGATCAGTTTGTGAACTCTCTTATCCTGATTATTTGTTAGGTCAATAAACAATCAAGTGACTTAAAGTAAATAAAATGTACAAAATATATATAAAAAATAAAGAGGAAAGCTTTTCTAATTTGACAGTTCACAGTAACAAAATTTTAACATAGCAGGTTTTCACATTTAAACATTTAAGGCAGCAATATAAGGGTCCTCCTTACTGCTTCAGCTGCTTAAACTCTTAGTGGGGTATGCAACATACCACACCTAAAGATTTCCTGAGCCATACCTTCAAGACTGTCTTTGTTTAGGTGCAGTAGCAAAGTTTCCTTCCTCTGTTTGAACACTCCGAGGCTGAATTTTACTAAAACATTTGAACTACAAAAACCTGACATCGAGAGATGTTTTTTACTCCAGATAAATAAGAGTCTCAGTGCTGCTGCAAAACAAGTCATCAGATCTGTTTCTGGACTGGGTATATAGCACAAGAGTTAACACATTTTGTGTCAAGAGTATCAGAAAAACAGGAAGGCATATCAGGTGCATTCTCTTGCATTAGTGTCATCAGTTCGTAGAAAATGCCTTTTAAAATATTCATGTCCCATCCCTGTAAGTTTGAGTTTTCAATGTCCTTCCATTAGTTGGAAACATAAAGGCAAGCAGTAAATTCTCTATTTACTGTAACATTTTAATTTTAAGAGCTTGAATTTTTGGGGAAAGCTTGCTGCCATCCAAATTCATCATTACCTTCTGGAAGAATTCAAATGTAAATTTAAGACTGAGGGTAGCTTAAGTTGAGAGCGTAGATCAGTCCAAATAGCATCACTACTCCAAAGGAAATACTCTTCAAGTGACGTAGCAGCATCACACTCTCTATCACTACTCCAATATCCACTGGATCTTCCTCTGCATCTGCACCTTCTTTAAGGATCACATAAAGCCCCAGAGTGGTCTCTGAAATTGCTCTCTCAGCTTCTTCAGGGTTGCAGTCCTAAGTCAAAGGGAAACAAACACAAAAAGAAGAAAAAAAACAATTAAGACCTTGTCCAGTTTACTGATATAATGGACACATACAGGTTGGCAATGTGTTTAGGTGCTTATAAAAGAAATATACAAACCTCAAATTCTTTGATGAGTGTTGTAATGTCCTCATTGAGGTACACACAGACACTTTATGACACAGTCTCGTTTTATGTGTATGTCACCACACTAGAAAATTATTAAACAATGTTAAATACACTGGTTATACTTTAACATTTGTAATTAGTTCTAAAAAGAAATAAAATACATTTTACCACACCTTGTCTGCAGCTGCCATAATGTGTGATATCTTCTGTCCAGAAGCACCTCCTTTGTTGTTGAAAACCTTATGCAGATTAACAGTGTATCTGTCCAGCTGCCCCAAGAACATCGACAGATGTGGCACTGTCGTTAGCCGCATAAATTTAGCGTTTATCTGAGAGAAAGTGGAAAATGATGATAGAAAAGAAATTTAAGGTTACTGTGAATCAATTTATTATAATGTACCAAAAAATGTCTTGTGTTTACAACACTTACTTCATTTACTGTGAACAGCGCCGGCCACCTGCTTTGTAAATCAGAAACCATCGCCATGTCCTCAACCAATTCTTGTCGCCTATAGGAAAAGGTCAAGTGCATTTTTTCCTTGATGACTGCCTCATTATTATTTTTTTTCACTTCAGTTAAGAGAGCAATTATTTCCTTCTCCATGCTCTCTGCTGTTTCTCCTTTTGGAAGGCCAGGAAGGAAATTTACCTCAGCTTTCCTTGGCTTTTTAATGTTTGCTGCTGCTTTACCTTGACCTTTACGCTTGTTCTTAAGAGAGTTCACTGTGATCTCAGGGTGTCCAATCTTGCCGAGTTTTGTGCGAAAATTTGCCATCTTAATCTTTAGGTAGTGTTTCCATCCTTCACGGCCAGTGTGAGTTCCTTTTTCCTTCAAGTAAGGGTGGGCATTTATCAGGCCTTCAGCTGCCTGATCAAGCTGACTATCAGTGGGATATGCAGTAAACCTAAAGATCTGCTCCGCCATGCCTTCAAGAATGTCCGATCTTAGTTTTGGTGGTGGAATAAGTAGTGTTCCACTTTTGTTGAACTCTGCATCAGCTCTCTGAAGCTGAATTTCAGCAGAGCATGAAAACCGAGGAATTACAAAAAACCTGAGGCCAAGAACTGGTTCTTGACTCAGGAGATGAAACAATGACAGTATCAGCGCTGCTGCAAACTGAGTCATCAGATAAGTTAACTTCTTGGGGTGAGTCCATAGAAGAAGGGCTTACGTCTCTCATTTCTGCAGTATCACAGGTAGCTGTAGAAAATGCACTGGATGAAGGAACATGAGTGGTGGAGCAGCAAGGTGCAGCAGGCTCCGTCTCTTGTATGCCAGAATTAGTGTCTTCAGTTGATAGAAAAAACAGTTTCAGGGTATCCCTGTCTTCAATGTCACTGGTAGACATGAGATTCATGTATTCATTTCCAAAGTACTTATCTTTGTACTGCAACCTGAACTTTTGCTTCACCCCAAAAACATTCATTATTTCATGAACAAGGTCATCGACAGACACTGGGATTCCTTTTTTGAGTGTAAGTTTTCTTGCATCGTCCTCCCCACCAAAAACAATCCTCAGAATGACTGGACTTGACATTTTTATCTTCTTTTCTAAAAGAGGAAACAACGTTGATAAAGAAATGAAAACATTTTTTCGTTGTTACTGTACTAAATAAACACTTCATAAACCCTTTACCTTATATGAGGATGTGCCTCTTCAGCATTACCATTCGTCTTCCCCCTACCATATAATCATACAGTGGATAAGCATCAGTTAGCTGTTCAAGATCAATCAGGGCAACCTCTCTATCAGGTGATACAGTCAATTGAAAAGCTCTGAAATGTTCCTGATACCATGCACACAGTATCTTCACAACAAAATTCAAAGTGCTCTTGACAATACACATTTGAAGAATTTCAGCAAACTCTGGTAGACCACCAGCTGACCAAAATGCAACCAGCATACCCGTTCTATAATTGATCCCATTGTTTGTTGCATTTTTTGCAAGCTGGACCTCACTGATTCCTGGATATTTCTGTTTCAGCCCTGCAACAACTTCCTTGTTTAAAACCTCAACAGGGAGTCTGGAGACCTGTGTAACTTCTAGAGTGGATGTCTTAAGCCTACATGAATGGATTTGATAAGCAATCATTTGCTGGTGTTTTGCAGCCAGTGTGAGCGTGATGTTTTTGAAACAATTTGTATGGCGAGCAACTTTCTTAAAGAAACTATGTTTCGCCTCGAATCTCATTGTCCACTGCCCCACCAAAGGTCCAAAACACTTAATCATTTGTGGACAATGCTCCACATAATGTTTTGGCAACAGTTGTGAGGGAAAGAGTTCGACAAATTTGTGTCTGTGCTCTACAATTTTGCAGTTTAAGTAGGCTACAGTTTCTTCATTATGAATAGGAGCAACGGCAAGTTCCACTATTTCATTCAAATCAAGAAGTATAAGCCAGGCTGGCTCAGCCTTTGGTATCAAGTCCCCCAATAATGAATGGAAGCAATCTCAATAAATTCCAATTTTCATGTGCATTGCCTCCAATGGTCCTCTTGGAGGCATATGTACAGGGGATAATGTGAGGTCTATTGGGTCTATCCCCCCACTTATAGGGAAAGTTTAAGATCAGTGTGTTGAGAGTATCAAGAGATAGGTGCTTCTTGGAAATGAATTCTCTTAAACAGAGTGCAATCTCCACTGGCACAATGCCCTCCAATAAGTCGTGTACAATGTCAGGAGGGTAGCCTTGAGTTACATGAATGTGAGATAATTTCTCTGTTAACACACAACCCCTTTTAACTCCACAAATTTTGGCAGAGTTTTCCTTTGCAGATGAAACATGTGTCTCATGAGTTTCTTTAGTTCTAAGGGCAAAATCCCCAGTTTGAACAGACAGAGCCTGGACCTCTAACCTTTTCGCTACACAAAACCTGCAAAAGTACTCACCAGAAAAACTTTCGACGAAACCGGCTAAACTGTGCGCCCCTAGATTATCGGCAATGACAGACTGGACTGTACCTTTCACAAACCGTCCCAGTTCTGGAACATACACCCCATGACTCTCCAAAGTAATCAATTCCTGCAAAAGAGGCTCTAAAATTGTGTCATATCCATGTGACTTTACATGTTCACTCTTGCATAAAACTGCCAAATAGATAGAAGAAAGTGTTGAGTTGCAACCAGGTGGCAAGTTATTCAAAATCCAATAGACCCCACAAAGTTTGTGTTTCTTGCGCGAAGTGCCTAATGGGTTACAGAGTTCAAAATCATCAATGTACAGTGACACAATTTCTCTACAGGTTTAAATAAAGACCATTTGGACCTGTACTGCTGTTCTTTCTGTAAGCTTGTTGAATACAGCACTCATTAATTTCAAAATGGTATGATATGTTTTTAGCCTTTTGATCAAGGATAAACTCTACTGCTCTACAGTTATATGTGGGTTTTCGTTTAAAGCTGTGGCAAGGGGACCACCTTTTTCTATGGCTTTAACCAAGGGATTTGACTTGCCCACTGCTTCAGTATTAATGACACTCATTTTTCAAAGCTGTGATTTTTAAGAATGTCTTAAGTCAAATAAATATAATATTCATACACACAACTATTTTAACTAAGTCACATATATAATATTCATAGTCACTGATAACTCACTGATGTAACAGTCACTTTGTGCACATTTGTTATAGGCCGCATATAGGCCTCAAGAAGAATATAAGAAGCACATTTACACGGACACCATGCACAGCACATGGGCAGATCCCCATGTTATAGCTCCCATGTTTAGACCGGCCAGCACTTAAATCACTAAGGATACATACAAACTCACACCAGATACAAACACACGCCAGAAGGCGCTGGGATGAGTGTATAGTTCTGATTATTGATGTGAACCTTGCCCTCAGAGGCGTATAAGAATCAGTAAAGAAAGAGTATAATTCATATATTTTTAGCAACTTTTTGAAAGCACCTGCCACCATTAAATTCCAGACTGGAGTGAGTAAGATTTAATGGTGGTGGGCGTTAAGGGGATGAACTAATGAAAAAAGGTTGCATCATGCTAAATATGATTGGTGAAAGATTACATCATGTGAATATGATTGGAGAATAAAGTAAGAACGCCCTGAAAAGTTTGTATAAAGAGTGTGGCAAAAGTACTGTAACTTTGGAAGTGTTGGGTACTCTACTCAGCACATCTCACTTTGTTGGCTCGAGCAAATAAAGTTTGACTTCTTGGAATCTGGAACCCTGGTCTTCGAGACTTCTTTCTTTATGTTGGGAGAACGATTTACTACAACACGAGTCACTGGAATTGATGCGGAGGTTAATGAATAATGTAGTTCATGAAGTAATTCATCGACCGCTGAGGCTGGAACATGCAAAATGTTTTCCAATTTTAATAAAATAAGGGGAATGTTCAAAACACTTGCCTTAGAAATATCTTCTTCATTAATAATGTCACTGCATGACAATGAATCTGTTAAACAAGAGGGAAATTCAATAGGAGGACTGTCTGACTCCTGACAATCTGCAGAGACTGTGACAACGTCTGATTTAAAGTCAGTTAGACAATGGGGATTGTGTTTTTTATTTTTGTGTGTATGAAATGTATTATAAATGTTAGTTTTAAATGTACATCCTTTAAACACACAAGACACTGTTTCATGGTTGCGCAAATGCTCATTTACATGTCTGAAGTAATTTCTTTCATTTGACTCAATGCATGTACACAGCTGACATGAAAATGTGGCTAATTGGCCTTGTTTTGAAGATGACTGATCTCGATGGGCACGGTATATGTGACTTAAGAGATTTTTCCACAATTTAAAAGTGCATGGACAATTGCTATATACACAAGGATGTCTAAACCTTGCCCCAAAATGTCCGTGTTTAAGCTTTGAATGTTTTAGTAAATCATACCTGCTGGATACCTCTGTGCCACACAGTTTGCATTGCCACATTACCAGAACTCACTCATCTGAAAGTACAAAAATACATCAATAGACATCAGTAATTGAAATCAACACACTGAACAGAGTAAGTTAATGGTTAATTCCAAACAGAAAAAAACACATACCGTAATTAAGTGATTTTCTTAAACCAGACATAAAAATATACTGGAATAGTATAACGTTAATTTTCAGGTCTCTGAAATAGTAAAGGTGACATTTAGTTAAACTTTATGTAAAGCAACTACAACTCAGCATTAAAACAATGCATGCTCCACTTCATGGACATAATTTGTTTAAACGCAAAAGTGCAGGTAGATAAGTATACGCGTGATGTGTTTGTGGAACGTTTCTGCATTAAGTGCTAAGAATAACGAGCTGTTCACAACGACATCTTAAAATGACCAATGTTTTTTTAAGAAATTTGTTTTAACGAGAAATTATATGAGCTTTCACGTGAATTGTGTATTTAACTCTCATACACGATCGATTTATAGTGTTATTGCAACGTTTTGCCATAATGCAAACGAATGTAACGTTAGAGATTATAAGATGTTATTTTCGGTATTTTTTTGGCATCATGCATGCACGCATAATCTAATACGACAGCACGTATTAAAATTCATTTTTTAACTAGAACGCAGTAAACATGAAGTTTATTCACCCAAGTAACTTACAGTGATGGCAAAACTATGATTTTAATTCGTGTGAAGTAGAGTGATAGAAAAATATGTTTCTAATTAGGTAAAGCTCTTATTAAATCATTTAGACAGTTAACGTATCATTACAAGATACAGAAAATATCTTACCTCGTATAATATGGCTGATAAATGCTGGGTCAGCAACGTGCTTTCGACAGCTTCCCTCCAAATATCTGCTCAACAACGTGCTTCCGCCAAACTTTCCGCCATCAGGTTCTTACTCTAATGCGCAGCATCTGCATTTGCACCTTATTGCAACGAATTAAGTATAGTGTATATAATTTTATCACATTGATCCTAAATGCATTATATTCATGTCGTGTTAAAGTAAATCAGAACAATAATATTTATTTTATACTTTTTTAAATACATTTTATTTAAATTATTTGCATAATATGAATTACTGGCAAGAATCATTTTTTTGAGTGTACACTGAAAGTAAATGCAGCATAAAAATCAACACAAAACGTACTAAACATCTTTCCCAGGAGCGTGGAGTGAGACAGGGATGCTGTTTAAGCCCAACATAGTTTAATATTTACAACAATGAACTGGCAACCATTCTAGATGGATCTGAAGCCCCCGGTCTCACTCTACACGACTCACAAATCAAATGTCTTCTGTACGCAGATGATCTGGTTCTGTTGTCTCCCACTGAAGAAGGTTTACAACAGAACCTGGACCTGCTAGAACAATACTGTCAGACCTGGGCCCTGACGGTTAACCTTAGTAAAACTAAAATTATCACCTTTCAGAAAAGATGCAGATCAAAGGTAACACAACACATATTTACATTAGGTACCAACCAAATAACACACACATCACATTACAATTACCTGGGTTTAAAAATCACATCCACAGGAAACTTTAATCCTGCAGTGAATAAACTGAGAGATAAAGCACGCAGGGCCTTCTATGCTATCAAACGTCAATATCCTATAGAGATCTCAACTAGAATTTGGCTAAAAATATTAGAATCAGTAATAGAACCGATTGCCCTCTATGGCAGTGAGGTGTGGGGTCCACTGACAAATCCAAAACAAGATTTTACTAAATGGGAAAAACATCCAACTGAGATCAGAACTCTGTAAAAATATCTTACAGATGCACCGGCACACAACAAACAACGCATGCAGAGCAGAATTAGGCAAATATCCATTAATCATAAAGATAGAAAAACGAGCGATGAAATTGTGGAAACATCTAAAACGCAGCGACTCGCAGTCATATCATTATAAAGCCCTGAAATACCAAGAGATGAGCAAAGAAATGAATCCTCTCTGTCAGCTGGTCCAGAGCTTCAGTCCTGATGTTTCAGTCCTAACATCCACTGATGCTCTCAACCACAATAATACTGACAAAATCACACTCAACCAAATTACAACACAAATGAAACAAAACTATATCAGTCATTGGAAAACTCAAACAAAAGAACAGAGTAAAATGCAATGTTATCTGTCCCTAAAGAGAGAATACAGTATAGCAGACTATCTGTACACAGTAACAGATAAAAAACTGAGAGCCACGTTGACCAGATACAGACTCAGTGGACATAAACTCACTATAGAGACGGGCAGACACAGATAAACATGGCTTCCACAGGACCAGAGACTGTGTCCACACTGTGATCTCAACAAAATTGAGACAGAGATCCACTTCCTAACGGAATGTACGAAATACGCGGATATACGGTCAATATTTTATGGAAAAATCAAAACCATACACGAGACGTTTGAAAGTCTGTCAAAAGATGAGAAACTGCCGTATCTGTTTGGAGAACACAAGGACTGCTGTGTGTTAGCTAAAAAATTTGTGTCTGCCTGTCATAAAAGAAGAGAAAACACTGAATTTGCCCTGACCTGATGTTTCCAACATATGTACATATCATTATATTACTTGATTCTCTTGAATGTTTATTCTGCTTTTGTAGAAAATTTGTACTGTATTTTTCTTTAAATTTTATATATTACTTATTCACTTTAAGCTTGCACTACACATATCACACTTTTCATTTGTTACTATTATTACTATTATTATTATTTTTATTACAAATGCTTTGGCAATACACCCCCAAAAAATCAACATTCTCTCATGAATTACTCAAGTTGTTCTAAACCTGTATAGACATCCTTGTTCTGTTGAACACAAAGACAGATATTTAGAAGAATGTTAGCAACTGACATTTCTGGGGTTGTCAAAAGTGCCCCAGAACTGATAAATTCTTCAAAATATCTTCTTTTGTGTTTAACAGAACAAAAAAATATACAATATTCATTTTTGGGTGAACTTTCCCTTTAAGCAAGTGTTGTGTTGTATGTATCATCAGTTAGTTGGACTCACAGTTTCTTGTCAAAACCCCCATCACAGGAATACACAAAAGAATGCAAATGTGTCTGGTCACTTCTTTTATTTTTGTGTTTATATCAGTTCATGGGTGCTACAATAACCCAAAGACTGTAACTTACAGACCTGGAGGGCCTCCCTGTTTTATCTGACACACTCTTTCCCAGACAGATTTCTTTTACGGTTTTTTTATTTAATAATTAGGTGTTTGTATGATGTTTTTAATTTAAAAAAAAATGTAATGCTCACATTATTACATTCAACACATTTCTGTTTTTTATGTAATACTTTTAGTCCATTGTTTGTGTATTAAAAATTTTGTATGTTCTTTTAAATAAAAATGGATCTTCACTTTCTGGCCAAAGTATGCACAGGGTAATGCTAAAAATATGTTTATAATATTTTTGTAGTTTTATTTTTGATAAAGTGACTTTTGATGAAACCAAAAAAGAAAGACAAACTGTCCAGGCAAGGACAGACGTAAGACTCAATTGCGGGGGGTAACAATGAGATTTTATTCTTGACGTGAGGATATAGTCCACAGTACAAACAGCAACAGATAAAATCCAACGAAAAATAACTCGACCCGGACAACTCGCAGCGGAGAGATGGTAACCCAAGGCGGGAGAGGCGAACCAGCAACTGGAGACTTGAACTCGGGAGAGCGAACTCGATCCGGCGAAATAACTCCCTTAGGGGAGAACGACCCGTTAGGGAGAAGGCGCGTCGCTCAGTGGGGAGTTGCTGAGGTGCCGTGGGGTGAACTGGTCCGGGCAGCCGTAGACAGCTGCGAGGCAAAACACTAATCACAGGAGGGGAACACCAGGCAAAAGCAAAAACAAAACAAAGCTGCGAAGAGCCCAAAACCAAAACTGGAATTTTACTTTCAAGACTGAGAGACAAGACTTTAACTAGCTAAGTTAGAACACGATAAGTCAGTATAGACGTAACACACGCAACAGTTGTTGTGGTAAATCATTCTCCCAACATAAAGAAGTCTTGCAGACAAGGGTTCCAGATATCAAGAAGTCAAACTTTATTTGCTCGAGCCAACAAAGTGAGATGCACCGAGTACAATACCCAACACATCTAAAATTACAGTGCTTTTGCTACATCTTTTATACAGATTTTTCAGGGCGTTCTCACATCACCCACCAATCATATTTACATGATGTAGTTCTTCACCAATCATATTTCACATGATGTAACCTTTTTCCCATTAGTTCGTCCCCTTAGCACCTGCAACCATTAAATCTTAGTCTCCCTTTGTTAAAATCTAACTGTGGCCGGCACTGTCCGGAATCATGTGCTTCTCCCCACTCCTTCCTACACCTTTTCAATGGCGCCTTATCACCTATCCTTGAAGCATGATTCTCGCTGACTCTTGATTTCGTGCACTTAGCTCTATGTTATCTAGTGTGTGTGTGTGTGTGTGTCTTACTGATTTAAACAAATTAAAATATATTCTGTGTACATGGCATACGTGCAGTTCGTGTTCTGTGCTCTCATGTGCTCTACTTGAGGCCTACATTTGGCCTATAACAAGTGTGCATAAAGTGACTGTTATATCAGTGAATTCAGTAAGTATGCATATTATAATGATATGAATTAAAAACAGTGAATATAAAATAACTACCATATCATAGAAAAACCACTATATAATCCCCCCTTTGAGGCTGAAAAGCCTCATACACAACCAGAGGTAACCAAAAATACTGTCAAACACCAACAGGAGATCATACTCAGCTGCAATAACAGTCACCAAAGTGCGGTGAAAGAACACAAAATAAGGGCTATAAAGTGAACGGAAGACCGAACACTACAAAAAGTGCTTAGGAAAAAGGGCTCATATTCGGATGGCGAGGGCAGTGAGGTTAGAAATATGACAGCAACATTAAAAGTTGCTAAGAGCAAGCTAAAAAAAATCTCCCATGTGCTACGATTATCCCATGATATGGATAACTCTAGCTCAAAACCCCCAACCACCACGCTCAATCATTGGGCCACATTATGGTAAATACGGTTAATGTGAGCAACATTACGTGGCACTGAGTATATCACCATTTGGCGTGGAACAGTTGATGAAGCAGCCCTCTGAAACAGCTTCATCATGCATGGGCATAGACACAAAAATAACAGAATGGGCACAAGTATACAGACCGACATGATTACCACATTGGTCAATTAAGTGAAAATGTTTTTCAACCAGTCCCAACCAAAAGTCTCTGACTCCACTACCATCACCAGACTTTTGACCAATTCTGAAGTTATGTTCCACATTCCCTCGTCGATGAGATGTCCGTCCGCGTCGTTTTCTGGAATGTAGGTACAGCAAGATTCACCTATTGTTGCACAAACTCCTCCTTTTGCTGCTATCAGCTGGTCCAAAACCAAGTGATTTTGCAAAGCTGTTAGGCGTAGTCCTCGTAGTTCCTCCTTGATGCCATCCATCAGGACGTTGGTTGTATTCAGGAATGAAATAAGCTCATATCTGGTGATTTCCACTTCATTCATCAATGATGCAACACCCAGTGCAGGACTGAAAACAACTGAAACTTTCTCAACCATTGTCCATATACGATGAGTTTTTGGCACTGGGCTGCTCTGTAGAAAGTTGAAGAGTCCTCTCCTTGTTCGTATCAGATTCGTGGACTGGTGTAGTGATCGCTCATCCATGTAGTTGAACTAGTGCACACAGTCCTGTCCAATTCCTTGGCAGGGATAAAAACACTTTGTATCCACACAGCCAATAGTCATCTTCCAATACTCCTGTACTGCCTTCATCAGGAACATGAACTGTAGAACAGTCTGCTGTGCACTGCTTATACTCGTCTTCCATATAGGACACATGTAGACGTGCGACATACTCTTGGTATCTTTCCCAGGCCATGAACTCCTGCAGCCCTGCTGTAGCAGATTAGATCATTCGGGACCTGTTGTGTTGGCAATGTTCTAGCAATCTTAATTCGTTTAAAAGTCCCATCTTTGTGGGAAGACATGCCCACAAGAAGACATGCACTGTCTTCTTGTGGTGCTGCAACTGCTACTGTAGTTACTTCAAGTGTGTCAGGGACTTGATGGGGCCACTAGTCCCCTCCTGTGGTGCTATGCGGAAACTGTGCACATACATAACAGTTCCTTGCGCTGTACATTCGGATTGTGTGGTTAGTCAATCTCCACCACATGTTCATAGCATATGCATGTGGAGGATCAGGATGATCCATCCATGAGGTCAGTGTTGTAATTTGTGCGTTGTCGATCCTTCTCTTCACTCGAAGCTTAGAGTCATTGCATTGGGCTGCGGTGTCATTCAGAATGTTGAGTTTCCAAGTTTCATTCACCGTGGTTCCGTTCATAGGTGCACGATTACCCCTATGCCCATCAGTACTGGTAGAATGAGTAGGTATATCAAAAACAGTATCACACATGCTGCTATCCTCAGGTCAAAACACCTTGCGTATCTCATAGTCTGTTCAATTCGTTCCCATTGCTGCACTTCCATCATCTTAATTCAGTTTTTAGGATAGAAAGCTGTGGAGTATCTCCAAACATCTCCTTCAATTTCAGTGTATGCAACTGTGATATGTCCTGTTGCTCTGTCTAGCACTGGACGATAGGTGGGTCTGGTTCTTGCAAAGATGTTGGTTCTCCTAAGCTCCTCTCTGTTGTCTGGATGAACTGTTGATGTGGTGAGGAATACTGCTAAGATGCTCTTGTCTTGCTCTAGAAGTCGTCTCGTAGTGCTGATTGACAGTTGTCCTAGGACCCACGGTCCTGTTGGCTCGAACGGGTAATATCTGGACTCTGCTGTCTTAAGTTCTAGAAGCCACTGGTCTTGTAATGTCAGTGGTACCACCCGCTTCCACATGGATCAGGTCACCAGCTCAGGTTATCAACCTGTCAGGTTCTGAAAAACATAATAACAAATACACAGCCGTGCACCAATGGCACTTGCAGTAGTTTTGGTTATAATATTTGATTAAATAAAAAGGCAAACTCTTATGGGTTATGATGCCAAAAAAACAAACAAAAATAAACAAAAATCTATCTACCTGCCTAACAAATACTAGAAGCATACCTACACTATATCCCCAAAGAAAATATACAATTCTATTCTACCTCCCTTGCTTATTAAAAAATACATCAACCATAAGTATCATGAAAGAAAAATGGCTTCCCTTTTACAATTCTAATATAGAGCAGTGTTTCTCAACTCTGGTCCTCAAGGACCCCCTACCAGAATGTTTTAGATGTCTCCCTATATAAAACACCTGATTTAACTAATCAGCCCGCATTCCAAAGGTAGTTAGCTTGTTAATTAGTCTCCCTAATTAACACACTGACTAGTTGTTGAGTTAAATCAGGTGTTTTATATAGGGAGACATCTAAAACATTCTGGGAGGGGGTCCTTGAGGACCAGGGTTGAGAAACACTTATACAGAGTATTAATTATATGCACAAAGCTAAGCCATCTCTACATAGTCATCATATTCGCTTGTGTTGTGGTTTCTTTTTTCCCTTCTTCATTAACCACTCGAGTCGGGTTTTGATTCCATCAGATAGACTTTTATTGACTAAACCAATAAAGAGCCGAGCCCCCCATATGGAGAAGAACTGTCTTGGCCTACTAAGGGCAAGCCTTTTATAGATAGAATGTTTGGGGGTGGGCACACAGGTCTGATAGTAGTTTTAGGGGTAGGGGTTTTGGAACAAAGACCTGGAGCCACATGTATAGAGAATTATAATATTGGCTTAGATTGTATGCGATTCCTTTAGATTTAGGTTAATAAAATCTTCTACATTTCCCCCTTTGAGACATACACATGTCTCACAATTCCGGAGTGCTGTTTCATGATCCAGATTTTAACCTACTATAATCTAATGACTTAACATAAAGCCTCTATGTTCTATTACCAAAGGACCAAATCATGGCACAACACTTCGGCAGGTGCGGACCAAACATCTTCCTCATGTCCCTTTGATCAATTTGGCTGAGGGAAGTAAAAGATCCTAACACCCTACTTTACCAATTAGTACAACAGAATCATACAATATTCGAAACATGTGTGTGCGATTAAGTCTGCCTTGTCTGTGTTTGTCATCACAATTATATCAGGTATAAACATAATAATAGTCGCAAAATAAAGTAAATACACACCATATTAAGAAAGGGGTACCCCAAAAACAAAAATGCATAACACAAAAACAAATAAACCTTACATAATACAAACACAAAATATGCGTAATATGAAAATGAATAAAATGCATGATATGACATTTTAGGTTACAGATACATTCAAATCAAACCAATCCCATGTTTTTTCCTCTCTTCCAGCTAATTTATTTTGCCATGTAATTTTACTGGTTGAATCCAATTGTTCTCCATTGATTCCTCTGTGCAGTTTCCCATAACACATCAAGTTTGATATCACCATCAGCTGTGTTGTGGTTCTCCCCTTTGTTACTTCATTGTTTTTCATACTACCCTGGTTTAAATGAGGCTACGATTGAGTTGTTATTGGGTTTGTTAATGGCTGAAAAGTTAATGGTATGGAAGTGTGGTTGAAAGTCTCAGTTATGGGATTTGGGGTTGTGGTGTTGGCTGTAGTTTGACCTTGTGACAGGCATATGAGGATCAGGCCTATTGTTGGTGTTATTATTTCATTGTTCTGTTTGACTCCTCCTGCCACACTTTATAATTCGTTGCTTTCGGTGGTTGAACTATCTTGTTTGTTTATTTCCTCTTGCTTTTTCCTTAGGAACTCCTGTGCAGTGGTTTAGATGATACCAGGGGTGTTGCTTCCTTCCACCTGGACTGCTGTTGAAGTAGCTGCTGTCACTTTATGATGTCCATTTCCTTTTGAATATTCTTACATAGACTTCATCTGTTGATGCAATGGACAAGTGGTTTCCATTTCCTCACACCTTTCTCTTTTCCTGCACAGAAATTTTTATTATTTTCCATCTCTAATTGTTCTAATGAGGGTCCCTTGTATAGGCCTCTGCTATATATTACCGGCATTACAGGCATTGGTCAACCAGTAAACATTTCATGCAGTGTTAAATGAGTGATTCTGTTAATTTGCATGCGGTTGCTCATTAGTGCAAGAAGTAAAGCATCAATACAATTAAGTTTAGTACTTGTACATATCTCGTTGAGCTTGGTTTTGAGAAGACCATTAATTTTTTCAACTTATTAATTTTTCAACTTATCCCTGCGATTGTTTCTGCCCCTTTATCTGCAGATGGTATTGTTTCTGCTCAATGGTTAAATCGGTCAATAACCACAAGCATGTCTTGTTTTGCATGTGTTTGATCATGTCCTAATAATCCACCACCAAGTGTTTGAAAGGTCTTTCAGGTATGGGTTCTGACCTATTAATGTTATTGCTCCTTCTCTGACATCATGAATTAGGATGGATTAAGATCAGATTGTAGCCCAGTGAATGATAATGAATTAGCTACCTAATCATGTGGTTTACTTTTATAAACCAAAGGAATTATTTCTGCTGGATTACCCATATAACATTATTGTAACATTGGGAAATGTAAGCGCGATTCATATGCTAGACTATGTGCTGGAGTCAAAACAAATTTCCTGCTCATTTAAGTTTTATGACGTGTGTACATGATAACTAGATGTCCCATAGTTTTCCTAGATATTTTTATATGCCTGATTTATGACTACAACCTTGCATTATCAATAAGAGTTTAGCATTATCATTGCATTATGATGCATGTCCGTCAGCTCTGATAGCAACATATAGATGAAATGGTTTGGTATTGTCAAGAATCTATTTTCTAAATCTATTCATGCATCTATAGCATAATTCTCACTGTGGCAGTCAATATTGCAGTTTGGTTTTGCATATCTTGTGACCTAATACAGTACAAAGATCAATTGTAGTAAAGTATTGTACATCAGTTTAAGGATATTGCATTTTTTCTGGTTAGGTGTGCATTTGGTTTAAGTTGCACCACACAGAATTTTATGTAATTTTTGTTAGCAGAATACAAAAATCAATGGATTTATTGTGGGCTCCCATTCACTTTGTGCAGCTTTTTCATCATTGGTCCTAGATCTTTGATTTCCCAATTTTTTCCTACATATATAAAAATGTGTGGAATGGATCGTTTGACATTAAACCATTGTTTTATGAACTCATTTTCTGATATTTTCAAGGCTGCTCCCTGTTTACCTATTATGATGTGCTGTGATATTATTTCAATTTTTAATTTTTTTCCTCTTTAGTTCCTTCCTGCCAATTTATTTCTACATCTGCATTTCTTGTGGGATCATAATTAATTGTACAGTGAAATCCTGTCTCGGGTATTTGTGCTTCTGGAATCTGTGTTTTAATAAATTCACCCCATTTATTGATCGTTTGCCTCACATTATTCTCTATCTGTCCTATCCAGTACGCGTTTGCTTTTGGCTCAGAAATCATCATTCGTGTTCCTTTCATATCTTTATACACTTCCTATGTAGCACACCAAATTTGTAAATCCATCTACACATTTCATCTTTCTAATAGATTAATAGGAGTCTTATCTGATATCAGGATTTTGACATTTGTAATAGTTTATTATGCTTTGACCTGGACCTCTAAAGGTCTATTGTCACTCTCTCCCCTCCACCCCCTGTGGCTGTTCTGTGGATCAGTGGGGGCAGTCTTTCCCCCTCAGGCTGTCATGTCCTCAGCTTATTATCAGCTTGTTGTTCATTTTCTCTTTGAGTGTCCACACATTCTTTGTATTGTTCCTCTGCAAGGTAACACGGTCGCAAACTCCACACAGATGTGTCACAGAGTTTGACTCTTTGTTTAAATGTCTTTGGGCATGTGATTGGTTTTTCTGTTTCTCCCAGCTATTCCCATTATAGTGTCCTTCGGATCCACTCTGGTTGGATATTCAGCATGCAGTGTCTGCCTCACTGAAGAATGATATGCATCACAATAGTTTCATTCCTGTATTGAGAGTTTACAGTTCTGTCCAGTTCAGATATTAGACAGTTGCCCTTGTTTTTGCTTTAACCACCTTAATCCACTTCTCAGCCACATTGTGGATGTCAGAGAGATGAGTGATCATCCTCTCAATGTTTTTTTTCCTACTTTTTATTAATTTATTTCTTTATTATCATTTTTAATTAATGTATTTTTCCCATGCCACCTTCCTTTATTAGATGAGGTCTCCTATTCCTTTCCTTTCTACAATCCTTCTTGTCTCATACACAAACTCTTTCACTCTACTTTCTACGATCCTTCTTCTCATTAATATATCTGTCTCATCCAAAAACATTTTCACTCTACTTTCAACAATCCTTCTTCTCATTAATATATCTGTCTCATCCACAAACTTCCTGTTTCTTTAATCCATTTCTACTTGTCTTTACCAACTTTGATTTACTTTCTATTCTTTATATCTGCCTTTCCTATCTTGCCTGCTTTCTGCTCTGACATATGACACCATCTGTCTTTCATCTTTTAACTCTTCATCTAACTCAATGATAATTTTCTTCTCTATTTTTTATTACCCATGTCTGTAAGCTTGTAAATCTTATGTCTGTTTATTTTAGAGAGTTTATCTATTAGTTCTTTACACAAGGGTTATTTAAATCCCAAAGGTTCAACAGGAGTTGCTGTCACAATTCTTTAATACAGCAAACCTTTAGTTTGGACTTGTTTTAAAAACGTGTACAAAATTATCAGCTTTAAAAGTTCTTCCCTTTTAAACCTTTCCAGTAATCAATTCACCACATGTTTTCAGCATAATAATACTTTACATCCAAATAATACCAAACAGCAATATCAGCCACCTTTTTCCTTAATACTAAGTTTTACACATCATTTTATTATTATTTTTTTATTTATTACTTAGAGTATTCAATTTTAGAAATAATTATATATTTTACTACAATAAAAGGCTTTTTGTTTTATAAATTTTCACCAAATTTTCTAGTTCCACACATAATGTGACATCGAACGACCCTTCTTTTGGCCCCGTGGTCATTAGTTTTTTCTTCGTTTATGCAATTTTCGGAAAGATGACGTATAAGTTCGTTACGTAAGTTCTACAGGCGTAGCTGCCATAGTTTTAACTCTTTTTTTCCTTTCGCCTTAAGACTTTACAAAGTTGTCAATTTACCAAACGTTTCTCGTTCTTTTAAAATTTCTATTAATCGAATCATCACGGATTGTCACGTAAATACATTTGCATCCGCATAATACTAAACCGCAATATCAGCCACTTTCCCTTAACAGTAAGTTTTCCACTGACACGAGTATTTAGGCCTAATCAATCAGACACAGATATACATTTTAGTTATAGTAATAGATTTTTAACCGCCACAATTCATACCTATACAGAGTTTTAGGCAGGTACTGCTCAACGTTCAAACCAGTTCCTTTATTAGCTTGAGAACGAGCGCACATTTATTCACATCCTTTTATTGCAAGGCTCATTTTTTTGCCCCTCTATAAAGTGGAGGGTTTATCATTCATTCCTAATCCCTTTATATTATTTGATCTTATTTGATCAATCAAGAGGGCTTATTCTTTCTTTCTCAAGTGAGTCACATTCACGCTCCTTCTGGGACAGAAAAGGGGGAGTTGCGCTGTCACCACTCACAAGATTCAGAGTTTATCTCACAGTCACACCCTTCAGTCACTCACGCACACACACACAGAGACAACAAACAGCTGTTACACTTAACAAACAACATACAGCAGCCCTAAACTTAGCGCTAATACCTTAGCAGCTCAAAAAACGGGCGCTTATAATTTTAAAAAAAAAATTTTTTATACCTCAGCAGCACAACCTTTGGCGCTTATACGTCAGCAGCTCAAACCATGGCGCTTATTTTTTGTCTTTTTTTCTTTTCTATCTCAGCAGCTCAACCTTTGGCGCTTATATGTCAGCAGCTCAAACCATGGCGCTTATTTTTTGTCTTTTTTCTTTTCTATCTCAGCAGCTCAAACTTTGGCGCTTATTTTTGTTTTATTTTTGTATAATTAAAACTTAAACCCTGAATATACTTCCCTCTTCAAGACCAGCTCAACAGAAAAGAAACACAGGTGCATGCATGCATTCAGTACTGTTGGAATCAAAACCCTTTTCCTTTTAGTTCGATAATTTAGAAGAACTGAAGTGTCTCACCACAAGCAGAATCTGGCAAACAACAAAACCTAACTATATAAGCAAAAACTGCTTACCTTTGGCCAAATTGTTGTGTTGCTCGTTCCAGAAATTGCTTGCTATGGTCCACCTCGTTGTCTTTCATGTATCCCACTTCTGACACCAAATGTTGTGGTTTCTTTTTTCCCTTCTTCATTAACCACTCGAGTCGGGTTTTGATTCCATCAGATAGACTTTTATTGACTAAACCTATAAAGAGCCGAGCCCCCCATATGCAGGGCCGAGCCCTTCCACAGAGAATGTAGAAGATTTTATTAACCTAAATCTAGAGGAATTGCACACAATTTAAGCCACTATTATAATTCTCTATACATGTGGCTACAGGTCTTTGTTCCTTAACCCCCACCCCTAAAAACTACCATTAGACCTGTGTGCCCACCCCCAAACATTCCTTCGAACATGTGTGCATGTGTGCCCACCCCCAAATCTATAAAAGGTTTGCCCTTAGTAGGCCAAGAGGGTTCTCTCCTATGCAGGTCCCTGTCCTCTGCAGTTCTCTGTGGGAGGGCCCGGCCCTGCATATGGGGGGCTCGGCTCTTTATTGGTTTAGTCAATAAAAGTCTATCTGATGGAATCAAAACCCGACTCGAGTGGTTAATGAGGAATGGAAAAAAGAAACCACAACATTTGGTGTCAGAAGTGGGATCCATGAAAGACAACGAGGTGGACCATAGCAAGCAGTTTCTGGAACGAGCAACACAACAATATGGCCAAAGGTAAGCAGTTTTTGCTTATATAATTAGGTTGTGTTGTTTGCCAGATGCTGCTTGTGGTGAGATACTTCAGTTCTTCTAAATTATCGAACTAAAAGGAAAAGGGTTTTGATTCCAACAGTACTGAATGCATGCATGCACCTGAGTTTTTTCTTTTCTGTTGAGCTGGTCTTGAAGAGGGAAGTAAATTCAGGGGATAGAAAAGAAAAAAGACCAAAAAAAAAAAGCGCCATAGGTTGAGCTGCTGAGATAAAAAATAAAAAAGACAAAAAATAAGCGCCATGGTTTGAGCTGCTGATGTATAAGCGCCAAAGGTTGAGCTGCTGAAGTAGTAAAGAAAATACAAAAATAAAAAAACAGCGCCGGATATGTGCCGCATAGTTACGAAAATACAAAATACAAAAAAAGCGCCGGATATGAGTCGCGGATAATGTGTAAATCGCTGGTAGGAGCCGCGGACACATTGAAAAGATAAAGACCAAAAAAATTATTAAGCGCCCGTTTTTTGAGCGGCTAAGGTATTAGCGTCAAGTTTAGGGCTGCTGGGGCGGTATATGTTGTTTGTTAGGTGTAACAGCTGTTTGTTGTCTCTGTGTGTGTGTGTGTGTGTGTGTGTGTGTGTGTGTGTGTGTGTGTGTGTGCGTGACTGCCTGAAGGGTGTGACGGTGAGATAAGAAGGAGCGTGAATGTGACTCACTTGAGAAAGAGAGAATAAGCCCTCTTGATCGATCAAATAAGATAAAATAATATAAAGGGATTAGGAATGAATGATGAACCCTCCACTTTATAGAGGGGCAAAAGAATGAGCCATGCATTAAAAAGACGCGAATACACGTGAGCATGGTTCCCAAGCTAATAAAGGAACTGGTGTGTATGCTGAGCAGTACCTGCCTAAAACTCTGTATAGGTATGAATTGTGGTGGTTAAAAATCTATTACTATAACTAAAATGTATATCTGTGTCTGATTGATTAGACCTAAATACTCGTGTCAGTGAAAAAACTTACCGTTGAGGGAAAGTGGCTGATATTGCGGTTTAGTATTATGCGGATGCAAATGTATTTTATTGGTGGTAATTCGATTAGTAGAAATTTTAAAAGAACGAGAAACGTTTGGTAAACTGATAATTTTGTAAAGTTTTAAGGAGAAAGGAAGAAGTGTTAAAACTATGGCAGCTACGCCTGTAGAACCTACGTAACGAATTTAAACGTCATCTTTCCGAAAATGGCAGAAACAAAGAAAAAACTAATAACCACGGGGCCAAAAGAAGGGTCGTTCGATCTCACATTATGTGTGGAACTAGAAATTTTGGTAAAAACTTATAAAACTAAGAGTCATTTAATGTAGTCAAATATATAATTATTTCTAAAAGTGAATACTCTATATAAGTAATAAATAAACTAACAATAGTAAAATGATGTGTAAAACTTAGTATTAAGGAAAAAGGTGGCTGATATTGCTGTTTGGTATTATTTGGATGTAAAGTATTATTATGCTGAAAACATGTGGTGAATTGATTACTGGAAAGGTTTTAAAAGGAAGAGATTGTCAAGCTGATAATTTTGTACACGTTTTTAAAACAAATCCAAACTAAAGGTTTGCTGAATTAAAGAATTATGACAGCAACCCCTGTTGAACCTTTGGGATTTAAATAACCCTTGTGTAAAGAACTAATAGATAACTCTTTAAAATTGGCAGAAGAAAATAAACAGACATAAGATTTACAAGCTTACAGACATGGGTAATAAAAATAGAGATAAACAGTTATCATTGAGTTAGATGAAGGAAGACATATGGGACCAGATGTACGAAATAAAAACAGACAAAGAGTTTGTGTAGGTGTTTGTGGGTCACTTAGGTGACCTCTGAGGGGCAATTTACAATGCTCACGGAAAATGTAGAAGTGTCTGGAATGTGGAGTTAAAAGATGAAAGACAGATGGTATCATATGTCAGAGCAGTAAGCAGGCAGGATAGGAAAGGAAAGGCAGATAGAAAGGATATCAGAGTAAATCAAAGTTGGTAAAGACAAGTAGAAATGGATTAAGGAAACAGGAAGTTTGTGGATGAGACAGATATATTAATGAGAAGAAGGATTGTAGAAAATAGAGTGAAAGGAGAGATATAGGAGACCTCATCTGATGAAGGAAGGTGGCATGGGACAAATAAATAAATTAAAAATGATAATAAAGGAAAAATTAATAAAAAGAAGAAAAAAACATTGAGAGAATGATCACTCATCTCTCTGACATCCACAATGTGGCTGGGAAGTGGATTAAGGTGGTTAAAGCAAAAACAAGGGCAACTGTCTAATATCTGAACTGGACAGAGCTGTAAACTCTCAATAAATGAATGAAACTATTCTGATGCATATCATTCTTCAGTGAGGCAGACACTGCATGCTGAATATCCAACCAGAGTGGATCCGAAGGACATTATAATGGGAATAGCTGGGAGAAACAGAAACCCAATCACATGAGACATTTAAACAGAGAGTCAAACTCCGTGACACATCTGAGTGGAGTTTGCGACCTGTGACTTTGCAGAGGAACAATACAAAGAATGTGTGGACACTCAAAGAGAAAATGGACAACAAGCTGATAATAAGCTGAGGATATGACAGCCTAAGGGAAAAAGACTGCCCCCACTGATCCACAGAACAGCCACAGGGGGTGGAGGGGAGAGAGTGACAATAGACCTTTAGAGGTCCAGGTTAAAGCCTAATAAACTATTACAAATGTCAAAATCCTGATATCAGATCAGACTCCTATTAATCTGTTAGAAAGAGATGAAATGTGTAAATGGATTAAAGAGGGAGTGTATGAAGATATGAAAGGAACACGAATGATGATTTCTGAGCCAAAAGCAAATGTGTACTGGATAGGAAAGATATAGAATGATGTAAGGCAAACTATCAATGAATGGGGTGAATTTATTAAAGCACAGATTCCAGAAGCACAAATACCCGAGTCAGGATTTCAATGTACAATGAACTATGATCCCACAAGAAATACAGATATAGAAATAAAATGGCCGAAAGGAACTAAAGAGCAAAAAACGAAATGATATCACAACACATCATAATAGGTAAACAGGGAGCAGCCTTGAAATATCAGAAAATGAGTTCATGTAAACGATTCCATTCTACACATTTCTATATAAAGGTTTAGAACCAAAGAAGAAAAAGCAGCACAAAGTGAATGGGAACCCACAATAAATCCATATATTTTCTAGTCTGCCAATAAAAATTACATAACAATTCTGTGTGGTATATTTTTGCAAGGCATTCCCCAGGAGGTAGTTGAAAAAAAAAAAAAACAACAAGCTCAAATGGTGGAAACACCAGAGCCAGGAAGTAATTCTACTGAACTATGACAGGAAGTTGAACACCAAATGCCAGCTAAACTATGGTCTCAGCATGAGACAGATGGAAGGTTAGTAAAGTTAGCCTTCCTAGTACAGTGCAACTTAAACCAAATGCACGCCTATCTAGGAACAAATTGCAATATCCTTAATCTGATGTACAATATTTTACTGCAATTGATCTTTGTACTGTATTTGGTCACAGGGTATCCAAAACCAAACTGCAATATTGACTGCCATAGAGAGGATTATGCTATAGATGCATGAATAGATTTAGAAAATAGATTCGTGATAATATCAAACCATTTCATCTATATGTTGCTATCAGAGCTGACGGAAATGCATCATAATGCAATGATAATGCTAAACTCTTATTAATAATGCAAGGTTGTAGTCATAAATCAGGCATATAAAAATATCTAGGAAAACTATGGGACATCTAGTTATCATGTACACACGTCATAAAACTTAAATGAGCAAGAAATTTGTTTTGACTCCAGCACATAGTCTAGCATATGCATCGTGCTTACATTTCCCGATGTGACTAATAATGTTATATGGGTAATCCAGCAGAATGAATTCCTTTGGTTTTGAAAGATAAACTGGGTAGCTAATTCATTATCATTCACTGGGCTACGATCTGATCTTGAGTCCATCTTAATTCATGATGTATCCAACCTTAGAGATCGGTTAAGAATCCATACTGGAGATGCACATGGTTTTAACCATATGCAAAGGGGGAAGAGCAGTAATAAGAAATTAAGAAAATAAAGTAAATAAAAAATTAAGAAAAGTGTAAAGTTAAAAGAAATTAAAACAATAAGGTAATGGTGGATGAATTTTTGTCTTCATGAGAGATATGGGCTAAATAATGTCAGAGAAAGAGCAATAACATTAATAGGTAAACAATAAAATTCATACCTGAAGGATCTTTCAAACACTTGGTGGTGGATTATTAGGATATAATAAAACACATACAAAACAAGACATGCTTGTGGTTATTGACCGATTTAACTATTGAGCAAAAACAATACTGTCTGCAGATAAAGGGGCAGAAACAATTGCAGGGATAAATTGAGAAAATTAATAAGTTGAACAAATGAATGGTCTTCTCAAAACCAAGCTCAACATATATATACAAGTAATAAACTTAATTGTATTGATGCTTTACTTCTTGCACTATGAGCAACCGCATGCAAATTAACAGAATCACTCATTTAACACTGCATGAAATGTTTACTGGTCGACCAATGCCTGTAATATACAGCAGAGGCCTATACAAGGGACCTTCATTAGAACAATTAGAGATGGAACATAATGATAAAACTAACTGCTTTCCATGAAGCTATTTCTGTGCAGGAAAAGAGAAAGGTGTGAGGAAATGGAAACCACTTGTCCATTGCATCAACAGATGAAGTCTATCTAAGAATATTCAAAAGGAAATGGACATCATAAAGTGACAGCAGCTTCAACAGTAGTCCAGGTGGAAGAAGCGACACCTGGTAACATCTAAACCACTGCACAGGAATTCCTAAGGAAAAATCCAGAGAAAATAGACCGGAAATAAACAAACAAGATAGTTCAACCGCCGAAAGCAACGAATTACAAAGTGTTGCAGGAGGAGTCAAACAGAACATGAAAAGAATAACAGCAACAATAGGCCTGATCCTCATATGCTTGTCACAAGTTCAAACTACAGCCAACACCATAACCTCATTTAAACCAGCGTTGTATGGAAAACAACGAAGTAACACAGAGGAGAACCACAACACAGCTGATGGTGATATCAAACTAGATATGTTAGGGAAACTGCACAGAGGAATCAATGGAGAACAATTGGACTCAACCAGTAAAATTACATGGCAAAATAGATTAGCTGGAAGAGAGAAAAAACATGGGATTGGTTTGATTTGAATGAATCTGTAACCTAAAATGTCATATCATGCATTTTATTCATTTTCATATTACGCATATTTTGTGTTTGTATTAGATATGGTTTATTTGCTTTTGTGTTATGCATTTTGTTTTTGGGGTACCCCTTTCTTAATATGGTGTGTATTGACTTTATTTTGCTACTGTTATTATTGTTTATACCTGATATAATTGTGATGACACACACAGATAAGGCAAACTTGATCGCACACACATGTTTCGAATATTGTACTAATTGGTAAAGTAGGGTGTTAGGATCTTTTACTTCCCTCAGCCAAATTGATCAAAGGGACATGAGGAAGATGTTTGGTCCGCACCTGCCGAAGTGTTGTGGCATGATTTGGACCTTTGGTAATAGAACATAGAGGCTTTATCTGAAGTCATTAAATTATAGTAGGATAAAATCTGGATCATGAAACAGCACTCCGGAATTGTGAGACATGTGTATGTCTCAAAGGGGGAAATGTAGAAGATTTTAATAACCTAAATCTAGAGGAATTGCACACAATTTAAGCCACTATTATAATTCTCTATACATGTGGCTACAGGTCTTTGTTCCTTAACCCCCACCCCTAAAAACTACCATTAGACCTGTGTGCCCACCCCCAAACATTCCTTCGAACATGTGTGCATGTGTGCCCACCCCCAAATCTATAAAAGGTTTGCCCTTAGTAGGCCAAGAGGGTTCTCTCCTATGCAGGTCCCTGTCCTCTGCAGTTCTCTGTGGGAGGGCCCGGCCCTGCATATGGGGGGCTCGGCTCTTTATTGGTTTAGTCAATAAAAGTCTATCTGATGGAATCAAAACCCGACTCGAGTGATTAATGAGGAATGGAAAAAAGAAACCACAACAAGAACTGCAGAGGACAGGGACCTGCATAGGAGAAGAACTGTCTTGGCCTACTAAGGGCAAGCCTTTTATAGATAGAATGTTTGGGGATGGGCACACATGTCCAAAGGAATAATAATAATATTTTCCCAAGCTCAAGGACACTTTACATGGTATACCAATTCAACACAAATAAATTCATTGTAACAAAATACATATTTGCCAGGCATTTGCACAGGACGAAGGGTCACATGCAGTTGCATGAAATTGTAAACAGGAAGACAAAACTATACATAACACACAATACATACAATACATTCAAGGACGCCAGATAGGAGACAGGGACTCCAAGGACATAATATGTATTTACTGACAGTGAAGGTTGAACAGGTAGGTTTTAAGCCTTGATTTAAATTCAGACAAGGTGGTGGTAGTTTTGAGTGCAGGGGGGAGCGTGTTCCAAAGTTTTGGAGCAGTAACAGAAAAGGATCTGCCTCCCATAGAGGATAGACGGAACCTGGGGACACATAGAAGTTCGGAATTTGAGGACCGGAGAGAACAAGAAGGTATGTAGGAGGAAAATAGTTCAGAAAGATAGGAGGGGGCCAGACCATTGAGCGCCTTAAAAGTGAGCAGTATGATTTTGTATTTTACACGAGATGATACTGGCAACCAGTGAAGATCAAATAAGATAGGAGTGATGTGGGCAGATTTCTTGCTGGCGGTTAGCATTCTGGCAGCAGAATTTTGTATGTACTGTAAGCGAGAAATGGAGTTAGCTGATAAACCAGAGAAGAGTGCATTGCAATAATCAAGACGGGACGTGATCAGTGCATGTACTAATATTTCGGCATCATGTTTACTGATAAAAGGGCGCAGCTGGGCAATACGTAAGGCAGAGCTAAGGTCAAGTAACAGAAGTAAAGAAAGACTACCCGAGTCACCAGAGAGTAAGAGATCATTAACAACCTTTACTAGCGCAGTCTCAGTACTATGCTGTAGACGGAAGCCAGATTGAAAAATATCAAAGAGACTGTTACCAGCTAGGAATGACTGCAGCTGAGAGGCAACAGCCTTTTCCATGATTTTTGATACAAATGGCAGATTGGAAATAGGGCGGTAGTTAGATAAATTAGCCGGATCCAGATTAGACTTCTTAAGTATGGGGGTAACTGCAGCAGTCTTAAGTGACACAGGTACAGTGGAGGAGATGAATGACATATTAATAAGGTGGGAGATGGGAGCAGAGATGGCAGAGGCACAGTGTTTCAGCAGAAATGTAGGTGCAGGGTCAAGAGTGCTGGATGAAGAATTAGATTTCTGTATTAGTTCAGTAATGAGAGAAGGGTTTGTCAGGGCTAGGTTAGTCATTGAATCAATAGATGGAGATAGCGCGTGATTATAAGTTGTTGGTTCCTCACCAAAGGTTGCATACAATACATCTAGCTTATCCTGAAAGTGATGCAGGAAGGTGCAACATAAGTCAAGGGATTCAGAATCACTGTGGTTATGCTTTGGTGCTTGAGTCAATTTATTAATCATGCTAAATAACACTTTAGGCCGGTTGCTAGCTTGGTTGATGAAACTGGAGATATGGGAAGAACGAGCTGTGTTTAAGGTCCAATTTATATTGCTGAAGATAGTCCCCAAATGCAAGAAAGTGGACAGTTAAACCCGTTTTCCTATAGAGACATTCAAGTTGCTTTCTGGCAACAACTACACCAAAATATCACTGCTCTTCAAGTTTATGAGAATGGGCATGGTACAGCGGACGTCCTTCTTCAAGATACAGGACACCTACTGTGTGGACACAATTAAAGAGTTTTGGGATTCCAAGAGAGCTGAAGCCATCAGCAAGTTGAAAGCTGCAGGACCTGTTGTAGTACTGGGTTAGTTTGAGACACACAAACACACACATAGAATATTACTATTATTTACAGTTATTGTAGCCGTAGCATTAACACAGATGTTAACATTTTTACACAAATTGTTAGTGCACAGTGATGCAGTGCTGTGTTTTCATCTTGTAATACAAAGCTTGCACATGTCATGTATTTGTTTGTTTACACTTTTACAATAAATATGTCCTTTGTAGGAGATGCTAGGATGGACAGTCCAGGGTTCTGTGCACAGTATTGCACGTACTCGGCCATGGACAACGGGACAAAAGAAATCATCTACATGGTAACATTGACAAGCGTAAAACACAGAGGAACTCCGTGATAATGGAAAAGGAAGGTTTCATGCGCAGCTTCGAGACTCTCTGTAAGGAACTGCAGGTTAAAGAGTTTTGCACCGATGCCCATGCACAAATTTCTGCCCTCTTCAGTGAGTATTACTATATCCAATACGTTTCCTTTTTGAACAAACATATTTACATAGTTTTTTATTCATACGTTCATCTTATTGTTTTTATCCAATAGACAAGTGTAAATACAAAGACAGTGGCGTCCTACAAACACTGGACATCTGGCATGCAAAAAAGTCTATGCAAAAAAATTACAGCAGTATGTATAAGACATATTATTTTGCTCTATGGCTTTGTATATATATCAATATATTGACACATTCTCTGTTTTCGTACACAACTTTATTTTATGTCCAGGCAGGGCAGCAAAAGGAATGCACTATTTTGCAGAGATGGAACAAGGACATTTGCAACCATTTTTGGTTTTGCTGCAAGGTGGCCGAAAACTATGACAAATTTTTCGTAAGTATTTATGTTTGTACTATGTAAGGTGTGTATATGTTTACTTCAGACTAATACAATAAGTGGTTATGTTGTAAATGTCTGCAAATTTGGTCAATTTAGCATCAGTTTTTATGTACAATTATCACAGTAACTTGATAACTGCTCTACTTCAGGACAAATGGGTAGGACTTTTGCACCACGTTACTGGAGAACATGTGTGGGCTCTTGGTGGAGCAGAGAGACAAGGAGTGGATTGAAAAAGGTTCCAAGGCCCACCAGAATTTGACACGCATAATTCTGGATGCACGGTGGCTGAAAAATGTCCACACATTCTTACATTTCAGGTTGGTGCAGTTACACACACGGCTGACTTTTACCTATGGTTCCATTTCACTGTACCCCTGGTACCATAAAAGCAGAAATATTCAACAAAGCTTTATTTCTTTCAACAGGTCGACTTGTGAACTGGAGTATTTTCACAATCATATCCTTATGTACGCTAGCAAACGCTTCTGCTTTTCACCTTGTGTATATTCAGCACGTACTATGCTTGCTGGCCTGGACTATAACCACCACGTTCACAGACCAGTCAGAAGAAGACCTGATGGCACCACTCAGTATGTAGTATAATGATTTTTTTTTTAATTATGTAAATTATTCTTTAATTTCAGATTTACAGAATATTATAATTTTTTCATACTCTTTCTAAAGACACATATACTAAATATTGACTTCTTACTAAGTCACATGACATTTTAAAATTCTGTACTATACAGTTTATTGTATAATTATGTTTTTGTTAGTCTGTATTGTTTTAGGTGTGTGAAGAGTAAATGCTAAAAAAGAGTAAATGTTTTCTTAAAATTACTCCAAGTAAACATATATGAAGTAGTAATAAAAGTAGTAATAGTAACGTGTTTGTGAATAAAGAAAGACGTATCTCATACAATCATGCTCGTTTTGCAGATATGGAAAGATGTACAACAAGAAGTCAAAAAGGTGGAGGTTATAAGCAAAAAAAGAAGGAGAAAAACTACAGCTACATTGCAGATTTGCAGACTGCTATCCTTATTAAAAGGTTGTCCAGTTTGGAGGGAATGCCAAGGAGAAGACCCCAAAAGCAAGATGATCCACGTCTGCTAGGTGTTCTGTGTGGTGTCCCAGCCCCATCCACACAGGAGCTGATGCAAACACAGCTGAGTAGAGGGACAGGTGAGCAGACGTATCTTCATTGTTTATTATGAAATAATTTAATCTAATATTTCTATAACATTGTAAATATTTTTTTGGAGATTGCAAGTTATGTAGTCAATTGTCTATTGCTTTCACATCTGCCAGCAAATTTGTTTGTTTTGTGTATGTATTTATTCATATGTTGTTCTATCTTTTTCCAAAGGACAATCACTTGATAACCAGTAGATTGAACCATCGATACACAATGGACACATGCACAAATGCACCAGTTATCCAACCCTGTCCTAGCAAAGTGAAGAATGTTCTGCCAAAAAAACTATTTCTTTACATTCGATTGCCTTCAACATACTTATCTAGAGTTTGACTGAATGTTCGATATAACATATTACACAAGATCACAGGTTTAGGGTGTTTGTAAATGTGTTTGTGTAACCTTTTGTATTGTATTTTTTTCCAATGGTCTTTTTGTATGTAAATACGTAAATTATTTTATTATATTTTCAAAAACTACAAAATTGTGCTTGTTTTTTATTCAAATAACTTTCAAGAAAACAATGGAATTGTTATTTCTTTTAAGATTTATTGAAATCACACTTACAAATATGTTTTTTTTTTTCAGAATAAGATTCAAGTAAAACATAACAATGTTACTTTTGAAAAACTTTCAAGTAAACAATGTATTTGTGCGTTTATACGATAATTTACAGGTAAAGTAAGAACAATCTTTTTTTACACAAATTTAAAGGACACAAAATAAAATAGTGCTTTTTAGAATAACATTCAAGTAAACTGAGATTTAACTTATTGAAAATACCTTATAACTTGAAACTTGAAAAACAAATGGCTGAACCTTTTTACAGCGTGTTTAACAAAACTTTGATGCATTTAAAAAAATTAAACTGGGTTCTCAGTAACACCATGTAAATAATAATGACACATTATAGTCTTCGAGAAACATAACCTTTATACTGTCCATGAAGATCAGGAAAACGATTGCGTATTTTCCATACGCAGCAGCTGGGAATAACCACCCTTTGCCCCTCACTAAGTGCACCGTATTGCCAAACAACAAACTGCCGGTAAGCAGCATATTGAAATTGTTTATTGCTCTCCCCAGGCTCTGCAGTATCAGGAACAGCCCTGACATCAGTCCAGATACGTCTGGCTAACCGCAGTACTCCCTAATGCAGAATGTAGGCCTCAAGATGTGGGAGAGTGGAGATGCAGTACTCCTGTTGTTGGCCACAACATTTCCGTTCTATGTCTGTAGGCATCTCTCTGCAATTACTGCAGACACACCAAGTAGGCTGACCAGGGAGAGGGGGGCCAGATGGAGGGGCACCAGAAGATGTAATTTGCATTACATCAAACATAAGACTCGGGTCAGACAAACCCCCAAAATCTGATGACTATTTTCCAGACTAAGTTGCTGAATTCTTGCCTGTGGAAAAATAAATAAGATTTCCTTTAGATTTGTCCACAGTGCATGACAGGTAAAAAGCACAAATAAACCAATAACAGTACACAAACGGAGACATGTTTTTAGTGTTTTTCGTGTTAAGTAACAATTTTGCATAAACCCAGTTTTACACCTGCTCATATGAAATTCGTTTATTTTGCAGTTCGAGAACACGACGTGCGTCGTCCTGTGATAGGCATATGGCTCCCACATTTCTCTGCAAATGAAATGATTGCCACATGTATCCACAATGCAACATGTGGTCACTATAAACCTACCTCAGAGTCCATGTAATGTTCAAATGGGGCAACAGATCAATAAAGAAGTGAACATCGACAGAAAAATGTGACCACTAACCAGTTTAATTTCAAAAAGTGTATGGGTACAATTACACATTTGTCAAGGTTAATAGCTGTTGTTGTCGGTGGTGGTGGAGCATCCAGGTGATAATAATGGGTCCAGTTTTAAATAGATGTAGCCAGGGTAAAAGATGCATGAAAATGCACTAGATTAAACGGTTAATTTATTATGTTTGAATGTTTTAAATACTTTAGTTAACACTGAGATTTAGACGTATCTTTGTTTGTTAAAACTGATTACCTTCTCTACATAATCCTAGACTTGTTGCTTGAAGAAACTGAAAGCCTGGCATTTTTAGTTTCACGTGCATGCTTAGGAAGCTCATGATCATGAATATTCATCTAACTCCGCCCAGTGAAACCGAAAATTCCGGAAACCAAAAATCTCGTAACACCGGCCATTTACAGAGAATGCGGCGCTTCTTTTCCACGCGCCTAGCCTGTTCGCGTCGCGTTGGCAGCACGCAACGCGCGGCTGAACAGCAGCTGGATGTACCACAAGTGTAGTGAATGCAAGTTCGCATTACAAAATACACTCACAAGCAAATCTCATTCGAATAATCTGTTTCCCTCACATATATTCAATGTAAACATGTAACATGATGTGTTTTTGTAGTTTTAACCTTCTCTGTATGCTATGATGATAAATTACGGTTCAGTCAGTGATGGAAGGATGATTGACAGCATGATACGATCCCTTTCCTCTCACATATCTATTTTTAGCGTATAACATGCTGGGTGTTTGTTGTTTTATGATTAAAAAATGTGATTGCAGGAAAATCATATAGTCATGGTATGTAAAACACAGCAGACATTACATGCATGTTTTAATGGTTGTGTGACGTTTGGTCCAGAAAGGCGTGTTTAGAGCAGTGCTGCTGCCGTGCAACAGGCCTGAAAGTGGCGATGTAGGTACAGAATAAACCTAGATAAGGAGAAAAAGAAAAGATGATGAAAGAAGAGCCAAGTACAAATGATTGAATATTAACTTGAAGTTCTATGGAAGAGAAGAAAAATCATCTATTGTGTTTGTGAGAACCTAGAGAATGATGCTAATAGCTTCACAGAAAAAGCTGAGTATGGCAGGGAAGAACATGGCAGAACAAAGTCAAACACACTGAGAAGGAGAAGAGAGAGGAGCTAGATGAGATGGATAAGGAAATGAAGAAAAAGGCTTCTGAGCTATGACAAATAATATGTAGCGGCCTATTTGAGATACATCTGCTTTGATTATTTAATGCTAAGAGTAAAAATTGGTACATGTGTTAAACTTGTGTTAAAGGCTGTTTGTTCTGCTGTATAAAATTTTATTAATTTTTCTTTGTTCAGGTCTTAAAAAGGACTTAAAAAGTCTTAAATTTGATTTTACAAAGTGTGCAGCAAACCTGCAAACGGAGCGTGACCACGCCCCCTTGCCACAAGCATATACAGAAAAACTGGTCAGTTAAAGTGATAGTTCACTCAAAAATTCAAATTTGCTGTTTATTTACTGACCCCCAGGCCTACGTCACGGATGGCCTGGGGGTGAGTAAATAAACAGCAAATTTGAATTTTTGGGTGAACTATCGCTTTAAAACCTACCTCCAGTTCTCCCTGATGAACAGACAGCCCACGTTGAGTAAATAAACAGCAAATTTGAATTTTTGGGTGAACTATCACTTTAAAAACCTACCTCCAGTTCTCCCTGATGAACAGACAGCCCATGTTGATCCTGTCTCCCCAACCATGTTCGCCTCCACACTCGTTTCTTCTTTTGTTTTGTGTCACTACAAAGAAGAGCGACAGCAACAGCTAGTTGTCGCTTTGCGATGTCCATTGTTTACATCCGTTGCCAGGTGAGATCACGTGAGATGAACTTCGCTATGTGCCTTGTTTACTTCTGTTTCCCCATGAGAGGCGTCCTCGGCTATGATAATCTTACTATTATCCTGTAGTGTGTGATGAGCCAGGAGTTTCAAATCTTTTAGTATGAGCATGGTTAAGATTTTAAATAAGGGAATCTGTCAAGATCCTCCTTATGTGTGTGCTGCAACCAGATTTTATAATCGGTCGGGATATTTAAACTCCTGTAGTCTGAGTCTGGTTTAATAGACTAATGGAATACACTACACGACTTTTATGCATATTTTTGCCCCGATTTCCAGTCTGGGTTAGTCGGCAGCTGTTGCAGAAAGTCTGCCGATTTTGGGCAGTCGGCCCAGACTTTTTTCTCAGAAACTCGTGTAGTTGATGATGGGTACAGACTCGATTTTTTATCTGCAGACTCCAGTCGGAGGATATCAAAACATGTTTGATATTTTGAGCGGATTTTACAACACATACCGCGTCTATCTACACAGTACCGCATTTAAACATGCATCAGAGACGTCACTGTGTATGTGCAGTGAGAAATCACAGGATAAGGGCTACGAGCGGTTGCGCGTGTTGCAAGATTTTACAAAAAAGGCAATGGAAAACAAAAACCTTGTATAGAGTCCATACTGACCCCGTCTACCCACTCAAGACCGCATCCAAATGCGCTTGCATCTTTTTTATTTTGGGATTCCGCACATAGAGCGGCAACAATAACTACTGCGCCTATCTTCTGCACATTCATGTTGGTGATGCGCCTATCTTCTGCACATCCATGTTGGTGATGCGTCTCCTAGCAACGAGGTGCGTGTTTGTTGTGTTCGGAAACTCTGCTAGTGTATGCCTAAGTGATTTAATGTTTAACTATGTGATTTAAATGTGAGTGGCGCTCTGTGTCGCGGCAGGACTCAGAACAGCACCCAGAGTTATAGATGAGCGCCGATGTGCGTACGCTCATAGAAAATAATGTCTTCATTTTCAAAAATGTGGCGCTGGCATGCTTCTGCATCCGGTGTGCGACTCCCTTTACTGTGTGAGTGTATGTTTATTTTGAAAGTTGACAGTTGACATTTAAAAGTAAAAATCATTAGCTACACATTCTATCAATGTAAGTCTATGAGATTTTTTGGACGTTTGTTTGAATAAAAGTTGTGTACGCTAGTGTAAGATAGATTAATTTAGACACAGGCTTAGCGATGTATAAATTTGTTTAATTATTACAAGTATGTTTATGACTTGAACATTTGTCATGTATTAAAATTAACAGATTAGTTATCTACTGAGGTTATGTGTGTTATGCGTTTCACTGGTACTTTTACAGGCAACTCCTGGATGAGATCAGTAATATTGGCAGTATAAAAATCAAATCACTGCATTTGCAATTGCGTTTTCTATTTGTTCATGTAAAAATTGTGACATAATTCAAATTCGTTTACGTGAACACACAATGTCTGCCAAATTTCAAAAGGAAAAGCAAAGTCTGTTTGCAATTGAACAACCTCTGTCTTACGAGTTACGTCCGTGCCGTATTTAAATCGCAATAGCAATTCCCCATATGCTATTTCACTTCTTCTGGCATCGTGTATTAAGCCTGCCAAAACTCAAATGAAATCGCAATTCTTTTTGCATTTGCGTTTCCTCTGACCTGTCAATCAATGGCGGGGATGGGCTTATGGAATGAGCGTGTTTGTAAAACAATATAACCAAACAAAAACAATATTTGTATAAGTTTGTCATGGTTGACTCGTTGCTTAACACGATGTGTAAAACGCTATATATGTGCACTGAACGATCCTCGTTACTCCAGGATTGCTGAAGAAATTAATGTTTTAAATCAAGCTGGACGTATAATCACCTAGACCAGTGGTTCTCAAACTGTGGTACGCGTACCACCAGTGGTACTTGAAGAGACCCTGGTGGTACGTGACACGACAGACAATTACAGTTTCTAGGTCTATATATTAATTCACTTATTAATTTCGTGTTTTAAACATAATTTCAAATGTTTAATACATGGTAGATAAATACGGAATACATCTCAGTCTATGTGCAATTTTAATATAGTTTTATGAATTATTGTTTATTTATCATTGGTCAATGACGTAACTTGGGCGCGTGACAGGCAGCTCAAACACAGAGCGGGAGCAGACAGACGCTGCATGTAAATAAAGCTTTTATGTTTTTCTGCACTTTAACCGCTGTTTAAATCTGTCGTTATTTCTGTAAAGCGCTAATTCAACACGCATCTGCATCTACGCGAGGTTAAAGCAATGAATTTCATTTAGTTTTGACGTGTCGCTTTGCCAAGAGCCACTGCAGTAAAGTGTAAGTCTCTGTTTGTTATTTACAGCCATTCTCTTGATGTTTAAGTATGTGTTTATTTATTTATCTTTGGATAAATAATCTTTCCACATTGTTTGTCTTTAATATAGCTTTGTAGTCTTTCTGCAAGTCCCCACAAAGTTAATAAATCCCCCATTAGAGTCATTTACAGAGCCCTGTTTACAGTGCACTATAGAAAAGTGTTTGTGTCCACTATTACTATTAGCTGGTAAATAAAAATTTTTTATATTATTAAGAATAAATTAGAATTAAAAGACGAGGTGTAGAGATAAAGATTCACAGCTCTACTATTAATTTGTGTTTATTCATACGATTTTCTTTGGCGGCCATTAGGTGGTACTTGGAACAACAAATTTTATTAAAGGTGGTTCTTAATCTGAAAAGTTTGAGAACCACTGACCTAGACTATTATATAGCCTACAATGTGTTGTATGTTTAAACACCAATAATGATTATACATTATTTTACCATTAGGTGCGAGAAATAACTCTATCCCCGCAAATCGAAAAATGTTCGTGGCAGTCGTGGCCCAGTGGTTAGAGAGTTGGACTCATGACCAGAAGGTTGCTGGTTTGATTCTCAGGGCTGGCGGGTAACGGCTGAGGTGCCCTTGAGCAAGGCACCTAACCCCCACTTGCTTACTGTACAAATGTATAGTACAATGTAATGTAAGTCATTTGGATAAAAGCGTCTGCCAAATGCATAAATGTAAATCCGCAAAGCAAGAGTCAATGGTAAGTATGAGTGTTAGTGTTTGTTTATAATGCTTGTAACATATGTATTTATTATACTCTTTTTTTTTACCGTTAGGTTCAGAATTATCTGATGTTTGTAACTGTGGAACATCACCGTTGGTGAATAATAACCAAGCACTCAGTAAGTTTCGTGATTCGTTGTTATTTACACGTATCTGTAAAGTACATGTTTTAAATATGATTGTGGTTTTGCAGGTTCTTTATCGAGGTTGGTAGAGAGTATACCAGCGCTGGTAGAGAGGTCCACAGTTTTAGCGGTGCCTAGTTCATTATCAAGACCTGCTAGGCCTTCATTTGACACAGTACCTCAAGTGTAGAGCCCGATAATGTTGTTCACCAAGCGGTGCGGGGGCTGTTGAATGAACAACCACGAAACGCTGTTGTATCGCCAGCTGGTGAGTCTAGATCTTAAAACATAAACATATTTGTTGTTTATTTCTTGTCTAACCCCGTTTGTATTATTTTATACAACAGTGTACGACGAATTGATCAGGATCAATGACGGCGATAGGGGTGACAATTTAGTTCAAACACTGTCTGGTAAGTCTAAAGATTAAAAAACATAAACATAGTTGTTGTCTTATTTTATATAGCAGTGCCTACATCCGATGCCGAATTAGTCATAAACGACAACGATGTTTGGGATGACAACTTCGTTCAGGCGTGGAAGGGGGCCCGAGTTCACACAGCCTGAACAGACAACAACATCATATGCAGAGGACGCCATAGTCCATCCCCCCATAGAACTACCATCCAACTAGGAGGCTTTAAGAATCGAATCATCGGCGAGTTCCGAATCAACCCCGGAGATCTTTAGGCGCTCATATGATGTTAATGCTGATACAGATGCAAAAATACTAGAACGCTTGGAACATATTAGTACTGATTTGGGGATTGCAAGAGAGGATCAACGTCACGATCGAGAGGAACGATGAAGGAACAAAAGGGATCTTGATACTTTTAAAGGTGTCATCAGAGAGGCTGTTTCAAGAAACACTGTCGCTATCAAAGAGGGACTTGCCAGACAAAAACTACTTCGTAGGGCCGTTAACTTGTCCCCACCACAGGTACACATAAGTCAGGTAACCAACTCGATCTCATCTACACACGCAGCTGTGATACAGAGAACACCTTGGTTACACCTCTGCATGTCTCTGATCACTTTTTCATCACTTCTAGTTTAATACTGCATTCCCTCAACTCACCAACCCCTCTGCCAGTCTCATTTAGGCGGAATCTACGCTCCCTTTCTCCTGCCCATCTCTCATCTGTCATAAAAACCTCCCTTCCATCCTTCACACACTTTGCATCACTTGATGTTAATTCTGCCACAGACACACTTCTCACAACACTAACCTCATGTCTAGACACTATCTGTCCTCTTTCCTCCAGGCCAGCACGTGCTACTCCTTCCAGTCCCTGTTTGTCCGATACTCTCCGGGAACACCACGCTAAACTTAGAGCGACTGAAAGAAAATGGCATTTTCCCCACTGCATTCAAGCAGGCCCAGGTAACCCCGCTGCTTAAGAAACCCACACATGACACTTCCCTACTGGAGAACTATAGACCCATTTCTCTCCTTCCATTCATAGCAAAAGCACTTGAACGGGTTGTTTTCAATCAGGTGTCTACCTTCCTCGCTCAAAACAACAGGCTGGATACCAACCAGTCAGACTTTAAGAGCGGTCACTCAACCAAAACTGCCTTACTAACAGTTACAGAAGCCCTAAGGAGGGCAAGAGCTGAGTCCAAATCATCTGTTCTCATTCTCTTAGACCTTTCTGCAGCCTTCGACACGGTTATCCATCAGATTCTTCTGTCTGCCTCACTGGAACTTCACTCTCCTGGTTTAAATCCTATCTCACAGATAGGTCCTTCAAGGTTGCTTGGGGAGGTGAAGTGTCCAAATCACACCAACTAGTCACCGGGGTCCCACAAGGATCGGTTTTTTTGTTGGGCCTCTGCTCTTCTCCATATACACCACATCACTGGGTTCCATCATACAAGCACATGGTTTCTCTTACCATTGTTATGCTGATGACACTCAACTTCACCTCTCGTTTCATCCAGATGATTCCACGGTAGCCACACAAGTCTCAGACTGCCTGGCTGACATCTCTTCTTGGATGAAAGATCATCACTTACAACTCAACCTGGCCAAGACTGAGCTTCTCGTCCTTCCTGCCACTCCGTCAGAACAGCACCAGCTTACCATCCAGCTTGGTCCATCATAGATAACCCCATCGACTTCAGTCAGGAATCTTGGGGTAATCATGGATGATCAGCAGACTTTTAAGAATCACGTTACTAAAACAACTCGGTCATGCAGGTTTGCATTGTACAACATTAGAAAGATCAGACCATTCTTAACAGAACATGCAACACAGCTTCTCATCCAGGCTCTTGTCATTTCTAGACTGGATTACTGTAATGCTCTTCTGGCTGGTCTCCCAGCCTGTGCTTTCAAACCTCTGCAAATGATCCAGAATGCTGCTGCACGCCTGGTCTTCAATGAGCCCAAGAGAGCACATGTCACACCTCTGCTCATCTCTCTGCACTGGCTCCCAGTAGCGGCATGCATTAAGTTCAAGGCACTGGTGCTTGCTTACAGAACAGCCACTAACACAGCACCCATCTACCTCAACTCTCTCTTACAGACCTACATCCCCTCCAGAAGTCTGCGGTCTGAACACGAGCAGCGCCTCGTTGTTCCTTCACAGAGAGGCATGAGATCCATCTTAAGGACATTTTCTTTCACCGTTCCCTGCTGGTGGAACGATCTTCCTGTTTCTATCAGGATGGCTGGATCAATTTCACAATTCAAAAAACAGCTGAAGACCCACCTCTTCCGTGAGCACTTAACTGTCTCATAATATAAAATTTTCCTTTTCTAATGTTCTCTATATACTTGCTTATACTATCTTGACATTGTATCTGAAACTTTGTATTACTAACGCTTCTTGTGAATATTGCTTGCTTAGACGAATCACTTGCGGTTTTCCTCAATTGTAAGTCGCTTTGGATAAAAGCGTCTGCCAAATGAATAAATGTAAATGTAAATGTAAAGACATTTTGGACAATCAGGCTCAGCAGGTCTGACGAGTAGAATCAGGTGTTCTAAATAGGGAGACATCTAAAACATCCTGGGAGGGGTGGCCAAGGACCAGGGTTGAGAACCACTGGTTTAGTTGATCAGGCATATGATCACACAGTACCTAATGCTTGTTTAAACCCTAGCGTTGTTGAGATGGATGAGAGTGTTGGTTTAGATGATCAGACAATTGAAACCCCCATACCCAGCATATGTTTATCACCTTTGATGCACTTGTAAGAAATGGTGGTGACGTATGTGGGTACACAGTGGTCCCCGCGAAGGAAGTTTAACACCTTAGAAATACACAGGGTTTTAATCTGCGGTCGATTGCTTCTACAGACATGTCTAACTACACAATGCGTTGTCTGAAATAGTGTCATTCTCCAGACAGTTGGCTGGTGATGGTGGAATAATTAATGTTACGTTGAGTGAGCCTAGTCTGACAACTGATGTTTATACGCTTTTTTCACCTAGCAATAACTACAGCGTGGATGTCCTTTCTGATAAGCTTGAAAAGATCATACAGAGTAATTCTGATGTTCGTGTTGATGATAGACTGGAGTTAAAAGTGTCCATAGCAAGATGTAAACAAGGAGGTGCATACAGAAAAGTCTGTGATATAGCGTATAACAAGGTGATTGCTAGAAATAGAATTAACCTTTTCTGCCCTGTTAATATATCAAACAATCTGTGTTTTGCCATTTGCTTGGCTTTAACAACATTGCCAAGTGTGAACGTATGTCATACATTAATATAGTGATCTTCCACAGGTCAGACACTGGTGTGCTGGAAAAGTACATGACAAAAGAGGCACTGCATTTCAGAACAGTGTTTTTGATTCTGCACGATGGTCATTATTTTATGATTAAGAATTTTAAAGCGTTCATAGGTACCTCGTACGTTTGTGAATTTTGTTACCATGGGTAAACATCTCGTAGAGATCATAGATGCAAGTACGTGTGTGATATCTGTAATGGCCCTAAATGTTTTAGACACACTGTGAAGAAAAGACAATGTAGCGACTGTTTGAGCTACTGTAAATCTGACTTTTGTTATGATATGCATAAGCAACCACTGGTCAGCAGTTTTCGCAGTGTGATGTTACCAAATATGCAACAGGTGATATCACGTCAGTGGTACAGATCCTAAGCAGCATAAATGTGCAGCAGATCGGTGCCAACATTGCCGTAAGAGTCTGATTGCTGATGGAGCTATGGTGGGTTTTCTAAGATGTATCAGTATGTTTAATCATACAATATATTATTCACTATTTTTAACTATTTTAAGTTTTAAGTCATATAATTATAATATTCATAGTCACTGATAATTCACTGATGTAACAGTCACTTTGTGCACATTTGTTATAGGCTGCATATTGGCCTCAAGAAGAATATAAGAAACACAGAAATACACGGACACCATGCACAGCACATGGGAAAATCCCCATGTTATAGCTCCCATGTTTACAACACAAGCCACCTGGCAAGCACATTAAATCACTAAAGATACATACAAACACACACCAGATACAAACACACACCAGAAGGCGCTGGGATAAGTGTATAGTTCTGACCATTGATGTAAACCTTGCCCTCAGAAGCGTATGGGAATCAGCAAAGAAAGAGTATAATTCATATATTTTTAGCAACTTTTTGAAAGCACCTGCCACCATTAAATTCCAGAATGGAGTGAGTAAGATTTAATGGTGGTGGGCGTTAAGGGGACGAACTAATGAAAAAAGGTTACATCATGCTAAATATGATTGGTGAAAGATTACATCATGTGAATATGATTGGAGGATAAAGTAAGAACGCCCAGAAAAGTGTGTATAAAAAGTGTGTGATGAGTGGTACAGCATGGTCTCTGGTAAAGTGTTTGATTTTTAAAAAACAGCTAGCCTTGTATGGTAAGAATTATGTTGTTTTGCTGAGGGAGGCTTGTGTAAAATACGTAATGAATTCATACAATGCACTGGTCTTGATCCTTTTAGATGCACCACTTTAGCATCATGTTGTATGACTGTGTATAAAACACACTACCTGCCAAAAGACACTCTTGCTCTGACTCACAATAATGCATACATCCGTCAGCATAAGGCATACTCAGATGTATCCATCAAATGGCTTGAATATGTAAAAAATACCTGCGGTATAGACATTCAACATGCATTAAACTATGGTGAGGTATCATTTGGGAAATATTATGTTGATGGTTTTTCTGAGTCTTCAGGTGTCACAAGCATCATCTCTAAAGAGGATGACTGAGAACCACAGTTGGGTCATTACCTAGGTAATCTCACAGATAAAATTGGTGAAAAATCCTATATAATTGAATACGTATCGGGTGGCCCCAACACATACGGTTATCACACAGATAAGGGTAAGGTTTGTATGAAAGCCAAAGGGATAACTCTTAATGCTGTAAACTCTGATTGGACAAACTGATTGGTCTTGTCAACCACTACGTTGTTGGAGGGCGATGATAACAGTAACATACTAGCTTGCATGGACGGTATTGTGAGGAATAAAAAGAGGTTTACACTACATAACAAATCAGTAGACAAACGTTTTCCTGTGAACTACAACAAAGAGTGTTGGTAAAGGATTACACTACACTTCCATATGGCTACTGACATTGTTTTTGGTCATCGTGGTGTACGAGACACCATTCATCCCTATTCATGCATCCTGAGTGGTCCGTCAAACAGTGGGAAAACCTTTTTTGTAAAATTATTATTACAAATGCTGTGAAATTGTTTTCTAAATAATTTTGAAAATATTGTATATATTTATGATTGTTGGCAACAATTGTATAATGAATTGTTAAAAATGTATAAAATTAAATTTCTTGATGGTATACCACAAACTCTGAATGATGATAAATTGTTTCCTGTCAATAAAACTTATCTACTTATAATTGACAATTTAATGAAAGAAGCCAGCGCCAATAATGAAGTGGAGAAGGTGTTTACAGAATTTATTTTGCCAGGGTAAATCCAGTAGGACCATCAGCTTGAATACAAACAACCTGGTATTGTTTAAAATTCCCAAAGAGGCAAATCAGGTAATAGTGCTAGCCAGACAGATGTATCCAGGACATATAAAGTTTTTTATGGAATCTTATCAAGATGCAACCAGTAAGCCTTGGTCATGGTTACCTCATGACTGATTATAAAGCAAAAACACTCCAACACTATCATCTCAGAACAGATTTACACTCTCCATATCCTGTTCCTGTAGTGTACCTCCAGAAAAGACACTTTTCTAGAAATCTGTGTTTTAAAATTGCTTTTAAAAGCCGCACCCAAAAGAGACGGGTTATTTTACAATCTGCCACTGATAAACTTATTGTAACACTATGTGAAGTAGCCCTTAATGTTCTTCACGATAATATACCTCTCACATCACAGCAATATCAGAAACTAAAACATCGGAAAAGTGTGCTTAAAAATGTTGCGAACAAAAAGAAAGAGACATGTGATAAACCAGCAGGATGGTTTCCTACTACAACTTTTAAGCATCGCTATTCCATTTATTTCCAGCCTGATTGCATCTAGATAAAGAACAAAAATGAGTATGCAGAGAAAATGTTTTTAGTTCCTCAGTATCATCTCGATAAACTAAAAGTCGGCATCCCTCATGATCCCTCTATACAACAGGTTGTGGAGAATGATTTGGATACAGCTATAAGGGACATCTTGCACAGATCGGATCTGGACTCTCATAAACGGTACACAAACATTCTACAGCAATATTTAACATTTGCTAAGCAAACTAATCGGGAGACCAATATATTAACATTAAACATGTCTCTGTCTGATAAAGAAACATCTATTTCTGGTCCAGATGTCAAAATCACTGTATTAGATGATGTGATAAACTGAATGCCCCACAGAGGAGTGTGAAAAACATTCGCTACATTTGAGATAAAATGACTAAATCTGTGGTGGAAAATGATAATCCGGTTTGTTTCCAAAATGGTCAAAAAACACCCCACACCCTCTCTGTTTATGTATACGGCTATCTAGTGTTCACCAGTGTTGTCCTGATGGGTGAGTATTAACTATGACCATAGATGGTAATGTTCTCAACTCAAGTTTATTTATATAGTGCTTTTTACAAAACTTGACATTTTGATCAACACAAAAAATACTATATCACTTATAGTACTTCTTAAATTAATTATAATAACTTATCCTAGCAAAAAATAAGGTGTTGACATCTTTTTACACCTTTCTTGCATAAATAACAAAACAAAAACATTTATAATGACCTAACCTTTAACAAAAACAAGTGGTGTTCACATAAATAAAATAAGTAAATATTAAATACAGAACTCAACTAATTACTATATAGTCTTAAGGATACATGCCTAACTTTTCTGCACATGCTGGCGTTTCCGCCTGAAACAACTGAATGTACGCATTTTCAAGCTATAATGCTTGCACTTATTAACGTACAAATCATAAGCCTCTTTGTGACTCAGATCTGGATAAGGATCTATCAGACCCATCTCTAAACTGCTCCATCGAGCACCATTACTTGCTGCCACTATGCTTGACTCAACTCTTCAATGTTATGACTGGCAGCGTGGACAGGTGCAGCATCCGCTGCTGGCCTCTTGCCTGCTGCTGTCAGAGACATAACTTTAAATGGCACATATTCTCATGCAGCCTGTACGAAACAGGCTTGTTAAGCAGTGTCAGTTGTGACAGTATACAACATTTCTGAAGCTGCATCTGACTCAAAGGTGAAACTGCAAGGAGTTCCGCCAACAATTTGAATGACACAAAATCGTCATTTAAAATCAATCCTGCACAGCTAACCAAGCATATCACGGTCACCCTTTCAGCATGACCAAGAGCAGGGGGCAGCAATTGCACACATTTTGGAAACCACGGCATGCCATACTCCTTGTATTTTTTCATATGGCTTGCGAAGCACAGCCTGCATTTATCAATTTCTGAAATCACGTCACCTTCAAGAGCCGCAACCTGAGCTCTCAGTGACGGAAGTTCGGTGGATTTGTGAATCTCGACATAATTTTAAAAATTCCATCCGAGCTTTCAAATTCCGAGACTCGTCCCAGTAAGTGATGCTGGGGAAGAACTGCAGCAAGGCTAACCCCTTCTGAAGGCAGTCAACAACATCACAGCCGCTGGTCACCACCAACTCCATAGCCCGACCAAACGTGTGAGGATAATGGAATGCTTTTTTTTTTAAACAACTCCGTGCGCAAAGATTCCACTGTTCTACAGTCGACTATCCTTCAAGAGGAGGATCATGATCTTTCAGTGAACTGACTGGCAGACGATCATTTCTTTCAAACAGATCGCCTAACAACACCAGCAAGTTGCTGATCACTTGCGAAGATCCTTCCACAGAGTCATTAAATCCTACTCTCATGGGCGGTGGAGAATCTCCAACACTTGCACTCCCTACAGGGCTTAGCCCAATGAAACACCTTTGACATGTGAGGTGCTTATACCCAAGCTCAAGGCAAACACTTTAGATTTCGGGCTCACCAACTTACCAAAATAAAAGCTTCTCAAGTGCCATCTCGCACTGAAAAGCCTTCCACGTATTGTTAAACCCTCCCCTGCCCCTACACTCGCTGACGAGCTTTTCGAGAGCCTGGCACAAATGATCAGCAACTGGACAAATAACATGACGAAGACCCTGCCCATCTGCGTTATCTCTGAAAGCCACCAGCATAGGAGTGCTCTCAACTAACCACCACATCTTATGTGTTCTCATTGGTGAAGGAAGAACTGATGACATCACACATCAATTTCCTCATTAAAGAGTCATTGAACAGCAGCTGTGTTTCATACAAACATCATTAGATTGAAGCTTTATAAGGGCACCTGATAGAAGGTTTCCATTTCTTCTGAGATCATGTTATTTAACTATGAGTTGTTTCTCTGTCTCAGAGGAACTCAAACAACTTTAGAAAGTGAACTCTGACAAACAGTGTAATGGTGAAAATACTGAAAATGTGATTTCAGTGGTAGTGGGTTAGCAGGGTAGCAATGGCAAGATTTCACCATTTTGAGGATTTGTACTTAATGAATCAAATAATATAAGTTTTATAAATAGTTTTGGGGCAGATCTGACCTGTTGAAAAGAAACTATCCGGTCTCAAAATACGGCATGTATTCTTAATGTTAAAACTTGACTTACTGGGGCTCAGGTCAGGGAGCAGACAACATGATCTGCTAGTATTCTCATGTCACAGAAAACACAAGCAACTTCCAGTAATTTAATAAATGTTAAACAAATAAAAACATAACATAGATAAATATTAATAATTCATTAACTTGACGTGTTCTGTTTGATGTGGTTAAAACCATATTTTATTACTTTAAATGAGAACAATTTTGAAGTTAAGGAACATCACATTGTGAAATGTTTTCTCCCATACATGTTGGCCACAATTATTGGCATCCTTGTTATTAATACATTGCAAAAACCGCTCTGAGTCCTTTCCTCCATAAAGAATTTCTCCAGATCCTTCAAATGTTGGTGCTCCCTCTTCAGTTCATCCCACTCATTTTCTATAGTGTTTTGATCCGGGAACTGGGATGGCTATGGCAGGATCTTGATTTTGTGTTCAGTGATAATTTTGTTGTTTGTTTTGAACCAATTTTCTGATGGAAGATCTAACCACAACCCATTATAAGAATTTTAGCAGAGCAAGTCAGGTTTAGATTTTTTTTTATCTGTTGGTATTTGATATAATCCATAATTCCATGTATTTTAAACAAGATGTCAAGAACCTCTGGTATAAAAGTAGGGCCACAACAATGAAGATCTGGCGATATACACTATATTGCCAAAAGTATTGGGTCACCCTATGTAATAAACAGGTTTGATGACTCTAGTAATTTCCATGAGTACAAATCTTAATGCTGCAGTATATCATGATATTCTATGGAACTGTGTGCTTCTAATTTATTAGCAACAGTTTGGGAAGAGCCCTTTTCTATTCCATCATGACAATGTCCCTGTGTATGAGACAAGGTTCAGAAAGAAATCATTGATTCAGTCAGTGTGGAAGAACTTGACTAATCTTCATAAAACCAAGTCTTGAACCCAGCTGAACACCTTTTGGTGTCATTTTAAATGCAGACTTTGAGCAATGAACTCATCACCAAACACCAATGACTTGTGCACTGAGATCTAGATTGAAGTTGAGGGGTGACCGTGCTTTTTCAATTGCAGGGCAGAAACTTTGGAATAGTCTTCCAGTCTCCTGACTACTCTATTCAGAATCCGAATATAAATCCAAGTTAAAAACTTAGATTTTTTTGTAAGGCGTATCATTATGTAAGGAGTATAAGATTGTCACCTATCAGTGTTTTTTTTTTATTTTTATTTTTTTAGTACATTGTGGTGAAGACTGTTTGTATTTATTTCTGTATTTTTAGCAAGGTTGTACAGCACAGTGGTCAACTACTGTTGTTTTTATTGTGCTTTATAAATAAATTTAGATTTGAATTATTTACAAAGATATCAATAAAACAAAATATATACAATAAAATAGAACACCATCAGAACTCAACACACATTAATTCTTGTGGTGGGCTTAGGACTCTTCTTATGAGTGAGTCTCACCACCACCCTCGGTGACGCTTCTTCTGGGTTTCTTTGGGGGAGTCCTCGGGGTAGTCTGCATAAAGAAAAGACAAAGAAGGCAATGGTTAGCAAAGGTAAGGCCATCTAGGTAAACGGTGGACAAAACCCCATTCATATAAGTTGCCATAGATCGACACACTCCCCTCTTGAGTAGTGCGAATGACTCTGATTAGCATATAAAAAAGCACCTAGAATTTACCTCAATATCTATTGGATAAAACCACAACTTTTAAAATAGTAAAAGCACTTGTGATTGGTTGATAGATTTGCTACTATTGGTCAGTCTGGATAATTATAATGCCATTTTAAGTAAACCCCTCCCTTTTTATGTAATAAAATTATGGTTCATATTAGATTATTACTATTAAGATATAATAAATATGTGCCATACAGGCCAATATTTTATTGGCTTATGCTATGTATCTTATTCTATGGGCTACATTATATCTAAGGATTTTCTAAGAATGATAATATAAGGGAAAGACAATAAAGAGGGACATATTGATAAAATGTAAGACTTTTATTGATACAACAACATACAAAACAACACTGACTAACTAGCCAGGGGTTACAGTCTTTGATGTGCCATGGTATTTGGTTTTAGATGCCTCTTAGCCGCTTCAGAGTCATAGCTTTGTGGTGGCATTCGGTCGGAGGCTAATCCACACTGCAGACATCTGTTGTGTAATGCTGTATACTTTGTGCTGGTTTTCAGTCTTGCATGCAGAGTGGCACACAATTTGCTAAGCTCCTGGCTAAACAGAAATGTTACATACAATGAGTACTATATATGTGTCTTTACAGTGTGTATGAAAGAAACACACAAAAAAAACACCAGAAACAAATAATTCTAATCTTTCTTACCCTCTTTCTCCTCTGGCGACTCCGGGCTGAGGTTTTATTAGCAGCAGACACACTGGCTAGCTCTGGTTGGCTGTAGCGGAAATTTCGGCGCACGGTCTCATAATACGTCTTGCATGCCACTAGAAAGAATTAAATGGGTGAAGAAGTAACAAAAAGGCGAAAATTATTTGCCAACAAACGTATGCTTGTCTAAGCCTTCATCGCGCAATTCCGGACTTGCAGCTAGGGCCCCAACTAAAAACGTGGTAACTGCTTCATTGTATGGCGAGTTCAAACTGTGGAAGCAAATGTACCAAATATAAAAACGCTTATTTGCTTCTGTGTAAGAATACATTTTAAATTAACTTCTCAGCCTTACCTTTGCTCCGGGTCATAGCGCCTGCAATTTGCGTCCGAATTATGTAGCCGACGGACTGCCTCCTACAAAATGAAAGAGATAATAATTACTTGATGAACAAACATTTGTTCTGCTGTAACATTTTAGCAATGGCGATATGGGGTTTTATTCTTACCGCAATTTTGGGATTATGTAGCCGCCTTTTTTTCTTAGATTCCTCGATCGAGCAGCCGTTACAGTCAGATGTAACGTTACCTAGCCTTTCTTCCAATGACTGCAATCTGTCGTTTATGACTCAAAACTCCCGAGAGACATCAGTTGACCCAGCTGAGGAGTCTCGGGACCAGGGGTGCTGAAGGTGAGACAACGTCCAGCCATAGTAAACAGCGAAGTAAAAATGAAGATAAGAGAATTCCAAAATTGAATAAGATCATTCTTGAGTAGACTAACAGTGTTTATATATTTGAGTTTTGCTCATTCTTCCGTAAACCTTGTTTGTGATAGGACGAATCTGTGAGTGTGAGCACCTGATTGGTAGAGGCTTGTCACATGCGAAATGACGTATAGAACGAACGTAGCGTGTCACTCAGATCTAGCACTTGATTGGTCAAGACTCGTTTCATGAAAGGTGACGTATCAAGGAAGAACTTGCAAGGAGAGCATATAAACAAAGATTTCCTGGAAAATCTTTGGAAAATGGAACTCCCCGAACCAAGGACGAAAAGAGTGCGGCGTCATTAAAGAAGTCACCTGGCTACATCACCACCCAGACCGACATTTTTATGGAAAGCCAGTAGAAATTTGGAGTTTGCAAGGAACAAGTAGTTCATGCCCAGCAACATTTCTCCCTGTTGAGCACATTGCTGGAAGATGTGTGTTGAACACATCCGCTGTGTGTTTAAGGAAAACAACAGAGAAAGTGGCTACAGTCATTCCACTATGCACAATGGTTGAGGTCTATGAGAACTCTGAGTCATACTCCTCAGGGGCAGTTGTGGCCTAATGGTTAGAGCGTCGGACTCGTAACCAGAAGGTTGCCGGTTCGATTCTCAGTACCGGCAGGTAACAACTGACGTGTCCTTGAGCAAGGCACCTAACCCCCGTTTGCTCCCCGGGCGCTGCAGTGTTAGCTGCCCACTGCCCCGGTGTATGTGTGTTCACGACTTGAAGTGTGTGTGTTCACTATTCACTGGTTGGGTTAAATGCAGAGGTCACATTTCGGGTATGGGTCACCATATCTGACAAAAAATAGGTCACTTCACTTCACTTGTATGTTCTTTAATTTGTGTAATTAAATGTAAAGTACTTTTTACTCTGTAAGTTGAATTGGATATTTATATCTGCTAACAATCAAACCTTTTTCTTTAATTGTGTTAGATACTTTTTACATTTATGTATGAGGCTGACAGAAATGCATGTACTTTGATGTAAAGAGTATGTTTTCTTAATTTGGGCATGAACATTATTTACAAAAATATCACCTCTCAGTCGGTGAGTATGCACTGTATCGACCCAGCCCCACCCCATTTACATATGAAAGCTTCACCTAAACCAAGAGGGTGGGGTGCATGAAGGTGTCAACTGTTGGGCCAATTCTCGTCAATTTTCAGTAGTTCCCGGCAATTATCTTCGCTGCCTGCACATTCCTGTGAACAGCCGTTAACCAGAAACTTCCACAGGAATTTACAGTGCCGTTAACTGATGAAAGTCACACTTTTCATGCAGTGGCCGCCTTGGCACCTAATCTTCACCTCTGCGTACACAAGGAGCTTTTCAATGCCCCCTAGTCTGGGCATAACATCCAAAACACGCCTAGATGTCCCCCTTGCCGCCTACATTCTGTTTTTCTCCCTTGCGCCCGTGGCGCCCCCTAGAGGACAGCCATCTTTCGTGGCGCCTCCGGGTAGGCCGTCCTTCTGAGTGACCCTCCCCTTTTGTGCGTAGGGGGCGTTTCTGTCGGAAAGTCGCCGGATTTCTGAACTCACTGCGTGGGGCGGTTTGCAGGCCCATAGACATCGATGTGAGGCAGGGAGATGTATGAAAAATAACTACAAATTTATTTTCGTATCTCAACCTAGTCCTCTCGGTATGTCGTCGAGGGCCATGTGACGTGACTCTCTGCAAAGTTTCGGATTTCTGGATCCTCCGTGGGCCGTACGGGAGCCACTGACAGGATTGTCCATTAGAAGCCTATAAGGCTGTAAAATAAGTTACGAGTGGGACTTCCTGTGATTTTGCCGGGTCACAGGAAGTCCCAGTCATAACTTATTCGACAGTCAGTCAGTAGGCTGCTAATGTACACACCTCTTTTCCAGCAATTAAAAAGCACGGAACTGGCCGACCTCTACAATATCAGCATTAACACCACTTCCACTTGCAATAGAAGTGCAACCCATGGACTCAAACCCCTGACTGGACAGCTGTGCTTGCAGCAATTGGTACTGGTTGTTGCTGTGTTTGCAGAAATTACCATTGTGCCATCATCTACAAATTCAGAAACCACCATTCCTTGGCACATAACGACTCTAAGCTTTTCCCTTCTGAGAATCTTTAAAGCCAACTCCTCTGGCTCACATTTCACACCTCTCTCTAAATAAAGCAACTTACAAAACACATAATTATTGTCTAGAATGATTTAATGATGTTCCTCACCTAGCTTGATAGTGATGTGTCCTCGAACTGATGATATTACTTTAGGGGTTTTGCAATACACTTTGCAATCTGTACACCGTGTAATCTGGGTTGCATGGTTTACAGACTGCAGAACGTGAAATTTAGGACACCGATACTTCACCTTAACATTCGTATCTATGACCTCTCCAATGAATTAATTTTGTTTGATTACCTCCTCTACACAATTCCCACAGTCATCCACCAGAGATACTGGTTTTGTCTGCAAGGTTTTACTCAGACAAGATTTCTGGTCAAACAACCCCACAGACACAATGTCAAAGGTATGCCAATTACCAATCTGTACACTTTTCCCCCCAAACAGTCAAATTAATTGTTCTTGTTTTATCACAAACTTTTAATAAATAATAAATAAATTATAAATGCAAGCTTCATATAAATGTTAACCTTTTTGAAAATATTAACTTCTCTGTAATACCAAACAGTAAATATTTGAAAGTTCATGCATTTCTTTTGTGATACTGTACAACAACAGTTTTTGCAGTAAAGTTTTTTTGTTTCTTGATTGGGTTTGTAAGTCACAAAATCCAACTTTCTATATAACACTGGACTACAAAAATAGACAGAAGCAGCACAGGTACATTTTTAGGAATTTCCAAAAGTACATTGTATGCCAAAAATAATTGGGACTAATGTAAACATCACAATGCATTGAGATATTGTGTAAGTTTCCTACCATCTCAACATCTAAACTTCTACTCTCTACTCACCCAACCACATGCCCGTTAGACCCCATCCCCTCACATCTACTACCATCGCTCACTCATATCAACAACTCATCTCTCAATACAGGAATTTTCCCCACTGCATTCAAGCAGGCCCGGGTAACCCCGCTGCTTAAGACCCCACACATGACACATCCCTACTGGAGAACTATAGACCCGTTCATAGCAAAAGCACTTCAACGAGTTGTTTTCAATCAAGTGTCTACCTTCCTCACTCAAAACAACAGGCTGGACACCAACCGGTCAGGCTTTAAGAGCGGTCACTCAACCGAAACTGCCTTACTAACAGTTACAGAAACCCTAAGGAGGGCAAGAGCTAAGTCCAAATCATCTGTTCTCATTCTCTTAGACCTTTCTGCAGCCTTCGACACGGTTAACCATCACATTCTTCTGTCTGCCCTCTCTTCACTGGGCATCACTGGAACTTCACTCTCCTGGTTTAAATCCTACCTCGCAGATAGGTCCTTCAAGGTAGCTTGGGGAGGTGAAGTGTCCAAATCACACCAACTAGTCACCGGGGTCCCACAAGGATCGGTTCTTGGGCCTCTGCTCTTCTCCATATACACCACATCACTGGGTTCCATCATACAAGCACATGATTTCTCATACCATTGTTATGCTGATGACACTCAACTTCACCTCTCGTTTCATCCAGATGATTCCACGGTAGCCACACGAATCTCAGACTGCCTGGCTGACATCTCTTCTTGGATGAAAGATCATCACTTTCAACTCAACATGGCCAAGACTGGGCTTCTCGTCCTTCCTGCCACTCCGTCAGAACAGCACCAGCTTACCGTCCAGCTTGGTCCATCAAAGATAACCCCATCGACTTCAGTCAGGAATCTTGGGGTAATCATGGATGATCAGCTGACTTTTAAGGATCACGTTACTAAAACAACACGGTCATGCAGGTTTGCATTGTACAACATTAAGAAGATCAGACTGCTCTTAACAGAATATGCAACACAGCTTCTCGTCCAGGCTCTTGTCATTTCTAGACTGGATTACTGTAATGCTCTTCTGGCTGGTCTCCCAGCCTGTGCCTTCAAACCTCTGCAAATGATCCAGAATGCTGCTAATGTTCTCTATATACTTGCTTATACTCTCTCGACGTTGTATCTGAAACTTTGTATTACTAGCACTTCTCGTGAATATTGCTTACTTAGACAAATCGCTTGCTATTTTCCTCAATTGTAAGTCACTTTGGATAAAAGCGTCTGCCAAATGAGTAAATGTAAATGTAACTTTATTTTTGTGCATGAAGAAAAACCACAAATAAAAATGGCCAGAAAAACACCTAGACACTTGATTCACTCCTACTCCTAAGTATCCCATTCATTTTCATTACCTCGTGTTGGACACTGGCATGGAAAGGTCCGATGGGCCCGAAATCCATGTATACCATGGGGGCATGGGGGTAAAAGTTATAAAACTAAGAAACAAACACACTCACACACACAGAATTAAAACATTATTAAAATATGTTAAAAAAAACTGTGTCCATCAAAGGTCCAAGATATCTTCCAAGCTCAGCATGGTCAGATCTCTGTATTCCATGTGTTCTTGATGGAAATCTACATCAGCAAAAGGAACAACATTAGTTTAATGTCCATTCATGTAAAACAATAGAGACTAATTACTACTTATCTGACCATTCAGCACCTACCTTGTGTGCCTGAAGACAAATACACAGGGCTGTCTGCCTGGTCACTAGGCTGCTGGCTAAACTGGCCAAGCAGGTGAAGTGTTTCATCTGTTAAAACAAACAGCCAGTGTTAAGTTTGACTCTGTAAAATATGTATATCTGTATAAATAAATGTATGTCCCATGATCACCTACCATGATCATGTGACTTGAGACTTTAGCAGACTTCGTGAAGGAAACAGAACATTTTACTTGTAACAACTTTGTAACAATCTATTAGTAACATTGTTACAAAATGTCACAAAACCATTTAAATGTACTTACGGTGAGATCTTTGTTAGCCCTTCTCAGGTGACGTTCAATAAACTTTAACATCTTCGAGCACACTGGACAGCTTAGGTCCCTCAAAAAAAACCTCCCTCTGGCCAACTTGATTAAGATTTGCCGCTCATCCGAGTTTAAAATATTTTGACTGTTGCTCAGGTGGTGCCCGAGGTGGGCCACTTTGGAAGGGCACAAAGGGCATGTTAAAAGCACCATCTGTGAAAACAAAAAGATGAGATTAGAAAATGCTTGAAGAAACATAGAGAGCATATGTGCACGGAGGGAAGGGAGATCTTCTCTGAGTCTATCATCCCTATTAGTAACTCTTACATCAAGCTAGACCTGGTGATCAGTAGGGTTGGGTATCGTTTGGGTTTTATTCGATACAGGTGCTAATTCGATACTTTTAAATCGGTACCGGTGCCTAAATCAATACTTTTAAAAAGGATATTAGATGATATTAAAGAACAATATATTAAATTAAAAAACATTTAAATAATTTTAAAATAACACAATGTAAATGTGAAATGAGCATGCACACTAACATTGCCAGAAAGATGTTTGTGTTTACGGTTGACCTTTTTTTTTTTACAACTAAATGCTCAACATATAGCCTAGTTGTATTAAATATAGGCAGAAAATGCACTGAATATTCCATATACAGAGAGCCTTCAAGGGTAAATTATATGAACATTATTTTAAAAACGGACAGCATGCTGGCTATAATGAATAAGTATAAGCATAAACATGCAGTCAGCTTGACAGACTGATGTCTAGAGATCAGACTAACAGGTTCTATAAGGTTTAAAGTAGCACTTTCACTCTGTCTCTCTCGTCTTTCTTGTCAAATGCGTTACTGTGTTATGAACGAGTTCCAAGGCACGCCGCTCGCACAACATTGATTTTAAAGATGCGCAACAGTTTTATTGTGTTCGCTTGAATTACAGGCGCATTATCTGCATGTCGAATTAATGTTAGTTTAACTCTAAAACTTGCCTTACGCGGTGGTTGAAGTTAAAGACTGTGGCAGGTGATGAATGCCAAACTGGCTGTGATGGAGGCAGAGAGAGAGAGAGCGCGAGCACCAAAACTGCCTTTCACTCAGATGAAGCCACGGGTCATGCGCGTTCTGAACCGCGGGGCGCACGCGATCCGTGCAGATCACAGATCATCTGCCATTATGTGTTGGATTTGTATTATCAGAGCTTTCTGACTTTCGTTCACGTGAATAAGGGCAAATGTTTCACACGACAGCTCCGTCAGACGCATTGAGGCACCGAAACCTGTGATTTGATTCGGCCCGGTATATACCAGATGCATAGGTACCCAACGGTTTTGGTACCCAACCCTAGTGATCAGAGAGGGTGATAAGGTGACCGTCAGCGACATTACCATTGTATCTGGGGCGAGGATGGAGCTAAGTTACCAGCTGAAGAAGAAGTATGCTCCCAAAAGAGAACACCTTAGCGATCAACAGATGGCTGCATTTAAACTCCTCCCTGAGACATGCTCCTGCTGTCCTATCCAGTAGAGGACTGCTCTTTGGTCCCTCGGGGAGGGGGCTCCGGGCCCTGGGCCTTACTTCCCGCGACCTGATGGATCTATGTCTTCTGACAATACTAGGATCGCTTAGCTGTTATGACCTATATATGTGTGGGACCTGACCACGAGCCATGAGTGCCAAGCAGTATGCACTGCAATAGTGGGAATAATCCTGCCACGGGTTTGCAATAATGCCTAATTGGTGCCACGCATGAATGGATGAACGAGATTCCCACTGTCCCTAGCTGCTATCTAGCGAAACCACAGCCAAGGGAACGGGCTTGGCGGAATCAGCGGGGAAAGACCCTGTTGAGCTTGACTCTAGTCTGGCACCATGAAGAGACATGGGTGTAGGATAAGTGGGAGGCCCCGTCCGCGGGCGTCGCCAGTGAAATATTTCTACTCATCGTTTCCTCACTCACGCGGGAAGGCGAGCCCCCCGCGGGCTCTCGCTTCTGGAGTCAAGCCAGAATAAACACACAAACACCTCGTGGCAGGTGGGGAGTTTGACTGGGGCGGTACACCTGTCCTAAGGCAAGCTCAGGGAGGACGGAAACCTCCCGAGGAGCAGAAGGGCAAAAGCTCGCTTGATCTTGATTTTCAGTACAGACCGCGAAAGCGGGGCCTCGCGATCCTGCTGGCGTTTTGGGGTTTAAGCCGGTGTCAGAAAAGTTACCACAGGGATAACTGGCTTGTTTCTATCATTGCAAGCAGAATTCGCCAAGTGTTGGATTGTTCACCCACTAACAGGGAACATGAGCTGAGTTTAGATTGTTGTGAGACAGGTTAGTTTTACCATACTGATGCCGTTTTGTTGCGACAGTAATCCTGCTCAGTACGAGAGGAACAGCAGGTTCAGACATTTGGTTGGTGCGCTTGGCTGAGGAGCCACTGGAGCAAGGCTACCGTCTGTGGGATTACGACTGAACACCTCTAAATCGGAATCCCCCCTGAAGGCAGTGATACCGCAGCGTCACGGGAAACTCGATAGGCTGGGGAGAGCCGAACGCGACGGGGCTGGTGAAAGGCCCGACATGCGCCCTCCCTCTTACGACACGCACTGCAAGTTTGTGAGAGACCGGTGCAAAATGACTTATTGACGACCTGATTCCGGGCCGAGGTGTCGTAAGTGGCAGAGCAGCTCCTCGCTGCGATCCATTGAAAGTCAGTCATCCCCGGGTCCAACCTCTTGTCGGGGAGCAGGCGTCCACTCTTCGGCCCTCCCCTCCGGGGCTGGGGGGGCAGAGGGCCTCTGGTTGTACCAGAGGCATGACGAACAGCACGTAAGGCTAAGGCATGAGAAACGGAACGGAACCTGAGGCCGAGAAGCAACACCCAAGGCCCTTCAAAGATGATTATATCATATCTCAGCCCAGGAAAGGTGCATCGAGGCCGGGCTAAGCTCTTTCGAAAGCCCCGCTAGAGACCCGTAGTGGACCCGAGTTGTGAGTCTCCCCGACCTCGGGTGCCCGAAAGTAAGGGATCATGCTTTGGATCTCGGCCCAGGAGAGGCCCATCGAGCCCGGGATGGTCTTGTTGGAAAGCCCCACCAGAGACCCGTAGCAACATCGAGTTGTGAGTGCGCCCGAGTTATGGGCACCCAAAATTAAGGGATCATGTTCTGTATCTCAGCCCGGGAGGGTCGCACGGACCTGCGGGTAGGCTCATTAGGAAAGTCAGAGGAGACCGGTCACGTCTCGCTGCGCCCCCAGAGGGCAGAACTAGGGCCCCAAACGTATCCTGGGTGTCGAAAATTATCTCAGCCCGGGAGGGCTTTCCAACGCCGCCCGCCCCGGGCTTCTACAACCCCTTTCCCGGCCCGGGCTTCTACAACCCCTTTCCTAACCCTAAGAAAATCCTCATCAGAAGAGATTGTGGCAGGCAATATCTCATCTTGGGTCACCCTATCTAATAAACAGGTTTGATGACTTCAGTAATTTCCATGAATACAAATCTTAATGCTGCAGCATATCATGATATTCTATGGAACTGTGTGCTTCTAATTTAATAGCAACAGTTTGTGAAGAACCCTTTTCTATTCCATCATGACAATGTCCCTGTGTATGAGACAAGGTTCAGAAAGAAATCATTGATTCGGTCAGTGTGAAAGAAATTGACTGGTCTGCATAAAACCAAGTCCGGAACCAGCTGAACACCTTTTGGTGTCATTTTAAAAGATGTGCTATGGGTGATTTCTAATGAACTGAAAAAAGCACCAGGCTACATGATGACATGATTGTGGAGCTGGTGCTTACACAAAAAAGAATCAAAGAATGTGCTACATCTAATTGTGCTGAAACTGCTGGTTACCTACAGCATTTGCAGGTGGACCCATTTGCTGTACAAATGTACACACAATGGGGTTTGCACATTTTGACCCAGCATCTGAAAAAAAAAACATTAACACTTCACCTGGATGCCACTGGAATAGTCACCTAAATAGGAAAAGGGCCAAGAGTTTAAACATAAATAGTATTAGTAATTAGTAAAAATAATAGGCAGTTGTGGCAGTTGTGGCCTAATGGTTAGAGAGTCGGACTCGTAACCAGAAGGTTGCCGGTTTGATTCTCAGTACCGGCAGGTAACAACTGACGTGCCCTTGAGCAAGGCACCTTACCCCCGTTTGCTCCCCGGGCGCTGCAGTGTTAGCTGCCCACTGCCACGGTGTATGTGTGTTCACGACTTGAAGTGTGTGTTTTCACCATTCACTGGTTGGGTTAAATGCAGAGGTCACATTTCGGGTATGGGTCACCATATCTGACAAAAAATAGGTCACTAATAGTATTTTTCTGTCCAGACCTTATCAACTTGCTCATGAACACCTACATGAGCATTTTCCCACTCTGGAGTGGAATGCTTCTTGAGGATCTTACCAGGTTTACTGAAAGCAGCGCAGCTACAGTCAGCCAACAATCCCAAAGCAGGGAAGCTAACTGTCATGTAGATTGTGAAACAGAGCATCCTTTAAACAAAAGAGTTTATCCACAAAATGCATGTATCCCTACAAGGCAGATAAAGAGAACCAACAATCTGTTACTGCCTTGCCGTGATCAACACCCGACAGAAAGAAGAATGGGCAAAGAAAACATCTCAAATGTAGGACAAAATACTTTGGATTACCTTATGCCACAACCATTACAAACTCCAGAAAGTAAAGACATCAGCAACAATATCAGCCAGATGGAAAGTGATTCCAGATACACCAATGGACCATGAGCCAAAATACCACTACAACAGAGAGCCAGATAAAACAGAACAAACATCTGAGGACATAACTGATGAGGTATTACTTTATATTATTTTGTCAAATAATTTCAGAGCATTTAACATATTTTTGACAATAAAAAAATTATTTGCAGATTGAATACCTTTGGTTCAAAAATAATTGTGAGGTGGTGGTTGCTGTTGAGTCATCGGAAGAAAAGAACACCACGTACACCATCCGCCACACATATTTCAAAACTCTGCAACCTCACAATTGGCTTGTGGGAGAGACAAGAATGTTCATGAGCTATTATGACTTAAAATTGGCATGATTTAAGTCTACAAAGTACACTATAAATATTGTACACATCTAAGGCTGTCAGTTACCTTTTAGTCTAATATGTGTGTTCCATACATTTTCCAGCCCGATCTCATGAAATGCATATAAATAACATGCTAGGTGCAAACTCATAAAATATGTACGCCAAATTGCAATTTTATGTGTGTGTGTGTATATATATATATATATATACGCCAGCGTTTGCGTGCATATGATACGCCAATTTTAGCGTGCATGCATATTTGTCTTATTAACCTTTCCCCTAACCCAAAACCTAAACCTAATGTTATTACTTGAATTATTTCAGTGTTTCCTCTTTATGTATATTTCAAAATGGCGACTCTCCGCCGAGGGCGTATCATTTCCATGCAAAGATTGGCGTAGATATACACGTAAAATTGCAACTTATTTTACGAGTTTGCACTTTCGTGTTATTGATTCGCATTTCATGAGATCGGGTTGCATTTTCTCTCTTCATTAAGGTAATTGAATGCTACTTCCAAACAAAATGGAAAAAGACAATAGCATTTACCTCCTCAATCACTACACCGTTCATGTGATTATGACTAGAGACAGAGATGCAGTATGCAGACAGAGTCTGCGGAAGGTACTGTATTGTTGTACATTGAATTAATTAAAAGCCATGTTTTGTAAGATTTTCTAATGTGAAACTATCAAACATTTCAGGTGGACTTTAGAAAGTATCAAGTGGTTGTCAGTTAGTGAATGCCATTGGAAGGTTTTGGTAAAAGCTATAAAAATTTCACAATAAGTCCTTTTTCATGGATGGTCAAATCTGAACAGATTATTTTTAAATGGCTTACTCTCTTTTTCCCAGTATCTCCATGCATCTTCCAGTCAGATTTTTGTTCAGGGTTCCCCCGATCCTTAAAAAGTATTAAATTAGATTTTTAAAATTTAAGGTCATAAAAAAAGTGTTATTTTTACCTATTGTAGGTCTTAAATTTTATATGACACCTTTACTTAAACATATTTTAATACGTCACCAAATTAAAACTATATTTAACATTATATGACGTTTTATTTTTTGTTTGTGGATTTGCTCGCTCACGTGACAATCTGCGGGTTGCACCATTTACGTCAGTGTTTTGAGTACCGCCGCCTCATGCGCACAAACGGAAAAGAGAAGATGGGTACATGTAAGTTTAATAATGATGCTATCCAGATTCTTTCCTGTTCGCCGTTACTTCACAGTTACTGCGTGCTGCACGCTAACGTGACTGGTCCGGCTATTCACAGAGAAAGCGGCGCTACATGGTCGCGTTGGCAGAGTTGATAGAACAAACTCAAAGTATCTCATCTCAAAGTAAATCAACTCAGGGTTGGTTAAACCTCCTTATTGAAATGGCCCCCAGATGATTATATTTTAAAACTATTAGAGATCAATTTGACAAAAAATATTTTGAATTTAATTCACAATTTTACTTACAAATTTAAGGAACAGCAACGGGCAAGAAGTTTGCTCCCTCGTATCCCTCCCAAGTGGGAGGAATTTGCACTGATATCCTTTTCACTGAAACCGTATGCATATCTTCATTTTTTTAGATTAGATTAGATTAGATTCAACTTTATTGTCATTACACATGTACAAGTACATGGCAACGAAATGCAGTTTAGGTCTAACCAGAAGTGCAATAGCAGCAAGTGCAGGATATACAGTGGTTGCATAAGTTACATAAATAAATATTACAGAAATAATTTACAGATGGATATGTACTATGACCATGATTTACAGATGTCTCTTACTATAGACATAAATTAACAGATGGATATATACTATGAACATAATATACAGATGGCTACTACTAAAGCAGAGATTTACAGATGGATATGTACTATGAACATAATATACAGATGGCTATTCCTATAAACAGAAATTTACAGGTGGATGTATACAATAAGTTAGGCTATGGTGAGCAGCTAAAAAAAGCTGTTCTTTAGTCTGCTGGTCCTGGTCCGGGGGCACTTGAAACGCCTGCCGGAGGGCAGGAGAGAAAACAGTCTGTGAGCGGGATGAGAGTCCTTAAGAATGCTGCGAGCTCGACGCAGACAGCGTTTCCTCTGGATGTCCTCCATGGCTGGAAGTGGAGTCCCTGTGATGCGCTGGGCGGTTTTCACCACCCGCTGCAGTGCCTTGCGCTCTGCAAGAGAGCAGCTCCCATGCCAGACTGTGACACTATTGGTCAGGATGCTTTCTATTGCACAGCGATAGAAGTTCACCAGGATAGCCGAGGACAGTCGATTCTTCTTTAGTGTCCTCAGGAAGAAGAGGTGCTGGTGAGCCTTCTTGACCAGGCTGGAGGTGTTGGTAGTCCAGGACAGGTCCTCCGAGATGTGGGTCCCCAGGAACTTGAAACTGGAGACACGTTCAACAGCCATCCCATTGATGTGGATGGTGTCATGTGTGCCTCTTGACTCTTTCCTGAAGTCCACAATGAGCTCCTTTGTCTTGGAGGTGTTAAGGAGCAGGTTATTGTTGTTGCACCATGTGGCTAGGTGCTGGATCTCCTCCCTGTAGGCCGTCTCATCGTTGTTGCTGATGAGACCAATCACTGTAGTGTCGTCCGCAAACTTGATGATGGAGTTAGATCCGTTCACAGGCCTGCAGTCGGAGGTGAAGAGGGAGTAGAGGAAGGGGCTTAGCACACAGCCCTGTGGTACACCAGTGTTGAGTGTGATAGTGGTGGAGCAGATGGAGCCTGATCTCACCTGCTGTGGTCTGTTGGTCAGAAAGTCCATAATCCAATTGCATAGGGAGGTGTTAATGCCCAGGTCTTCAAATTTAGCAATTAACTTGGATGGGATGATAGTGTTGAATGCTGAGCTGAAGTCAACAAACAACATACGTGCTTAAGTGTTCTTATTGTCCAGATGAGTGAGCACAGAGTGCAGTGCCATGGAAACGGCATCTTCTGTGCTCCTATTGCTGCAGTAGGCAAACTGGTGTGGGTCCAATGTGGATGGCAGAAAGTCCTTCAGGTGTGCCAGGACCAGGATCAGTGGCTGTGGGGGTGGAGTGGGTGGGTTTGTAATCACTGATGGCCTGGATGCCTTGACACATGCGTCGAGGGTCGGAGTTGGAAAAGTGCTCCTCTACCTTTAGCTTGTAGCAGTGCTTGGCCTCTTTGATGCCCCTCTTCAGGTTAGCTCTGGATGTGCTGTAGGCTTGTGCATCACCTGATCTGAAGGCAGTATTGCATGCCTTCAACAGGAGGCGCACCTCCTTGTTCATCCATGGCTTCTGATTTGGGTATGTGATGATCTGTTTCTGAGTAGTAACATTGTCTATGGTGGTGTTGATGTAATCCAGTACAGAGGAGGTGTAGCAGTCAATGTCCGTGTGAGAGCCACTGGTGGCTTGAGAAGCAAATGTACTCCAGTCTCTGTGTAGAAATATTTCCTGGAGTGTGAAATCTGCCCCCACAAGCCGGAACAAAGAAAGGTGATCTGACTGTCCCAGGTGGGGAAGGGGGGTCGCAACTTAAGCTTCAGCCATGTTTGTGTAAACATGGTCTAAGGTTTTGTTTCCTCTGGTGTGACAGGAAACATGCTGGTGAAATTTGAATGATTAAAATCACCCGCAACAATAAACGCAGCTTCCGGGTGAGCAGTCTGTTGTTTACTGATGGTTGCATGAAGTTCTTTCATAGCAAGCTTGGCATCAGCATCCGGGGGAATGTAGGCTGCAGTTATAATGGTGGAAGTGAACTCCCGTGGCAGATAAAACGGTCTACATTTAACCATGAGAAACTCAAGGTTAGCTGAAACTCAAGGTTTTGGATAATATTTGGGGAGTATAGACACATACTAAAGATAATTTTATGGCATTTATTGATCACTTTAACAAACATCAGGATTACATTTTCTAGATGTCATCACTTATAAGAGTGAGGATTTCCAAAACACAGGTACATTAGATTTTAAAGTATATTTCAAAGAAACAGACACACATTGTTAATTACACAAACACAGTTTTTACCCTAAACCCCCTTTTTATAGGCATCATCAAATCCCAATTACTCAGGTGTCACAGCATATGTTCGGATAAAGCACAGTTTGAATTGGCTACCAAGAATCTATTTAAAGCTCTAAAACAGAGAAGATTTTCTAGATCAGTGGTTCTCAAACTTTTCAGATCAAGTACCATCTTTAATAAAATTTGTTGTTCCATGTACCACATAATGACCACAATAGAAATCATATGAATAAACATTTAAATTAATAGTAGAGCTGTAAATCTTTATATCTACACCTCGTCCTTCAATTCTAATGTATTAAAAAATATAAACAATTTTTTATTTACCAGCTAATAGTAATAGTGGACAAAAACACTTTTTTGTAGTACTCTGTAAATGACTGTTATGGGGGATGTATTAACTTTGTGGGGACTTGCAGAAAGACTACAAAGCTATATTAAAGACGAACAATGTGAAAAGAATATTTAACCGAAGATAAATAAATATACATATACTTAAACATCAAGAGAACAGCTTTACATAACAAACTGATACTCAAACGTTACTGCAGCGGCGATCGAGAGAGATCGAAGAGATTTAGCGAGTGATTCAGATTCTACGATCTTATCTACTTCTTCGCCTCCTGCAGAGATTTGGTCTGAGCTCCCTCCCCTGGTTGCTTTCTTCTCCTCTTCCATAACCATCCCCTGTGTGTCATTTTCTTCTCTCACTCTGTTAGTGAATTCCTTCCTTAATTCCTCTTTTATTAACTTCAACTACTCTACTGTATTTCCCCTCAATTGTTGCCTTAGCGCTACCTCCCCCTCCCTCTGTATTTGTTACGTGCCAGACAGGAGAGCGGATCCAAATGCACATAATCCTTTAATGATAATCCAAAGAGTAATCCAAAATACAACGAGCAACACCAAAGACGAGAAACAGGAACACCATAACTGAAACACATGGCTATAAATACACAGGTGAAGGGACAAACAGGAAATGAGGCACAGCTGAAACAGGTTGACAATGACGAGACACAAGGCATGATGGGATATGAAGTCCATGACAAAAACAAAGCAGAAACACTAAACAAGGAGGCGCCCTCAGGTGGCGACCCGAGGCGCTGGCCATGGGCGTTACAGTATTGCCCCCTGATCCATTAGTTCCTCCCCTTTGTTAGCTTGACTCCCATCCTGTGGTTCATGGTCTATAGCTCCTGCTTGTGCCACTTCTAGAGGTAATCACGACCGAAACCCAGAAATTACAGGTCCCGTCTGAAGCGAAAGAGATTCGCTAAATCCTCAAAGTGATAAGAACCTAAAACCGCTAAAAGCTATAAAAACTTCTCCAGCTTTGGGAAATAGCTGGTCATTTGACAAGGACTTTCCTCCGTTACCTGTGCCAAGGTCAAAACCAATAATACCAAAAGGAAGTGTGACCCCAAAGAACAAAGAATTAAAAAATCCAAGAGAACTTTAACATCTTGGGTGAGCTTAACTCCACTGAATAAGAATAAACTGTGCCCTTCTCATTCCTCAGGTGTGGTCAAGGAGAAACCAACTTACCTTAGAGATGGGAGCAAACAATGATTTCCTCAATCCACGGATGTACATAAAGTACAAATTCATACACCGGACAATCAAACACCTATGTCATCAATTGAGGTTGAGCTCTCGACTTACTTCGGGATCATTTGGGTTGCCAGCAGGAAGCCCACCTGAATACCAATAGAGGAATTAGTGTTTCTAGACTCAGACACATACATGCCACAAAAGGTACAACCCCCACATGAAACAAAAGTCTCACCCGAAATACAAATTGTGGGGAGTCCACGCACAACATGGACGCATGCGCAGGACAAAACTTCTGTTACGCAAAGTGACCAAACAACATTGGCTAAGCCCGTTAGACACATATCAACAGGCTAAAAATTGTCAGACTGGAGTTTCATCTTCAACACTAACGTTACATCAAAGAGGTAAATAAAGCGGTCAGTAAATTTGATGTTTTAGGCACAAAAGCAATATAGAAATGACAAGAGTAAACAGCGTGTCATGCGCTCAGGTTCATTCTGTTTGTTTTGTTTATTCATATTTTATGAATGTATACTTACATGTTCTGTGACGGATCTATCCCTTTAAAAAAGTCGGCTTCGTCCCCACTAGAAACTGAATCTGCAGCAGATGAGCAGTCGGAAAGTTGTTCATCTTCGTTGGAAGCAACTAGTAGCTCCAAAACATCCAAGCCTGTGTACTTCTTTTTCCGTGCATTAATAATGTTACGCATGCAAGTGTGTGTGTTTGCACTTAGGTTTGTAAATGGGCATTTGTGTGTATGTGTGAAAGTCTCTAACTTTGTATGCAAAAAATTATTCCGCTACCCATTCAGATTCAGTTTTTATTAGCTCTTAAACAGAGACACGCAAACGGGAGCATGGGCGCTCCCCTGTCAGTTAAAAAGAGTTAAAACACTTCCACAATATTGGATTTAATATCAAATGTATTTTATTAGTAGTATTAACTTAAAATATCATATTTACATTAAAATATTAAATCACTTTTTATTGCATTTCTGGTGGCGCGTGGCTGCATTAAGCAGAGCGGTGGTGGCATTTTTTCCAGCGTTTCCTAATTAATAAACATTCTTCCTCATTTTTAAACAGAAGGTATGCATCTGATGTTAACATTACTGGGAAAAATTGTTAGGGTTTAAACAATACTGTTGTTTTCATAATCTGGATCTGTATTTTTTCAATTTTGGTTTAGGAAATGTTAAATTTCACTTCTTAATATAAACATTTCGGATATCTTGTATTAAGATATTTCTTATAAAAATGCTGTTTATTTTTGTAAAAAAAACTTTTTTGTTAAAAATCGTTATTAAAAATGAATGCATATGATTTATGAGTCAGTGATGTCAACTGTTTGGATTTCACTTCATGTCTCGAGTCTTTATCGTATATTGGATTAAGAAATAAGAAACATTTATGTTTAAAATCTATTGGTTTTGTTGTATTACCTTGAATATGACAGTAAAAAGGAGCCCACTGGTCCTGTTCATGTCTTTGTTTGTAGAATGAAATGAGGGATCTGTCTTTATCAGTCTAACATCTAGTGACAACAAAAGTGGTGACTGCCTTTTACCTCCACGCAGTCGCTCAAAGAAGAGTCTAATAGCCTTCCGAGGGTTTTCCAAAGTTCTCCAAACTTTAGAATACTAATCCATTATTAATAAATATCTACACAGGAACAAATGAGTAATTCACCATCAAGAATCTAGTAACTACTGTTAATTACCAAGAAACTCTGATTAACAAACTAGTAAGTAATAGCACACAGATGAACGTGGTAGTTCACTAATAACTAATCAATAACTACTATATTTTTCACACTTCCCAGAGAACTACTGAGAAAGTTTCATAATTTATGCAAAACTAAACAATAACTAAATGTTGGACAAATGACTGGCACAACAATCAAATTTTAACTGCTACTGTAAACAAATACACAAATATGCAGACTTGATCTCCCACTACTGCATATCTACATGAGTTTGTTTCAATTTGTCATGCTATAGGCTAAGCAGAAATGAATATTTTCATGTGTATGATACACAATGTGTAGGATTAGTGGCGTGGAAAGGGACTTACTAAATGTAGCCAAAACTACTTGCATATCATATGGACTCCAAAATCATGTAGTATATGCATGCCAGATGCCAAACATGTGTGCATCATATCCACCTAAAACACAAAGGATCACATACGGGCTCACACATGATGCACATTATTACTACTTATTACACAGCTCGTTGGAATGCTTGATTTTGATTGGCCAGTCGCGGGTTCCTTCTTTTCAAATAATAACCGCTGCAAACTAATAACGCATGACTGGTACTACTTATATGTTTAATATCCCTCCGCTCCAACAAAGATTACCGTCTGGCGCCATCTTGTGACTGAAACACTGGACAACCACAATTTGCAATGGATGATTTCGACATTTTCAACATGTACGGTTAAAACAAAATGCTTTAACATTGGATAGATTTGGACGAATCGAATGACTCCCTAAATAAGATGAAAAAACGAAAACTGAACAGTCTATATATGCTTGTTTCATATGTAGCACTTACAAATGGTTGTACTACATCGTTTGTTAGGAATGTTAATAGTCGCTTGGAACTATCTTTTCGCGGAAGGTTTGCACTTTCAAATTAAAACATTAATAAGCGAATAAAATGTTTTATGTCCAGTATTTTCCTCATTTGGCAAGTAGCCGTGTAATAAGCGGAATAATGTACAGACAGCGGTAGTTATCGCAGAAATAAGCCCCTTCAGTGTGATACAAGACCCTTCGCTTCGCATCAGGTCCTGATCCCAAGTGTTTCTACACTGTTTGGTTTTATTTATATTTGACCAAATATGCTACTTAATTAAAGTGTGTTGCATACGGTCAATTTCAGCTGCCACTTATTTTAATCATCATAGTGTTTTAAAAGTAATTAAATCCAATCTATGCCCTTTCATATAATTTATCTCAGGATCCACCAAAATATGAGTTTGTGCTTTGTTTTATTTATATTTGACCATGTATGCTACTTAATGAAAGTGTATATGGTCAATCTCAGCTGCCACTCATTTTAAATATCTTAGCTTCTCAATTTGGACCAATGAAGAATAAACTTTTTGGCTCTTGATTAATTTGCATACGAGGGGTATAAACGATAGGGAACGAGTTGTATTTCCAGTCATGACTAAAAGGACAAATTTCCTGGGAAGAGTTTACCTGAGTTTGCCCGAAAAATCTGGGGAGAGATAGCGAGTTTGGCCAAGATTCCAAAAGCTGATGAGAATACAGTGGAAGGCTTTATCTTCAGCGTGTCTCCCAGAAGGCAGTCCAAGAACAGTAACCCGTTTTTCACTGCTGTCATACAATCTGCCAAACAGGAGTTACCACAAGGTCATTGTTTTCTCTATGGACAAGCAAGCGAGCGGTGTGAGATTGCGGAATGTCAAGCGGAGCATAAGTAAGTTCTGTTGTCTAAAAACGTACGTGGTTGCTTTATTGCGCTCACCGAAAGGCCTTAACAAAGGCTTTCTGCTTGTTCCTCAGGCTTTTCTGATCCAAATGGTTACGATGTCTTACGATGTCGAGCTTAAAGAGATCGACATCTATGACGGGACAGGCGACATGAAGGTGACTCTGTGGGACAGATTCGCGAACGCCACCGAAGCCACAAAGTCTTACGCCTTCAAAAGTTTGTGCACCCGGGACAGAGACGAGTGCATCTACCTGAGCACGGGCCCGTCCAGTGCCGTCGAGTAGATCACCAACTTAGACGTGGCGGAGGTCGAGAGTGAAGGTAGCCAGCAAGAGACAACATCAACAGCGCTTTTGAGCGCCATAATGAAGGGCATAGAAATTGCTATTCAACACCGCGAAAGGCCGAGGGAGTTCCAGGACAAGTCCATGTTGCACCGTTCTAAGGGCTGCAGACTGAAGCAATCTTCGCTGGCCTTTGTCACATCGTTTTCTAGAAAGGCCATAGTCGGGATGAACAACGGTGAAGACACCGTGACACAGATCACCTCTGCGCTGTCCACATATTGCGAGGCACCTGCCTGTGGAGCTTGTTAAACGACACGGAGGCCATCGAAGATCACCTTCTGCAGTCACCCGGCCTTGACCTGACGGTGAACTCCGATGGCTTCCTTTTGTCTATGCAACGAGTGGCTGAGCCACCTGCTCCCTCGGAGGGTGTACCCTCTAGCTATTCCCTTCTTCAGCGAGCTCCTCCGGCTGCAGAGACTGCTACCGATAGATTCCTTCTGGAGATGCTGGAGCTTGCAGAGCCACCTGCCTCTTCACAAACAGCCAGCGGTACTTCCAGCACCTGAACAGACATCGAGGGAGGTACTGTATTCTTTGAGTTCCCACGATTCCGTTAAGTTAGTTCGTGTTTGGCCAAAGACTTTGGGGGCATTTGAAACCGTGCATTTGTTGTTACGCTTTAAATGCATTTTAGTTTAAAAAATGTTTTGCTGAATGTTCCTGAAAATTCTGAGTGCATTTTTCTTGTTACTTTAAATGTTTGCATGTCTGTATTTGTCTTTGCAATAAAGTTGAGATGTTACTCAAAGTTCTTTGCATGTCTTGAAGTGTTTTATTGTTCAAGGAGTCTTCAACAACAGTACGTTGTCTTTGTCTTATAAGTGAGTGTGTGTGTGTAAGAAATATTGTTATCAAGTTCCTAGATGTTTTAATTACAGGATGAGGCCTAAATGGTTTTATTTTCCTTGTAATACTGCTTATGTTATTTCACCTGAAAGTCTGAATGAACAGCAGAAAACTGGTAAAAATATGCCTTTTAAAAACTACTAAGAAAATAAATATTATAAGACATCCATTTCGTTCATTTAATATCAGGGAATATGTCTTTGTTTTAAAGAGCGTTATGATACAATATGTTTATAATTTCATGTTATCAAGTGTCACGGTGCAGGTGTACGGGCAAGTGAGCACGTCACAAGGGATGAAATGAGTTTATTGTAACACAGACACAAATGCTCCACAAAACAGGTAACACCTGAAATTAACAACCAGACTGGAGCAAAAACAGAACTCAAATGGCAACTTAAATACACACAGCAAACACCGAACAGGTGCAGACACAAATCAAACACAGGTGCAGAGTCCAATCAAATATGGTGGCGTTGCGGTGCAGGGGATTCTGGAAAATGAAGTCTTATGAAATTAAAGGTCCAGGAACACAAAAACCAAACAGGGACAGAACAGGAGTGTAACATCAAGAGAAGAGGGGTGCAATCTACTGCAAGCGTTTCATGGTTGATGTTCGTCCATGCATGGACAACCAGCTTATACACTAAGCCATCAAATAAACTGCTAATTCGTGTTATGAGTGAACTCGTACAGACAATTAATAATGAACATATTATTGCAATTGCAAATGGAAGACTTGCAAAAAAAGCCATGCATTTATACTGTGTATTTCATAAATTTGCCGTTTCATGATGTTTACTTATTTTTCCATTATAATTTTCTAATCTTATTTGATTATTATTATTATGACTTCACTTGGTTTTTTTCTGAAGACTGTGTTACACATATAATGTATGATACATTAAACATTTATACATCAAAATAATACACATGCCTGGCTGGTTGTAGGAGGCTGTCTGACTGTTCATTACACTCACCGGCCAATGTATTAAGTACACCTGCTCAATTGCTTTGGAATTTTTTTGGAAAACATGCTGGATTTTGACATCAAGATTTCAAAAGCTTGTGGCTTGAAAGGGCTTAAAGATAGAGATCTTCTGTAAATTAGAAAAATGTTGGGCATGATCAAAAGTTTATGTGGGGTGTAAATATATTCATCTCTAATTTGGATATTATGACATCATCAGGGGCGGCCATCTTGAATTTCATAATATTCAGGAAAATGTAGATATTGAATAAAGTTTTGAACTTATTTGCATGTTTTTTTTTTGTCCTTTTATCCCCATTCCAAATGATCAGAAAAGAGGAAACCAACAATAAAACAGGAGAAAGTACTAAATTATTACTATACTACTATAGGCCTAATTTATAGAAGTAAAACGTATGTGAACAGTAGCCTACTTTTTGAACAGTTCATTACAGGCCCGGCGCCAGGATGGAATAACTGGGGGGACATTTAATCCCATGGGGGGGTCTCCACTCCACATGATTATTGTGACTGATTTCTTGCTCCTCTTCATTAATTTATTTACATATTTATTATTATGCATGACTATATATTACTGAATGTCCGATACACTGACGGCTTTTAATATTAAACAAATTAATCATGAATTCACCCTGTTCTCTTACCTAATCGCAGGTGAATGACATCAGTGCGCAAAAGTAAAACGGGTTACATGAAGGTGCATGTAACACTTCTGTGGTTTCCCCTACCTGTTTCCCGGACTCCATTTCCCAGCAGTCCCCACGCTCCCGCACCTGGCACTCATTTGTCATCCCTGCACCTGCCAGCCATCACCCTCATTACCTGGACACTATATGTACCTTGCCTGTTCCTTTGTTCTGGGTCGGTTATTGTATTGTCATGTCGTGTTTGAGTGGTTGCTACCCGTGTTTTGTTTACCTGACCTGTGATATTATTAAATATAGTGTTTGTTCTTGAACCTCGTTTTGGATCAATTACTCCAGCCGTGACAGCGCACTGGCGCAGTGTAATTGATGGATGGATGGATGGCGTTTCCTTTATTGATGTTTCAGCTTGCAAGATTGTAAACATTCGTTCCTTAAAAATGTAACTCACACAAGCTATACAAGCGCGTGCGAGTACACGCTTGGCACTATTACTATCGCTGTCACTACCATGAGAAAAGAAGAACCAAAAGTGAAGATAAATCATACTTTATTAATGGAACTGAACATCAGGTCTGCCTTCCAGGCCAACAACTGGGCAGAGAAAAGGATAGAGACAGTCCGCTATCGGGGAGTCCAGTCAGAACAGGGAACAATCCAAATATGAGCAGTTGCGGACTCGGAATCAGACGTGCAGCATGGAGATCAAGGAGCTATCCAAGACCATAGACAGTGCAGAGGGAGATAACAAGGAAGCACCATCAATGAGATCCATGAGCGGAGACAAAATGCATGTAAAAAAAAATCTGTTAATGATATAACTTTCCAAACGTTTGTTTCATTATTCTTACAAATATTGCTAATTACTGTTCATGAAGCAATAAGTTTACTTTTTATTTTTTATTTGAGACTGCTGCGTAGGCTATCATTAGGGTAATAATCATAATTATATTTTTTCCGCACAGTAGAACGTCTCCCATAATGAAAAAGCAGGAGCACTGCAGGCAGTGCCACAAACATTTAACTTACCATTAAAATAGTTGTAGCCTCCTAGATGTTTTGCTGAATCTCCTGAGAAGCTTCTCATTCCACTCTCCTTCTTTCTGGAACTTAGCAGTCAGGTCCTTCTCAAATGAGAGTTGAACAAGATTAGCTTTTCGCTGATGTAGCATACTGCGTCTGTGTTCGCTGAAAACACATTTCAATGTGAAAAAAAGAATTTTCTCACACGGCAGTCGATGCCCCAAATGTCAGTGAAAGTTTCAGTGCCAACAGAACCTCGCAGTACTTTTTCATGGTGTGTGGGATCCACTTGTCACTGCCTTTTTTTTTTTTTTTTTTTAAAAAGTTCATTAAGGAAAAATGATGAGCTGCGGTAAATTCCAATTTTTGTTAATTGGAACAATGACTTGATCTTTTGTACGTCCAGGAAAAACGGACTGTCAGCATCCATGGCACACAGTGCCTCTACCAGTTGGCCATTTCTTTTGGTAAATCGTGATGAAAGCTCCCCCAGCACAACATCTAAAGTACAAAAGAAAATTTGTTTGCACTCTTCTTTGTTGTTTTCACATTGGCCCACTGTGCTTTCAACTACATACTCCTCCATGGTTTTGTTCAGGAGTCTTTGTCGTTTGCGTGTTGGTGTGGCAAGAGTGCTTGATACCTGGTGGTATTCACATTCATTTCAAAGGTTTTCAAGTAAGCCTGTTGCTTCATAAATCCCAAAATGCATAAATGTAAAATGTAAATGATGGTATTCACATTCACTTCAAAGGTTTTCAAGTAAGCCTGTTACTTCAAGTCTGACATCTGTGCTGTACGAGTGAGTGAAGTCGATTTCGCGGAGCATTTCAGTTATGCTGTCACCAGATTTCACAACGACTGACACTGTAACGAGGTGCCCAGTCCATCTCTGATCAAGCAGTCTTTTCAGTTTTTCACCAGTGTATTGTGCTCCATTTCCCTCTCAGATGACATTGCATTTACCACCACCAAGTGCAGCTGGTGATTAAAACAGTGCACATATGGCACTTAGCGATTTAATTTGACTTGTAATATTTTTGCATTCCGCCGTGTTTTCCAGACATTACATGTGCACCGTCATAACATTGACTTAAAATCTTGTCAAGATTGAGGCTGGCATTTGTCAGTTCGGAGATTACTAGATTGGTTAATGTCAAAGCATCACATTGTTTGCTTGAAGTCATTTTCAGCAGTCTCTCTTGAACACGGTAACTGTCATCAACGTATCTCACTACGATAGAAATGTTTTTGCATCCTGTTGGGTCTTTAGTTCCATCCACTTTCAGGGTGTACCACGAATCACCAATCTTCTTCACAATGTGTTCTGTGGTAATCTCGCTCATTAAAGAAATGATTTTGTTCTGGATGTCATGGGACGTGTACGTGGAATTACGTGGAATTGTACCGAATGCTATTGCGAATTCTTTGTCCTTTTTAAGTGTGTACTCTAATAGGGCCAAAAAGACCACCACATTTCTCTTTCATGGATTCCACGGCATCTAAACTTCCTCGAAAGGGAAGCTCATTCGCAGCAAGGAACAACCCTACAGATCTGGCCATTTAAAATGCGCAAGAAAGAGAACAGGATATTGCACAATGCCGCAGTGTGCCACGGTTAGCGCGACGAGACCGTTGGGTGGCAGTCGTGTCACAATCACTGTTTCTGCAGCTGTAGTGAAAATGAGAAGCGGCTGCTTGCGTCAGAGGATAGGGTAATTATATTTCTTTAAACACATACAGTAGAATACTTTTGACCGCGTTCCATATCACTTCACCAAGTTACAGAAAACTGTAATAACAAAAATATTAGGCATGCAGCCACAGTCCATCACAGCACACGACTTGTGCTTGATCTGCCGTTTTTAATGTCAAACTTTTTACAATGAATGGAAAAATGCAGTTTAATTTTAGACACGATACACGTCACATAAAACCTCATTTGGGAATAGTGTATATTTAAAAAAGTCATTGCTGAAGAGCATTATTAACTGTGTTAAGACTCCTGCCGAATCTCTGGATAAGAATCCAATTGAGATGGTGTGGAATGCTCTGAAGGCGTGCAATATTCAATATTCATTAAACATCTTTATTTAACATATATCACCAAGTAAAACAAAACAGTAAACATTTTGAACGCGCAGCATCATGTTTAAAGCCAATGCGGGCATTACCTGCTTTAATATAATATTTATCTTTAAAGTGTAAAATGGTTTTTATTTTAAATGGTACACTCATTTACAAACTTTACCATGCGCAGTCGTTTAACACTAAAATACGCTTAGCCTCATCATTAGAGCGTTCGTCTATCATACCGGACCGACGTTGGTAGGTTGGTTCGAAACTCAGTCAGAGCGGGCCTCGTAAGAATTTTTTTTTTTAGAAAACCACTAGCCACAGTATTAAGCCCTGTTTATAGGTATACGTTTATCATTTCTAAAGTTTACTTTACTATTCACTATATTGTAGCGTTCTCAGACCAAGCGTTCTTCCACCCCCACCTGGTACCCACACAAACAAAACAAGAGGCGCAGCGCCCTCACTCCAAATACATCAAATAACAGCTGTAACCATTTTACATAAAGTGTAAATTATCCATAGTGGCTGTATTAATCACTGTTTAAACATGTTACAATATTTATTAAAGTTGAATGATTTATAGAATTTATTGTTAATATTAAGTACAATTATTACCAGAATAAATATTGTCATAGTACCCTAGGTTTGGTGAAATGCCACCACTGCATTTAACGTTACTTACTGAAGTACAGATAGCATCTGCTGGACAATTCTCTTTACGTGTTTGACCATACGATACAATATACAGTGCTTACACAAACACAAACACATTCAATATTACATTTTATTGACTTTGTAAACTTTTTTTTTTTAAGATTTATTTTTGGCCTTTTATTGACAGTGGTGAAGGTGAGGACAGGAAATGAGGTGGGAGAGAGAGAGGGGGGTGGGGTCGGGAAAGGACCTCGAGTCAGGACTCGAACCCGGGTCGCCCGGAGCACTGTCCACTACACCATCGGCTCCGGCGACTTTATAAACTTTTATTTAAAGTAGATTTAAGACCCAAAATTTGCAACCTACTCTTAATCTTTAGATGTTCTCACATTCTTTGTTCCAGCCGCTTCACAACATTCCACACTGATAGGCCAGTTGGGTGTTGGGCCTGTTATCTTCCCAGGTGTGAATCACTTCATGGCCATTGACACCAAGTTAAATCTGTATCTTTTACATGTGAATATGTGGGCAGAATTGGTTTTTAAAACTAGTTTTGTAACTAGCTATAATGACGCATTTAAACGCATATCAGAGCTGTCGTAAAATGTAAAACAAAACAAAAAACTTCAAATCATATTCACAACAAACTTAAATGATGTCTATACACATTTATCTCAAAACACTTAATCAAAAATGTGAAAATAAATATTTTTGATTGACGTGTAGCCTAATGGGTCTCCAGTCAGTATTGTTTAAGTCTCAATGTTCACGCCCATATCTACCTGGATAAATACAGATGATCCTTCAGTAAAAGCATCTCAAAAAGACAAAGTGCACACGACCCGCTCCAACTGAGCCTCGAACCAAAGAGCTAACAACGATCCGGAATGAGAGACGAGCGCTCTGACGATGAAGCGAAACATAATTTAGTGTAAAATGATCACGCATGGTAAAATAAAAACCATACAGTGAGATCATACATCGAAAAACATGCCTAAAATACGAAAATGTTTCCATATGCAACTCCAGACTATATTAACTTGTATCAAACAACTTTGATTTAATATTATGATCGGTTTTAACTTTCAAAAAGTAGTTTCTGAAACGAATGATACAAGAATCATTAAGCATTTCTGCGCATTCACAAAGACGTGCACTTGCTGCGCCTGCCATGTTTAAAAAACGAACATTATGGAAAAAGCCTACTGCGTTTCTTAATTAATTCTTAATTCACTATTACTGGCCTAATTTTTGCTTCCACTAAACAGTACATATGACTCAAATGCAATGAATATATCGTTTTATTATAAAAATGTTGACTGTATAGTATAACATTGGTGACATATGGTAGATGTTTCATGGCTGTGCAATGCAACCCTAAACACGTTATAATTATATACGTTATATAATGACATATTACTTAACATTGAAATATAACGTTTATAATAGTTTATATACTATTCATGAAATACATTTTGCTTCTAAAGCTAAGATCCTGTGATAAAAGCTGTGACCTATGAACAATATACTGAACGTTTTGCACGTTTGTTCAAAGACACTATTGACCTTAAACAAACTAAGACAACGTAAGCATTAATATATGTACAATAACAAATATACCACGGTGCATGCGTAGTACAACATCCATGAGGTATTGGATTGATCCAGCACATCATCACGCTACAGGCCTAAAACAAGTCGATGTGCCACCTGGTGGATCTTCTGGGAAGTGTATCAGTTTTTTTTAATTCTAAAAAACCGGTCGGACCAGTCCTGCGGCAAACTGCATGATTGCCTTCAGGATCCTGCACGAAAAAACGCACATTTTTAACGGCCAGATCTGTATGTCCACTATTGATGACACATAAACACGGTTCCTACAAAAGATTAAACAAAAGATTTATTTATTTATTTATTTTAACTGATTTTTATTTATTTATTTATTTTTATTAATCATTTGTTTATTTTGTTGTAGTTTTTAGTCACGTGACTGATATAGAGGCCTGCGGTGCTTATTTCATTTAGTTTTATTAATATTTTTAATTGCTTAATATTTTTTTAGTTTCCTCTGTATTTGTTTTTGTCAATTTAGTTTTTATTTTCATTTTATTATTTTTATGGGCCTATTATATGATATTATTTATATATTTATATTATATACTAGTTTTAGTTAACAATAACCCTTTCCCTAGGAATTTAGTTAATTATTTAAACTAATGCTAATCAGGGACACTTTCTTTATTGTTCCCTGTTCTGACCCGATAGCGAACTGGACTATGCTCGTCTCTCTGCTCTACCGGAGTTGTTGGCCCGGATGGCAGCTTTAATTTAGTTTTAAAATAGTGATGTCACTATTTTGAGCTTTTGAATAACCTCCGCCCACAGGAATATGCCAAAAAAAAGGGGCGTGACCTTTCCAGACAACATGCGCTAAGCTGCTGTCGAATAACAACACACTTGACCAGCTACACAATCAGAACTCGTTATTATTTCTGAAGGAGGGACTTCATAGAACAAGGAAGACATCAGCCTGTTTTTATGACAGTCAATACAGCAGTATAGAGAAAGGTAAATTGTGTGAAAAATACTGTTTTTTCACAAATGAAACATGAACACATGTTATATTGCATACTGTAAACACAATCAAAGCTCTGAAACATCAAAAGAAAGGCACATTTAATAGAGCTTGTTGTGTGAGTTGAATTAAAGAAACGAATGTTTACCACCTCTCGCTGAATATCAATAAAGAAATAAAGGAATCTAGGTTGGTAAAAACCACTGCACCTTCATGTAGCGTTTTATTTGTGATCTGAAGCTATTCGCATGAGATTAGTTGCATAGGATAAATTCAGTTCATACACGTTATTAACGAAACTGTTATATCAACATAAATGACTGAATTAAGTCTTCCAAGTCCAATAACAATTAAATTAGGCCTAAATATATATCATTTCTGTTTAGAAAACTGGGGAGGGCACAAATTCTAAGTGGGGGGCCATGCCCCCCTTTGGCCCCCCATGGCGCCGGGTCTGGTTCATCAGTAATGTTCAGGAAATAGTAGATATTGAATTGATCTTTGAACTTATTTACATGTTTTTTTGTCTTCATATGATAGGAAAAGAGGAAACCAATAATAAAATAGGAGAAAGTGCTAAACTATTACTATATTACAATACTATATAGTAGTAAAACACGTGAACAGTAGCCTACTTTTTGATCAGTTCATCAGAAATATATAGGAAAATAAATTCTTTCAAGCCCTAATTAGATCCAGATCACCATGCACAGCACGGCCACGTCTACCGCGGCCACGCCCACCTCTTCGGGGCGCTGGATCCAAAGAGCTAGCGCTATTTCCAGCCCTATTTCTCCAACCCCCTTGCTGCCTCTACCTTTAGCGACAGCTCTACTATGGACGTTACGACCACGTTCACCACTGCCACCCCAAACCCCGTTGGGCAAAGAGTCAAAAGGATCATTTGTTTGTGCTTTGTGAACACTCGCACCTTGCACAGCAGCGCCATTGCGCTGCAAAGATGTACCAGGAGACGCGTGATCATTACACGAACGATCGTCACTTCCAAAAGGCAAATAACATTTGCAACACATCCTCACAACTTTTTATTAGCCATTTGGCGATTTTCTCTGACAAATATGTCTTTACTTTCACGTTTAAACCTCACAATTTACTCAATTTATTCTACAACTGAACTGCTTCCGCATCAATGACACGATAGCTCACTTGCTCTGCGATTTGCTCGTATACTTTGAATAGGAACATGATGTCATTTTGGTCTAGAATCGAAGTACTACATATCTGCCATCTAGTGGTAGGGAATACAAATTACAAATTATACCATATTAGGATCTACAGCCTATTTTATTAAGTATGACGTCTTGTCGCAATATTGCGACTTTGGCGCTTAGTGGGTTAAGCCAAATTGATAATGAAAATATGCTGTTCTGCCTGTTTAGAAGCTATGTTTAAGTTATTATTGATATTTTCATTTGTTTATATTTTTTCATATAAACATTTTATATTCTGAGTACATTACATCTTCCTATTGATTTCATGTAAATTCCTGTGCACAGACTTTTATTATGACATGGCTCTGTGGGGGCTGCGTGCTTCGAAGGCTGCATTTCAAGACCGATTACGTCACAGCAGCGACTGAAGGCTGTCCCAAATCAAAAAGTGCTTCAAATGCCGCCTCAAAATGCGACCTTATTTTCCCGAGTTTTAAGGCTACGACAAATGTATCCTTAACAGCCTCGGATATCCTGAGATTTATTGTGCGCCTGTATTGTCTGGAATTTTTTAAATAATCATTTAAAACTTTGGTTAAATAAAAATACGTAATTTGCAGAAATGGTCCCTGTCAGTGTTATTATTATATATGATGTTGTTCATTAACATTATTGGCGCATTATTGTTTTTTACATTTCTAAGGTTGGTTAATTTAATATAGCCTACTGTTGCGCCATATTCTCTAAAATAAAACAACAGTTTTCTGGCCTTGTATTTGTTTTAAAAAGTCAAAATGTCTTTGCTGTGTCTACTGTCAACAGGCAACATAAGCAGCAGGTGACGCAATTATGAAATCCTCCGCAAGGCTAGACCATCTCATTTCAGTTCGCTTCACAAACTAGTGATACAAAGTTTCAGATACAACATTAAGATAGTATAAGCAAGTATACAGAGGACATTAGAAAAGGAAAAGAGAGGTCGAACTTTTTTTTAATAAAAAAAAGCAAGAGACAGTTAATTGCTCACAGAAGAGGTGGGTCTTCAGCTGTTTTTTGAATTGTGAGATTGATCCAACTGTCCTGATGGATACAGGAAGATTGTAGGTCTGTAAGAGAGAGTTGAGGTAGATGGGTGCTGTGTTAGTGGCTGTTCTGTAAACAAGCACCGATGCCTTGAACTTAATGCGTGCCACTACTGGGAGCCAGTGCAGAGAGATGAGCAGAGGTGTGACGTGTGTTCTCTTGGGCTCATTGAAGACCAGGCGTGCAGCAGCATTCTGGATCATTTGCAGAGGTTTGAAAGCACAGGCTGGGAGACCGGCCAGAAGAGCATTACAGTAATCCAGTCTAGAAATGACAAGAGCCTGGACGAGAAGCTGTGTTAAGAATGGTCTGACCTTCCTGATGTTGTACAATGCAAACCTGCATGACCGTGTTGTTTTAGTAACATGATCCTCAACGTTTCTCAAAATACTACTCACTCATCATTTTCCCTAGCCACAATTTTTTTATTTGGGGGAAATTACATTTGATATGATTAAAAAGAACTTTAAATAGACCATAAAAAATGGAGGCGTCAAAATGCTGAATGGCATGCAATGATACTGTCTAGCAGTGAATCAGAGGAGGATCATTTATGCTGATGGGGTTGACCTGGGTGAAATCAATGGCAGTCTGAAAGACAGTGTAGGGAGTACTGTTGACATCAATGATTTTGAGTATGAGGATGGCCAGCAGTATGACAGTGAAAGAGATAACGCAGTAACAGGCACCTCCTCAATTAAATGATTTGAGGAGCAATTCAGCTTAATGGGCTGTAAAGAATAAAGCAATGCAGGCATCTGTTGATGAGCTCCTCTCTGTGTTAAGAAAACATGGTCATCGGCTGCCTAAAGATTCAAGAACACTGTTGGGAACTCCACACCAAGTAGAAGTACAGGAATTATGTGGTGGTCAATATCTTTATTTTAGTCTTGAGTCTGGAATTTTGAAAATATATTCACAGTATTCAGATGAGTTCTCCAGAGAAAAAGATGTACTCCTTAATTTCAACATAGATGTTTGCCATTGTTTGCCACAAGTCATCAAATGTCCAGATTTGGCCAATTCTTTGTAGTGTTAAAAGGTTCCAGCCTTTTATTGTAGACATATTTTAAGGCAATGAAAACCAAATTCTTTGAGTGATTTCATGGCAAACTTTCTTTGATGGTTAAGGCCATCAAAGTGTGGCCTGTGGGGGCAGATTTCACACTCCAGGAAAGGTTTCTACACACAGACTGAAGTACATTTGCTTCTCAGGCCACCAGTGGCTCTTACACGGACATTGACTGCTACACCTCTTCTGTACTGGATTACATCAACACCACCATAGACAATGTTACTACTCAGAACAGATCATCACGTACCCAAATCAGAAGCCATGGATGAACAAGGAGGTGCGCCTCCTGTTTTAGGCACGCAATACTGCCTTCAGATCAGGTGATGCACAGGCCTACAACACATCCAGAGCTAACCTGAAGAGGGGCATCACAGAGGCCAAGCACTGCTACAAGCTAAAGGTAGAGGAGCACTTTTCCAACTCCGACCCTCGACGCATATGGCAAGGCATCCAGGCCATCAGTAATTACAAACCCACCCACTCCACCCCCGCAGCCACTGATGTCCTCTTCCTGAACGAGCTTAATGACTTTTATGCTCGCTTTGAGAGGAACAATAGAGAAACTGCCACCAAGCTCAAACCCTCAGCTGATCACCCACCAATCACACTCTCTTCCATAGACGTCTGCAACGCACTGAGCCAGATCAGTGCGCACAAAGCCTCTGGACCAGACAACATCCCTCAGGACACGTGCTGAGCAGCTCGCTGGGGTTTTTACTGACATCTTCAACCTGTCTCTTGCCCAAGCAGCTGTCCCAACATGCTTTAAATGCACCTCCATTGTGCCAGTGCCAAAACACTCCAGCCCAACGTGCCTGAACAACTACCGCCCTGTAGCACTGACACCCATTGTCATGAAGTGCTTTGAGCAGCTGGTCCTGGCACACCTGAAGGACTCTCTGCCATCCACATTGGACTCACACCAGTTTGTCTACCGCAGCAATAGGAGCACAGAAGATGCAGTTTCCATGGCACTGCACTCTGTGCTCACACATCTGGACAATAAGAACACTTATGCACGTATGTTGTTTGTTGACTTCAGCTCAGCATTCAACACTATCATCCCATCCAAGATAATAGCCAAACTTGAAGACCTGGGCATTAACACCTCCCTATGCAACTGGATTATGGACTTTCTGACCAACAGACCACAGCAGGTGAGATCAGGCTCCATCTGCTTCACCACTATCACACCACAGGGGTACCACAGGGCTGTGTGCTAAGCCCCTTCCTCTACTCCCTCTTCACCTCCAACTGTAGGCCTGTGAACGGATCTAACTCCATCATCAAGTTTGCGGACAACACTACGGTGATTGGTCTCATCAGCAACAACAATGAGACGGCCTACAGGGATGAGATCCAGCACCTAGCCACATGGTGCAATGACAATAACCTGCTCCTTAACACCTCCAAGACAAAGGAGCTCATTGTGGACTTCAGGAAAGAGTCAAGAGGCACACATGACACCATCCACATCAATGGGATGGCTGTTGAGCGTGTCTCCAGTTTCAAGTTGCTGGGGATCCACATCTTGGAGGACCTGTCCAGGACTACCAACACCTCCAGCCTGGTCAAGAAGGCTCACCAGCGCCTCTTCTTCCTGAGGACACTAAAGAAGAATCAGCTGCACTGTGAGTGTCCTTGGCTATCCTGGTAAACTTCTATCGCTGCGCAATAGAAAGCATCCTGAATAGAAAGCAACTGTGTCACAGTCTGGTATGGGAGCTGCTCTGTTGCAGAGCGCAAGGCACTGCAGCGGGTGGTAAAAACCGCCCAGCGCATCACAGGGACTCCACTTCCAGCCATGGAGAACATCCAGAGGAAATGCTGTCTGCGTCGAGCTCGCAGCATTCTTAAGGACTCCTCTCATCCCACTCACAGACTGTTTTCTCTCCTGCCCTCCGGCAGGCGTTTCAGGTGCCTCCAGACCAGGACCAGCAGACTGAAGAACAGCTTTTTCCCCAGAGCTGTCTCTTTATTGAACTCTGCCCCTCGCTGATCCCACTGCCCCTCATATACTGCTACTCTCTTCTCTCCCCCCTCATTGCACACCTGGCTTCACTTTGTTATTTGCACTACTGGACTGTCTATACATAACATTTATGTTCATTTGCACTACCAGACTGCTCAAACACAGTACCGACTGTTTACATATGCATCTTGCACTCCTACACTTTAACTGAAATAGCTGTTGGTGTTGACATAGATCTGTCCAGTTCTGTACATTTTTTATACAGTAAATGACTTATTTGTAGGCAATACAATAGGCTCTTTCACATGTATGGTTGTTTTTACAGCTTCCATGGTTTGTGATGCACCTGCACGTGCATTCCTGAAAATGTTAAAAGCCAGACAGGCTATCACGAATGTGAAAAATGCACACAGGAAGGCTTGTACCTGGAAAAAAAAGACATTTCCAAGAAATGACGCACTCCTAAGAACTAACAAAAGTTTCAAAAACAAAATCATCATGGTACCTCACGTCTTGAACAAACTTCCCTGGATATGGTTTCTGGTTTCCCCCTCGATTACATGCACCTTGTATGTCTTGGAATCATGAGACGGCTTCTCCACTTGTGGTTAAAGTTGGGTCCACTCACTTGTAGGCTGTCAGGATTTAAAATAAACATATTAACAGAAAGGTTGGTGAAGCCACAACAACAAAAACGGAGAAATAAAAGTGAAGATTGAAGACGAGTGTCAGGTGTGGGAGAAATTAAGAAGGTACAGCTGCTAAATCTAATGTTCGAGACCGGTTCTCAGAAATGTATTACAGATTAATACAAACGCTGCATGCTTCGTAAATGTTGAAAATATTTATCATTATCCTATTTTGTTTTTAATATGACCATGTTGGTTTCATAAGCATATGTTGTTGCCAGTTTACAGGGCGATCTAATGGCTGTTTCCAAGCACTTTTAGGCTGTAATAAAGTTTGTCATTTACATACAATGCCTATGTCTATTTAATGGTCGCGGGTCGGGGCGGGTTGTAAAAATAGTTTTACCAGAAAGACTCAGGAGTCAAAATAGTGAACATTGTTATTTACTGACTGATGGTAAACAAGGTAACGTAAAATATGATAGTTCTTTGGCGTAGGCCCCGTCCTTGGCTCACATCCGGAGGGTCACTGGTAATTGCATTTCCTGCCTAGGGATAAGGCAGGGGTGCAGCCGACCCCCAAAATTAGAAAAAACTAGGAGCCGCTGAAGTGGGGGCCTACCCCCAAAAAGAGAGAAAAAAAAAATGTATGCCCACCAGTCTGAGTTTCCTGAAGCACCTGAAACAGAGATGGAGTGATGATTAAAACAAGAAACACACAAGATATGCCTTACCATTGATAAAGTTTCAAAGCTGCGGTAAGTAAGAGAGGGGGTGCTTAGCAACGAACAAAGTAGGCTTTGGTGGGCCGTGACATAGGGGTGAAGGCCCCGATAGGCCGTGACATGAAACAAAGGCCCTGATAGGCCGTGACACAAAACGAAGGCTTTAAACAAAGTTCAAATGCAAAACCCTCTAAAAGCCATCTCTGTCAAAAATTAGATTATGATGTTAAGTGAATGCTCTCCACACATAATATACGTTACTCAAATACTTTTGCTTCAAAAGCCACTAAATTTCACACTCTGCCCAGTCTGAGATATCTGGTTTGCTTGAAGTAAATGGAGGAGCCTGATAAAAATTGTTTGTTTAAACAAAAAGTCATCTGACGGATTTAGAGGGTTTTGCATCTGAACTCTTCATATGTTGTTGTTTTTATGATGAAAAGTCTAAATTAATTTCTCTCTGACTGGTGTAATGTGCAATGTTGTAATAATATTTAATATTGTCATGACAGAGACGACTGGTTCTTTTGATGGCAGTGAGCCTGGGTCTCCTCTGCCAGAACCTGCTTCTGCTTCTGCTTCTCCTGCCGGCCCTTCAACATCTGCTGCTGTACCCACAGGTGTGTACAGGCAATAATGACCATGTTTACATGTATATTATATTTACAGTAACTAAGCACTCATAGCCTCACACAACACTGATGATTTGTGAATGATTTTAATCCTTTTCTGCTGTTTCATTGTACAAAATGTATTATCATTTGATACAGCGCCACCAAGAAGAAGAGCTCCAAGAAGCTCCACACATGACGTACTTTCTAGGTAGGTTGTACATCTTTTCTCACACAGTCTGTTAAGTTTATCTCCAGTTCTATAGACTAGAAATTGCACATTTATGTCCTGTGACACAGGTTGTTTTACTAATTTAAATGTGTATGTTGCTGGGCAGGAATGAAATGTGCAGACTGCCTTACAGAGCAAATAACAAATCTTTATTTTTCTGCTTTGAGGAGCCTTGACATGGTCACATTTAAACGCCAATGGTCTAGTAGATTACTGTTTCTACAATTGCTTTGTTGCTTGTTATTTCCATCTGGCCCTTTAAAAAAAAATTGGTTGCTTTTTTGAAAAATGTAATATTATTGAAATGTTAATTCTCTACTAAATATATCATGACTTCTATGGTCGGTGGATGTTGAAGTCACCTAGCATTACAAGTGGAGTGCCATCGTCAGCGATGGAGGACAGCAGCGTGTTAAGCTCTTCTAAGAAGTTTCTCAGTTGACCTGGAGGGCAATAGATGACAACACAATGCATTTTTGTGACAGAGAAGTGATGGTAATTGCATTAAATGTGGATATCTGTACTATCATCTTCATCACCAGTGTCACGTTTAGAGATGTAACGATATGAAAATTTCACCTCACGGTTATAGTGACCAACGTTACCACGGTTATCAATATTATCATGGTTTTGTTCAAATAAGATGAAAATGTTCAACAAGTACTGATACATAAACTGAAAACAATTTAAGTTTTATTGAAAAAACAACAATTACATGTGTATTTTTTTAATCCGAATTTTTAAAGGAAGATATTTATTGCCTAAATTGAGGGATTTGGTTTGGTAATAGACGCTATTATGCTATTACAAATTATGCAAGTTTAAGCATAAACATTAAATAAACATTAATATAAAGCCCTGTAAATGTATTAGGCTACTATTATCAATAATAATAAGATTTACTCACTTATGTGTGTGTGACAGAATATTATTATTATCAATTATAATAATAATAAATCACTTTCTCACACACGCACACCCACACACTTTATATACACAAAATATTTTTGGGTCAGGAATCAAGATGAGTAAACTACAGGAATAAGTGGTTCTGTCGTCAATAGCAACGCAAACGCATTAAATCAGCGCACATCCATACGCATGTATCACCGTGGAGACGTAGATAACACTTGCTGTAATATTAATGCAATCTTTGCGAAGAAAAGTTTGCAAGTAAGATAATAAAGTATTTCATTTCGAATCAATATTTTTTGTGCAATTAACTTGGCCAAGTAAGTTTTGGTATTGAGGTAAAAGTTGACTTGCCTTACATTGCTATATAACAGCGGGTGGTGTTCACAAATGTGACTCAGCAGATTTGACGAGCTTCCCCCTTTTGCTGATTTACCGACAGGCTGACCACCCTCGATTAAATTGCCATCAGGACTCCAAAATCCAAAGTTTTGGACTCCAGAGCGCTGTCACTGCCTTCCCCCATGTCTTCTCGTGCAAAAAACGTTGTTGCATACTGCGCCTGAATCAGACAGATGCTGGCTGCACAGCTTTCACAGCGAGTTGTCAAAATCGCGCTAATCATACCCGGTTTTGATAATTACATTTTAAACGGTAATACTAACCTTCAGGACATTTTAGCATGGTTTATCGTGAAACCGGTAATCGTTTCATCCCTAGTCACGTTGTTTAAGCATAGTAACATCTTCTTCAAGCATTGCTTCACCTTTTTTATGTACTCTTAAACAATTTAATAATTCTGCAAACCTTTTGTCGCATAATCTCTGTAAGCTCAATAACACTAATGTTACTTTCCCAAAGATTCACACTGTTCAGTGGTTCAGTATAAAGTGGTTTTCCTTTAACAGGAGACAGCTGATAAAAATCTCCAACTGCTATGACACAGACTTTTCCAAATGCAGAGTAATAACCAGTTTGTTTGTCTCAGTCTTCCATGTACCTGTACTAGCTCAAGCAATGCTGCTAGCCATCATGTCACACAGGTCACATAATTTACTCACCAAGAGATCAAAAGAGAAATGTCATCTCTTTATCATGTGACAGGATTTCATCAGGCAAAATTATTCCGTACATCATAAATACCTCGTTTTGTTTTGTTGGCGTTTTGGTGAAACTGCCGTCTCTGAAGCATCCTCCACCATGGATGTTTCTGCAGGTTTCCAAAGGGAACATTTTAGATTATTTAAATAACTTTGGGGCCAAGTAATAACATTGAAGGTTTGAAAGGGCATACAGGAGGTAAATAAATCTGAAGCATCATGAACACAACATGGCCCAAAGCAAACATGGACCTCTGGCTCTTAATGCATCACCTTTCCTTCTGGAGCATCAGTGAATGTCTGAACATTTTTATAATAGTTGTGTTTGAGTCCCTCAGTTGTCCTAAGTGTGAAAAGATGGATCTCAAAACCATACAGTCACTGTTGGAAGGGTTCAAATATTCAAAAGATGCTGGAAAACTAAAGAATCTGCAGGACCTGGAAGATTTTTCTGAAGAACAGTGCTTAGTTTAACTGTTCAGAACAAACAAGGGACTCGTGAACACCCATCACAGCACAAAAAAAACTCAATAAATTTAAGTTTCGAAGGTCTACTTAATTGCTATTAATAACAAATAATGAAAAAGAATAATTAAACTTTAAATATTACTTATTCAGAGAAGGTAGAATTTACCTACAAATGATCAAAAACAGATGATAGAATTATTTATTCTTTATTGAACAAGTAACAAACATTTAATTTCTACATACACTGAAAAAGGACAAACTTAACAAGCAATTTTATTAGTTTTTCCTCAAATTGTATTTTTGGCTTGGTTCCAATCTAAATTTATAAATTTCAACAAACCACCATCAGTGTATTATCTTCAGAAATACATGCTTCATTAAGCGACAAAATGATTTGCAACCATCTCTGTACACACTGCACAGCAAGGGTCAATTCATTGCACATTACCTGTTCTGTGTTCAGAAGTTTTTTCTTTTCGGGACAATTTGTTGACGACGCATCAGAAAAGAAGACGCCTCTGGGTGTCCTAATATTTTTGGCAATATATTAGTAAGAGTTAGGGGTGTGCCATATCATACCGTCCATGACAACACCGGTATACATTTTACATGATAATTTTACTTTTGTACTTCGCTTACATTTCTCTCATGATGTTTTTATAGGCTTACCACAACCTACAAACACCTACAACAGACAATCAAAAACACACAATTACCAATGTTTTTGTCATTTTCATACACTGAATGTGAATTTACTTACATTAATTGTTGGCTAGTGTATTCCTATTAGACATGAACCATTTTGACCTTAATCTGTGAGATGGGATGAGTACTGCTATTACACTAGAAGCTGTAAATAAATAAAAAATTAGACATGTTCAATCTCTTCTTATTCTTATCCATAATAAAACGCTGAAAACGGCTCTGTTGCTAGCTCTTGTCTCGTCACATAACTGCGAATTACATTAGCCTACATGAATCACGTAAATGACATATTTCCCATCTAAAACAGCGTTTTGTAGTTTGCATCACTGAATAATACTGCCAGCTGTCCAAAATTTTCCAAAAAGTATTATATTCAATATTCAAATACTTTTAATATTAAGTATTGGATGTTGGTTTAGCCACCACTTACACCGTGAAGCGTTCTGCTGAAGACGTGAACAGTAACACTGTCATCTTTGATTTGATTGGTCACCTTTCGGCTCTAACTCCCACCTTCCTTCATTCGATTGGCCACCTCACTTATTTTTACATTGAGGAACTCTGTTGCTTTGTAAAATTTAAGCAATTATTAAATTAAACTTTAAGCAATTATTTTATAAGTTTTATTACACGACACAAATAAAAGACTAATACAGCCATGCGTCTCACGACAAATGCGTGAGGGTTGGCAGCCCTGCATTATCAGTCTTAGCTCAGATTCTCTCATCATCAGACTTCTCGAGGTGGTAGTTTCTCTCATCATGCAGCCAGCCATAGATGCCATCAGCGCCATCTACCATCGGGGAGTTTGAAACGGAACGAATGAGTCTCGGCCCAAGATCGGATTTTTTGTTGTGAGTAATTGGATCTGTGGCATCAGTGCGTTTGAAAACAGGCTAAACCGTGTGTCACACGGCAAAAACGTGAGAGTTGGCAGCTCTGTGATTGTGTCACTAGACTACTTGTTACGATGGAGGTTCCTGCAGTCCCCTCTGCTCACCACCAGAGGGAGCCATCACCGGAATACTGATTCTCATTTGGACTACAACTCCCACATATCTGGTACTGATTACCTGCACACCTGAAGCTCATCTGAGAGAGCTATTTATATAGGCCAAGACTCTCTCAGTGCGAAGTCTTGTATTGCTATGGTGAACATTTCTGAGTGTATATTCCGGTGGTGCCTTCCCGTGTTTGATTTTTGGACTGTTTATTGCAGTGGTTCTCAACCTTGTTCCTGGGGACCCACAGCTCTGCACATTTCGCATGTTTCCCTTATCTAACACACCTGATTCAAATTATCCGCTCATTAAGGTAGAAATCCATGAACTGAAGCAAATGTGCCAGTTAAGGAGACATACAAAATGTGTAGAGCAGTGGGTCCCCAGGAACAAGGTTTAGAACCACTGGTTTATTGGATTCGTGCATCTTTGCTGCCTGCCCTGGATTATCTTGCCTGGTTATTGGAATTTACGAGTGTTTACTGCCTGCCTCGACTTACGCCTGCCCTAGGACTTCTGAACGTTTGCTGCCTGTCTAGATCTCTGCCTGTCTTTGGATTATTCTCTGTCAGAACTGTGATACTGTGTTTGCTGGTGATTGATTGTGCCTGTATGACTAAGAGCTTATTAAAACTGCAAATGGATCCTCAGCCTCAGGGTGCTTCATTACACTACTATTGCACTATAATGCTGCTGCTGCTACCTTATAATATAAGGATGGAAAATGGCCTCTATTTTGTTTGCACAAATAAATACTGCTGCCTGCCAGCTGCAATTGCCAATAAAACATTGGTCTGTATTTTCTATATATCATCATAAATAAAAAATAAAAACTATGTCACCCACCCCTAGTAAGCGTGATGTCTATGGAGGCATTGCAATCCCATCAGATAAGGGATAATCTGTTGCAGGCAAGACAAAAAGGCAATGCTGGAGAGCCGGAAGACAAAGAAGTTTTCCAAGCTCACAAGGAGTGCGTTTACATGCACAAAATAAATGGATATTTGTCAAAAATCAGGTTAAAAAGAAACCTGTTTTCATAGGTTCACATGCACATTAATAAACCAACTATGCAGAAAAACGCTTTTACATGTAAATTTGAAACTTGCCAGGTTTCACCATCGACGGTCCGTTTAGTAATTCAAAATGAAGCGGGAAATCAGTTAGAAGATTTATTGTCAGACACAACATACACAAAACCGGTGAACAGAAAAGTAATCCAGACTCCGATAAACAGATAAATGTTCCAACAATCAGGTCTTCGGGTAAGTATTACACATTCAGATAAACAGGTAAGTATTCCAACAATCAGATAAACAGGTAAGTATTCCAACAATCAGATAAACAGGTTAAGTAAACAAACGCTCAGACATAAGACGAGAAAATATCAACTAGACCGGACGCAGAACAGAACTCAAATGGAACATAAATACACTCAGCAAACACAGAACAGGTGCACACACAGATGAGACACAGGTGAGAGTCTAATAAAAATGGCCGGGTGAAGGTGCAGTGAATGCTGGGTAATGAAGTCCAGAAATAAACAGAAAACAGGGACTGAAAGGGTGTGTTACAGGAGGAGTCTTCTGTTGCTGGATGTAAGTATCTTTATAAGTGCTTATGATCTAGAACCGATTTGACTAATACTTTTCCTACCTGAGAATAAATATAAAATAGTCAGAATGTATTGTTACTACCAAAAACAGTTTTATATTTAATAATGAACATTAGTGAACAGAAGACCTTTATTTTGCAATATGGAAGATTACCCAATACAAACCATATATATGATGAGCATAACTGACCAAGCACCTTTATTCTTATGCGTTGACTAGGGATGGGCATTTTTCAATAAAATCATATTTGAATATTCAAGCTCATAAAAAACGAATATTCGTTTATTTAAGTTAAGTTAATAAAGTCGTCATTTTTTATGTTTTTATTTAGTCACGATTTCACATCAAGCTCATAATTATAATTAAATATTTATAACGCACTAATTTTATGTCCTATATGTGTTTTTTAAGTGGAAAAGATTAGCAACGTTGGAAAAATAAAAAAAATACATAAAAACTGCATTTCAACCCGACAGTGGAGAAGACGCGCTGCTCTTTGTTTGCGCGGTAACAATACAGACTGACAAGAATATCTGTTTTATCACTTATAATGTTGATAATAAAAAAAAACAGGCTTGATACCTTCATGCCGACTGTATGAGTTAAGATTCTAAAAACAAAGCAACAAAGACGGATCCATTAGCTTGCTCACAGACTGTTTTCTCTCCTGCCCTCTGGCAGGCGTTTCAGGTGCCTCCGGACCAGGACTAGCAGACTAAAGAACAGCTTTTTTCCCAGAGCTGTCTCTTTATTGAACTCTGCCCCTCACTGATCCCACTGCCCCTCATATACTACTACACTCTTCTCCCCCCCCCATTACACACCTGACTTCACTTGTTATTTGCACTAATGGACTGTCTATTCATAACATTTATGTTCATTTGCACTACCAGACTGCTCATTTGCACTGCCAACTGTTCATTTACATACCGACTGTTTACTATGCATCTTGCACTCCTACACTTTAACTGAAATATGCAATAACTTCTTCCACTGCACTGTTACTTAGATAGCTTCTGTCCATAATTTATTTGCACTACTCTATATCCATCGCACTGCTGCTCACCATAGCCTAACTTATTGTATACATCCACCTGTAAATTTCTGTTTATAGTAATAGCCATCTGTACATTATGTTCATAGTACATATCCATCTGTAAATCTCTGTCTATAGTAATAGACATCTGTATATTATGTTCATAGTATATATCCATCTGTTAATTTCTGTCTATAGTTAGAGACATCTGTAAATCATGGTCATAGTACATTTCCATCTGTAAATTACTTCTGTAATATTTATTTATGTAATTTATGCAACCACTGTATATCCTGCACTTGCTGCTATTTGTAACGAAGATGCCGAGGCTGACACGTGAGGATCCATTAGCGGCTTTATTTCACAATGTAAATACACAAACACAGGTAAGCGAAAAACGAGCAGGAACCACGAAGGGCAGATATCACACACAGCTTGTATAGAATAAAGTTCGTGACAGGCAGCAATGTTCATAAATCCAAATCCAGGCAGGGGTCAAGGCAGGCAGCAAAGTACGTAAATCCAAATCCAGGCAAGGGTCAAGGCAGGCAGCAAAGTTCGTAAATCCACAGAGCAATCCAAGATCAAACACCAAGATCAAACACCAAAAACAATCCACAAGTAATCCACAAGTAATCCACAAGTAATCCACAAGTAATCCACAAGTAATCCACAAGTAATCCACAAGTAATCCACAAACGCTTAGACATGTACGCCGGGGCAGTAACAAGACTTCGCAAAGAAGTTCTGGCAGAGTGGTGTATATATAACCCGGATGATGAGCGTCAGGTGTGGTAATCAGCAACGCAAGGGTTGCTGGGAAGTGTAGTCCCCTAATATTCTGGAGACCGTTCTCTCAGCTGGCGAGCGGGAGCATCGGGAACAGACGGATTCATAACACTATTGCACTTCTGGTTAGACCTAAACTGCATTTCGTTGCCTTGTACTTGTACATGTGTAATGACAATAAAGTTGAATCTAATCATCTAATCTTGTTTTCCCCTTTATTATGCGGCCGTTATCTGAAGAAGATATTTAGCCTACTAATTCTTGATCATCGCCGCATATAAATGTTTTTCTCATTGTCGTTTCATTGTCAGTGTCTGACCTATTTAGCTCTGCATTGTATCAATAAATAAAATCAACTAAGGTAACAGGACCTACAGCGCGTTTTAAACTAAATAACATCCGTGCAAACTTAAACTTGAAATTAATTTACAGACTATAACTTGAAGGCGACGACCCCATCGAAGTTCTAAGGAGGAAAATGCAGGCTTTTAGTTATGGAAAAAGGTACCAATCTTATGCTCAAGCCAAATTCATTAGTTGCTGTGAAATGTGCATTTTCATATTTTAAGCTTAAATTAGCATTAAGTTGGTGTATTTTAAACAAATGAACATGAAATTGCAAAGAACAAACGCTCTTAAGTTATGGTTATAAATAAAATAAAATAATGTTAATTATTTAATATTACGTTGATATTTTATACCTAATGTATTATGTTAACAAATTCCATGGCTCACCAGTGAGCAGAGCATAATGCTATCCAGGCGACTGGTGTGTGAACTTAAAATATATAAATTAACTTGTGATCTAAGTGAACAAAGATTAAAGGACATAGCTACATATTATTTTGATGTGTATTTATAAAGTAATTACAGATGAAGGAAGAAGTGTTAAATAAGAAAGAGCATAATGTCTTCTGTAGTGGTAAATTAACCCCATGGTAAAGCAGTTTTTTATTCTCATGAAAAACAACGAATTTCGATTAGCATTTATTCATTTTCGAATAGTTATTACAGATCGAATTTTCGAATATTCGATTAGTCGTGCACACCCCTAGCGTTGACCACTATGTCCTTTTCCAGGTTGACAGAGCACATGCAGGCGGGCAGATTCCACATGATCCAGGAACACAGAAGGATGTAATACTGTTTTCTTACATTATAATTTTATAGTTATACTGAAGACAGACTGCATTCAAATAAATTCCTATGTTTATTTAAAGCTGCAGTCCTGAACTTTTTTGGGGTAAAAATAATCATAAATCAATTATTTAGTAAATACATAGATCAGTGTTTAAAATGATTGTCTTATCTTACCCTGATTCACAACGGTAAGCTTATAATAATGATTTTAAATTTGTTTGCGCTGTTTGGTCGTCTTTCCCCAGAAATACAATTTTGGCGCCGTATGTCTGCGTCATTTCATCACTGCGTCATGTCGTCACCGTAAACAGAAAGTAGAGGATCCGGTGGCAATCTCACGTATGGACAGAGGTGGACAGTAACAAAGTAAATTTACTTGAGTACTGTACTTAAGTACACTTTTTGAGAATCTGTACTTTACTTGAGTATTATTTTTTTTAATGATTTTATCCTTGAGTACTTATGACTTTACTTCACTACATTTGAAAGACAAATATCATACTTTTTACTCCACTACATTTATAAAACGGTCCAAAAGTAGAAAGTCGTTTCTATGTAGCAGGTTTTCCTGTGTGCAAATGTTTTGTTGGCTTGCAATCTGCAAGGACCTTTCACTGTTGCCAAGTATTTTAGTTTTTCTAAGCTCACAGTTTTCCGGCAAGCTTTGAATGGCCATTTGGCAGATTTTTTACCCAAATCTGAAAAAACTGGGATCTTCCCACTAAACTAATGTAAACGTTGGTGCTACTACACAGCTGAAAGTGCTCTAAAAAGGCAAAAAACATAATAAAAGATGAAAAAGACACATGTAATAATATTGTGTGATTATCTGTGCTTTATTAATTGTGTGTGTGTAGAACGAGAGCTATGATCAGTCAAAGATCATAGAAGACATTTTCATGAAAATGATCAAACTTCTGATCTGCTGCTATATCGTTTAAAGCCGTTGGGAAAATTAACCATGTTTTTACTATAGTAACTATAGTTTAAGTATTCCTGCTGAAATAAAAACAGTAGAACCTTGCCCAAAACACAACGGAACATTTTTTTGGATGTAATGGTTATAATGGGAATTGTATTGGATACTTGGTATGTGATGAATTTTATTTGTTGGATGTTAAATCCTATTGGAATAAAACCCAAAACACACTACAAAAAGGAATTTGGTAATGGTTTTAATGAAAAAATCTAATTCTAATTCACAAATTCATTGTTTTTTCAAGCAGGGATGGTATTTGCAATAAAACCACAGTATCCAAAAATGTACCATTTTCTCCATATAGTAACTATATTCCAGTAAAGTAGAACCACAGTAACTGAAAAATGACCATAGTTTCACTATAGTAGCTACAGTTTATTTTTGTAGTTAAACTATGGTAATACAAATGGTAATAAATTCAACAAACACATGGCTTCTACACTTGACTATTCAAAAACTTAAATTGCTGCTAAAACTGGTAAAGCAAGTATACAAAAAAACAAAACACTGCTCATAAATACATATAGGCCTACAGAGGGCTTAAGATCATACAGGATGATATCTAAAATAGTTTTTGTAACATAAACATTTTGCTTTTAACATAAAGCTCTTAACCGGCGCAGCCCTTTTTCAGCCTACACATGAAAATGCACTATTGGAACTAAAATGGTTGTAACCCATGAATGCTTTGGAGTACAGACCTAAGGTTGGTCTCATTTGAAAGAAGACAACTGTCAGATTTTTACAAAAAAACAAAATAATTATTAAAGACTTTAGGTTATGTTTATAGCTATAAAAAACTATAAAACTATATTGTTTATTTTTTTTAATAAAAAAATATAATAAACATATGTTTCAGCCTAAAAATGAAAGAAAGTCAAAGTCCCAAGTCTCAACAAGTTTTGTACCAAATTTTATCTTGATTGAGTAAAAAATGACATTTCTGTGACTCTTTTAGCTGCTCTACCACAAAAATCCACTAGGGGGTATTCAATGCTTACCAATGCTTGCTCTTCAAACTTAGACACTTGATCTGATATTTGACACCACAACAGACATTGAGATGCTTTTTTCACTTTCTTTTTACTTTTTCCATGAGCAAACACAATGGAAAATGACAAATGGACAGAACAATTTCAACAAAATAGTGAAAAACAAGAAATAAATATGAAATAGATATTAGAAAAAAATTACAATTTGCACTTTTCAACATTTTACCAACTATTTACAACATTTTAGAACATTCTAACTATTACCTTTCTAACTATTACAACAGTTTTTATAAGCTATGTTAATCGTGCCAGTAATTGAAACAATTACGTGAACCCTGGAAACACAGAGACAGATTGCATGCAGGGCACATTACTGGGGTTTTTTGATGGCACACATGGCATCTTCTCCTTTCATCTTTGCCTGGCTCAGTGATGTGCTTTGGCCTATGGCAGATATGGCCTGAGTGTGCTTCTGCTTCTTCCACCTCATCTTCTGTTCCAGCAGAAGTGGAGCATCTTTCATTCTGAGGCCTCCAGTCGGCAAGCTCCAGAACCAGCGCCTCCCGGAATTCCCTCTGTGTCATTGGCCTTTGGTTCTTTTGTGCAGCCAGCTGCTGGTGCAGTATGAAGGCATTGACCACTGCGATATCCACAAAGTGGTAAAACAGAGATCGATACCACTTTCTGGTCTTATGGAGCACGGTGTAATAGCCGATGAGGGCATCAGAGAGATCCACTCCTCCCATGTTTCTGTGTGGAAAATAATCGGAAATAATTAAAATCTACAGGCAAACATATGAACACATTTTCACAGTTTCTACAAAACAGAACTGAACAAATTCAACTCACTTGTTGTAGTCAGACACTGCAGAAGGAATAGGCACAATAATTTCTGTCCATTCACCTTCTCTTGTTCTCACCCTTTGTTGGACGGTACGATCTCCATTGGCTGAATGAAAGGAGGAACACATAAGCACCTCCCTGGTGTCCTTCCATTCAACAAACAGGAGGCAGTTGTCCCGGATCCATTGCATGGTTCCACGAGGGGCGTTTTTGGGCAGCTTGTTATTGGTTGTTTGTGGGAAGCCTACCCGGTTGCGGCGAATGGTCCCACAGGCCCAGAAGCCTTTTTGAAGAAGGTCCCGGAAAAGTGCTGGGCTGGTGTAAAAATTATCCACATACAGCCTATAGCCTGTTCCTAGAACCCTGGTGTCAATCAGCCTCATCACAGATTCGTAGCTGAGTCAATCTCTGCTGCAGGGGATTTGCCTTCATAAATAAAAAAATTCCACGTGTATGCATGGTGCGAATCGGCTAAAACATAAATCTTGTACCCACACCTGGTCGGCTTCTCTTTGTGGAACTGTTTCAAGGAAATCCTCGCTTTTGACGCGACCATCCTCTCATCAAGCTCTCCGGCCTCTGCCCCAACGCCAAGGATTACACCAACTCCAATCTGCTGGTGAACAACACAAGACTGCAAACAATACTGGTAACTGATATGAACTGGGTCCCCGCTATGATAGCAGCAACAATCTCAAATGTTTACAGAACAAGTGGGAACCCAACGTTCCTTTAGCTTTCCCTATATCTGTCCTGATATGCAAGAGAAAAACAAAGGCCCCTTCCAGTCATGTAGCAAACCTCTCTAATCTACTGCCTATTACACGTCATTCTGATAGTGACAGGGAGCAAAATACAGTTAATGTTAAATTAGCACTCTTGAACATTCGCTCACTAAAAAGTAAGTCATTTTTGGTTAATGGCCTTATCACCAGTAACAACCTGGACTTCATGTTTCTGGTTAGATGACAGCTGTAGTGCTACAATCCTAAATGAATCTGCCCCCCCAGACTTTAGTTTTATAAGTGTCTGTAGAGCTGTTAAGAGAGGTGGAGGAATAGCTGCTCTATTTAATGATGTCTTTCAATGCAAAAAAGTGTTACTTGGTGATTACACGTCCTTTGAATACTTAAGTATTGCTGTTAAAGGTGCACCACGCATTCTGTTTACAATTATTTACAGACCTCCCAAATACTCCCCAGTCTTTGTTGATGACTTCTCAGAACTGTTATCATCTATTTCTTCTGAATTTGACTTCTTTGTTATTGCTGGAGATTTTAATATTCATGTAGACAAGACAGAAAACAACACTGCAAGTGAACTCTTAACTGTTTTAAATACTTTTGATCTGACCCAGCATGTGCACGGCCCCACACACAATCGTGGACACACTCTGGATCTGCTTATTAGCAAAGGTCTAAACATTTCATCAACCTTTATTAGAGATGTGGCGTTGTCTGATCATTTCTGTATTTTCTTTGATATATTGATCTGTCCTGCCACTCAAGGTAGACATGTCTCTGTAAAAAAGAGGTTTATAAATGAGAACACCAGTGAGCTATTTATGAATGCTATGTCTTTGTCACCAACTATATCTGCAGACTCTGTTGATGTTCTCCTCGATAGCTTTAATGCAAAAGTAAAAAATGTTATTGACGACATTGCTCCAGTAAAGGTCAAGATGATAACCGGCGCATAGCACCCTGGAGAAACACGACAGCAGTACAGAGCATGAAAAGAACATGCAGAAAAGCTGAGCGTATGTGGCGAAAAACTAAACTTGAAGTTCACTATAATATCTATAAAGACAGCCTGCGTGCCTTCAATGTCGAATTAGGCAAAGCTAGACAGACTTTTTTCTCTAACATGATTAACTGCAACATAAACAACAGTCGCACTCTTTTTGCTACTGTAGAGAGACTAACAAATCCACCAAGTCAAGTTCCCAGTGAAATGCTTTCTGATGACAAATGCAATGAGTTTGCAACTTTTTTCCTTGAGAAGATCAACAATATCAGAATGTCGATCAGCAAAGCCACATGTGCCACTCAGGTCAGTCTGACTTCATTACAACAAGCTCAGAATTTAGTAACTATATCTGAATTTCAGACAATTGATCGCAAAACCTTGGAGGAAACAGTACAGCATCTTAAAGACTCAACATGCAGCTTAGACACACTCCCCACATCCTTTTTCAAAAGAGTGTTTAACTGTTTAGAAGCAGAGCTCTTAAAAATAGTAAATACCTCACTGCTTTCAGGAACTTTCCCAGAGTCCCTAAAAACTGCAGTTGTCAAGCCTCTACTAAAAAAGAGCAATCTAGACAAAACCTTACTGTCTAACTACAGACCAATTTCAAATCTTCTTTTTATAGGCAAGATCAAGGAAAAGTTTGTCTTCAATCAGCTGACCAAATTCCTGAACTCAAATGGCTATCTGGACAATTATCAGTCTGGTTTTCGTCAGCATCATAGCACAGAGACAGTGCTCATAAAGATAACAAATGATATTCCATTAAATTCTGATTCAGGCAAGATATCAGTTCTGGTATTACTAGATCTCAGTGCTGCCTTTGACACGGTAGATCACACCATACTCCTACATAGGCTGGAAAACTGGGTAGGGTTTTCTGGGTCTGTCCTTAAATGGTTCAGGTCATACCTTAAAGGGAGGGGTTACTATGTAAACATAGGTAACCATAAATCTGAGTGGACATCCATGATGTGTGGTGTACCACAGGGCTCAATTCTTGCACTGCTCCTGTTCAATTTGTACATGCTCCCACTTGGTCAAATAATGAAAAAGAACCAAATTGCTTATCACAGCTATGGAGATGACACTCAGATCTATTTAGCCCTCTCACCCAATGACTACGGGCCTATTGACTCCCTTTGCCAGTGCATTGATGAAATTAACAGCTGGATGTGCCAAAACTTCCTTCAGTTAAATAAAGACAAAACTGAAGTCATTGTATTTGGTAACAAAGATGAAACTAAGAAGGTAAACACATATCTTGACTCAAGAGGTCTAAAGACTCAAAGTAAAGTTAAAAATCTAGGTGTCATTTTAGAGTCTGACCTTAGTTTCAGCAGTCATGTCAAAGCAATAAGCAAATCAGCGTACTACCATCTCAGAAATATAGCCAGAATCAGATGTTTTGTCTCAAGCCAAGATTTAGAGAAACTTGTTCATGCTTTCATCACCAGTAGGGTGGATTATTGTAATGGACTCCTTACAGGCCTTCCCAAAAAGACCATCAGACAGCTGCAGCTCATACAGAACACTGCTGTCAGGATTCTGACCAGAACCAAAAAATCTGAGCATATTACTCCAATTCTCAGGTCTCTACACTGGCTACCAGTTACTTTTAGAATTGATTTTAAAGTTTTATTAACTGTCTACAAATCACTCAATGGCCTAGGACCTAAATACTTATCAGATATGCTTATTATATATAAACCAAACAGACTTCTTAGATCATTAGGATCAAGTCAGTTAGAGGTAACAAGGGCTCACTCAAAACAAGGCGAATCAGCATTTAGCCATTACGCAACTCGTAACTGGAATCTGCTTCCAGAAGACATCAGATGTTCACCAACAATAGATATTTTTAAATCCAGATTAAAAACATACTTGTTTAGCTGTGCATATACAACCTGAGCACTGTGCTGCATTTTGATTTCTCTTTTCTTGTTTTTATTTTCTTTATATGTGCAAACATTTTTAATCCATTTTATTTCTCTTTATTTGTCTTTTAAATTCAATTATTTGTGATTTTAAATCATTTGCTTTTAAAGATGTCCTATGAATTTTATTGTATTTTGACTTCAAGCATTTTATGTAAACCACTTTGAATTACCTTGTGTATGAAATGTGCTATATAAATAAACTTGCCTTGCCTTGCCTTGCCATCAATGGAGATATTCTGTTGTGGGTGGAAGATGGTTTTGAATGCGTCTTGAATATAAGTATAAACTGGTTTTAGTTTCCCCAGGCAATCGTAGTGAGGGCTCCCTTTCTTCCTCAAATTCTCAGCATCATCTTGAGGATTACTGAGATGAATGGGTGATAATATTGCCTGGAACTTCCTGCAGGACATGACTGAGGCAGGAAATTCTGTTTTGTACAATCTGGACCCCTTCCAGTAGTCTGTCAGTTCTGGTAACTTCACTAGACCCATGTATATTATAAGAGACAGAAAAGAGTACAAGTCCTTTAGGGACATGTTTTCCATGGTTGCCTTGTTCCTCTTGTGGCTTGGTCCTGGTGCTCAGCTGTATAAGCATTAGAGTTGCAGATGATTGTATGGCACACCTAAGAAGAAAAAAACAACTGAAACAGTTCTAGGGGAGTGTAGGTTTCTTCTGTGATGAGCTGAGGGCCTGGTGTTCGGGCTGGTCTGAACACTGTCTCCAGAGGTGAAATATCAGGTTAATCTGATGTGTGCCATCTTGGTCCAGCAGTGTCAGAGGTATCAGGTTGGGGCTGTCTCCCTCTTCCTCTGTATTGTCCTCTTCCTCTGTATTGTCCTCTTCCTCTGCATTGTCCTCTTCCTCTGCTTTGTTCTCTATTTATCCCTCTTCCTCTGTATTGTCCTCTGCTTTGTTCTCTATTTGTTTTTTTCACTGTCCTTCTGCCTCTCCCTCTTCTTTGATCTCCAATACTGCTGACAAGAGCAGCTGTGGTAGCTGGTGGCATTGCTGAGGAAGTTGATGGTTCCTCCGAGGGTCTGTGCAAGTGCTCACCAAAATCTTCATTCCTATTGCAATAACATATTACAAATCAAATGCATTGCATATAATAACTATTCCATCTATATTTACACATCCACACATTCTCTCTATTCTCATTGCATCACATATTATTTTTTACTATTACAATTACTTAAATACCACTCAAATTATGAATGAAAATGTAAATGAATAAATTTAAAATTAGCATTCAATTTATTCTCAAAACTATCACATATTACATCAACTTTCAGCCCAGTAAACAAGTAATCTACACTGTAAAAAAAAAACGTAAAAAAACGGAAAGTTTCCGGCAGCTGGGGCGCCGGAAAAAAAACGTAAAATTAACAGAAAATATCTGTTACGTAAAATTACGTAAAATATCTGTTACGTAAAATTACGTAAAATTTTTTGTACTTCTTGAGCTTCTAAATGTTTAATTTCAGATTAAAGATACATTTATATATTGTGGAAATGTATGTAAAACCATAAAAGTACCAATAAGGTCACTGCTATAATTCAAATAATTAGCCTCAAGTTGAGTGTTTTTCAGGTTTTATTAAAACCAGTAATGGAGATAAGATCACATAAAAATCAGATCACAACTGCACCAATAAACCAATATTAACCATGAGATATTAAAAATGAGATAACTGCAACAACATACCAATATGTTTTTCGTAGCTGCAACAATATACCAATATAAAACATTTAAGAATATATCAAAATGAAGATTACAGATCATTACTCATAAAAAAAAGATCATGAATGAATAAACGATTTGTTCAGAATGCCATCAACATATCAACAGTTTGTTCATAGCTGCAACAATTTCGCAATATAACAATTAGTTCATAACTCCAACAGTACACCCACAGAAAAATTAGATCTAGATCATAAATGCATAAGTATACAAATATTAAAGTTTGTTCAGAACAGCAATAATACGTCATCAATGTAATTTGTTCATAACTGTGACAATATATCAATAGAACATTTATTTAGTAATTTCAACAATTCACCAATATAAAAGTGCAACAATATCAAAATTAGAACAGATGAGTCATGAAAAAAACAAAAACAACAGAGCACATTGACTTTGAAAAATGATGATGTGTGTTTGTGTGAGTGTATGTGATGATGTGTGTTTGCGTGAGTGTGTGTGATGATGTGTGTTTGTGTGAGAGTATGTAACAATGTGTGTTTGTGTGAGAAAGTGAGTGTATGTGTAGTTTCAAGTCAGTGACACAGCCAAAAAAATTCATGGTAATGTAGGAGTATTTGACAATTTTTACTCCATCCATTCATAGTCTGCAATTTTGTTAAACAGTGAAAGAACCTTTGGACTGACCGCCTTTTGATTTCTTGATGTGCTCTTTTCGATTTTTGATCCCTTCTCTGGGTTTATCTTGAAAAGGCATCTGTTGAATAAAAAAATATCAGTAAAAAAGAAATGACTGTACCATAATTCTCTTATAGGAATAGTTCACCTTCAAAATTAAAAAATTGGTATTTACTCAGCCAGATGTCATTTTAAACTTGTGTGATTTTCGTTCTTCTGCAAAACACAAAAGATATTTTGAAAAATGTTGGTTACCAAAAACTGTTGGTCCCCATCGACTTCTATTGTATACACAGAACCAATGCAAGTCGATGGTGACCAACAGTTTTCTGTTACCAACATTTTTTCCTGCATTTTGAAGGTGAATTATTTTTTTTAATATATTAGCAATAAAAATAGTAGCATGGTGGACATTTGCACAAGGAATGGTTGGGGTGTGATGATGTGTGAGAGTGAGTGAGTGAGTGAGTGAGTAAGTGAATGTGATGATGT